>JAOVVB010000018.1:20259832-20270874 GCA_028570985.1 Heterobranchus longifilis | reverse complement strand
AGATAGTATGCTGTATATTATATTAATATAATAATAATAATTATAATAATAATAATAGTTATAATCATAATAATATCATATATAACAATATAAAACAAATAGCAATACATTTTGTATTACAATCTTTATATATTTTCTTTTCCTGAAGTATGTATCCATTTTTTTGGCTGACTTTGTATAGACACACACACACACACACACACACATAAAGTCATACATGCATTTTGGCTTTGTTCAGACAACTTTAGCTTTGGAACACAGCACACAATGTGGTGGCCAGTTCATGCTCATAATCCCAGAACTAGTCTTTTACAATTAAAGTCCTGGAATAAACCCCTGAAAAACTCCTCTGATGTAATAACCTGTACATTTGGTTCGAATGGGAAATGAACCCGGGACCTGGAGGTGCAGGGTGACAGCACCACCATTGCATCAACATTATAACCACCTGCCTAATATTGAGTAAAGTTTTGTCATCAAAACAGTGATGCGCTGCATGTACTGAACACCTTTCTATGGGAACCAGCAAGTTGACATGCAGTAGCTCTTTGATTAGATAGGACTACACAGGCCAGCCTTTGCTCCCAAAGTGCATCCAGACAATGTGCATACCCCTTTGGGTAGTTCCTGACCACTGCAGACCAGGAACATTCCAAAAGAGTCTCTCTGACCCATCACATTACTCATCCTAAAACAGTACTGTAGCTACGGTAACAATCTCTCATTACAGGGATGTCTGGATATGGGTGAGCTATATCATGCAGAAAGTGAATATTTTGTTGCTCAAGTTGATGTATTGGAAGCAGAAAAAATGGGCAAACATAAGCATTTGATATTTTTTGACAAGAGCTAAATTGTGACTATCCAAAATTGTGACTATACAAATATATATCTCATTCACATAGAATTATTACGTGCTTCCTGCATTCTGAGAAATTTTAAGACATTGAGCTTCAAAATGTTCGTGCTCCAGATAGAACAACTGTGCTGTCCCTTTTTATTTTCCCAATAAAGAGTACAAAAATGCATAGCACTTTAAAAAAAACATGCATTGTTAATGCGGTTTTACAGAATAAATGTGAATAACTCAATTTTGAGTTGGAGAGAAAGTATTCTTTTTTTCCTAATGTAATTACTGTATTCACAATATCATTTTGAAAGGTTTGGGAAATGTACTTAAGGAAAGACAGAGGAGAGGGCATAGTGCCGGACACTGATTGAGACATTTAAGTGGACTGGTAACTGGGATTGACTGATATGCATGCTGTCTGTGTGTGTTTGAGAGAAGAGAGAGAGAGAGAGAGAGAGAGTGAGAGAGTATAGACTGTCTGTGCTTTGCAGGAAATGTGAAACAGGAAAAAGATTTATATTGGTCATTGGTTCTTCTCGGTGCAAAGCAGCTCTGACATTTTCTTTCCCGTATCTGTACACTACGCACATGGCAAACTGCGGACAACTGTTTTTTTGTTCCCATCTACATGCTATGAATGTGAACATGGAACAAATCACAGAAATGAGAGCTGAATATACACAGCAGGTTGTAATGTTGGCTACGTTTCACCTTTCACCTATTCCGTATGATCAGCAAGTGCATGCTAGACTTTCCTTCTGGAATGATGGAATGATGGCCTTAGTGAATTTAGGCTACATCCCACTGCAGACCAAACAGATCTATTGTTTTAACTGGATACCATGCTGTATCAAATAGATCAGATAAGAAAAGCAGCACTGATTGGTCTACATCTGGACGTACACAGTTTTCCTGAAATGTACTGAGATTTTAATGCAAAGCGTAAGACAAATTACATCAACATTGTTGACCAAGCATGAGGTCACAACAAGGTTACACTAAATTCACTAAAATATTTGAAAAAGCTTGAGAAATGTCACATGACTGTAAATTCGCCTACAGTAGAATAAATGCTTAAGAGGCACCGGAAGATACTTACTGACAGGTTGTTAATCTTTAATGTAATTTCAGTAACAACGTAGGGTATTAAATGTCATTCAGTAACAGAGTTGGATCTAGTTGAACAAAATAAAAAGCTTTCTATGCCATGATGAATTGTATCACTGTACGGATGGATTATAACTATTCCCATTTCAATCCCAGAGAATATGAAATAGAAAAAAAAAAAAACAGCTAGTCCATGTTGCTGCACATGTTGGGCATTTGTTATTATTTTTGTTATTTATTATTTTGGGCACTGGTGGCTCAGTGGTAGGTGTTTCGCCTGCCATGCGGAAGGGCCGGGTTCAATTCCCAGCCAGTGCCCAAACCCCCCGGCCACTGGATGCAGTGCTGGTCCCAAGCCCAGATAAGTTGTTGTGCAGAAGAGATATTCCACTGTGACGAACCCTTGCCGGGAGCAGCCGAAAGACCAACAACAACATGGGATTTAATATTCACATGATATGTTGGTTTCTACACAATCATTTTCCTTATGACACATTTTTAATCCCACAAATCTCAGGATCACTTGCAAATCTTTCTGAGGTCATGGGATGAAAAAGAATGGTTGAGCTTGTTTAATATGATTAATATCCCTAATTTCCTATAAACGTCCAGGTCGAGAAATAAAAAAAGAATGAATTAGCCCATTGCGAAGCATTCTACAAGCATATGGGCATATTAAGTCAAACCAGGCGTAAAACCAGTTGACATTTAGAGAAGACTTCAAGAGGGTTACGGTGATGAGACTCTTAGCTGCAGTAAGACACTGGAATGGTGCAACCGTTTTAAAGAAGGCCGTGAATGATGATCCCGGCCGAGGTGGCTCAGAGCCCACTCGTTGTCGTTCCCGTGAGCAATCAGCATGTGGAACGCCTGATTCTTTACAAAGTGACAGATAACTTGTGGCCAACTTGCAGAACAGACGTATCTGTTACAGGAATTCAGCTGGGATTTATTGCCACATCCTCTGTACAGTCCTGACACTCACGCCAAGCCATTTGCACATGCTTGGCATGATGCATTTCTGACGTAAAGCAGGCAGTCCGATCATGGCTCCGGCGTACGGAGAAAAAGTTGTACCTTAATGCTGTCCAAGCACTAGTGAAACACTGGAATAAGTGCATTAGTGTTGCTAATGCAAAAAAAAAAAAATAACCAGTGTTTTTTTTTAGGACTGTGTTTTTCTGCAGAATTAAAATCTTGTCTTGAAGACCATTTGTATTTGGGTTCCTCATATGAGCTCTCACATTCTTATATGCTAAGAATGTATATGTATACTGAAATCCTAGCTATACAGTAGTTAGGGTGACCTGTGTCCCGTGTGAGGTTTTTTGGTCTTTAGGACCAGCACTTCCACATCAACTCTCACATCAACTATGATGTTTATATACAAAGTTCTCCTGCGTTTATTTGACTTGAAACAGATTGAGGCAGATGACTAAATGTGAGATATGGACCTAATACTGTAAATCTGGTTTTGGAGTCTCCTGAGAAGACAAGGAAATGAGAGTGAACGTAAAAGAAGAACCTTTAGACATAAGCATGCATTCAGTACTGAAAGGGACATTTGAAAGAGTTGGCATTGACAGGTGGAGCGAATAAAGCAACATCTTACCTGCAACTCAATTTATGACAAGACAGATGATTTCTGACATGTTTTTGCCACCAATGAAAATCTCCAGTCCCTTTTGGAGTGTAATGGTGGCTGCCAGTACAATAGTACTGTGTTTATGTGTCTCTGTAAACCATTAGCAGATCTGTTCAAAACACTGTGTGGAAGTTGATAAAAATCTGCAGGTCGCCCATTCATCATTTGTGACCAGCATGTTGAGACTGAGAGTAATGTCAGTGGCTTATTTTGGCATTCTTACCCCTTCCACATGTTCTCATTCACATGGTGAGCTGCAGGAGAATGTCAGGAACAGGCCATTACTACAGAATGAAGTCATTAAGGAAAAGCACAGGTTATAACATCTATAAATGCTGATTCTTGATCAGCTGTCAGCATAAAAATAAATTCATTAATAAATACTTTTTAAAAAATTTACATGGAGGTGAATGTCATGGAAGTGGATTATAAACATTTTTAGGTGCATAATAAGCTTGGTCTGGTCACCTGCCAACTCTCCACTAGAACTTTACTTTTACTATTAGATGGATAAATTGATTAGCTTGTTTTTCCCAGTATTTGGATTAATTAATTCAGGATAATGAAATACAACAAAAAAGAAATTTATGCTATAGATGTGAGCAAATAGGTATCACTCTATAATGTATATGTATACTGCATACTATGTACAGTAGAATGACAATGATAGTGTGTTATAAATGAGTCGGGATTGACTCCCGTCTTGGCTGGTGGTTTGCATGTTTTCACCATGCTTGGTGGGATTCCATGTGATAATAACTCTTAGCCGAGTTCCTGCAGATTTGTGTTGGTCATTATGAGCTGCATTATCCTGCAAAAAAAAAAAAAAAAAAAAAAGATTGTCTCTGGTGATCAAACCAACTGTTTTTCCTGAGTATTTCACTCACTGAATGTCCACAGGAACAACTGCACGTACAGCCTTATTTAAAAACATTTCCATCATTCAAATGTTTCAGCATGGCTAAATTTCTGTAAGATCTTATTTCTGTAAGATCGTCTTTACACCTTCATTCAGGAGAAATTTAATCACAAGTCCCAGTTTGGTCCGAATGCCCTTCATATGTGAAAAGAAATCAATCATGGATACAAAAACAAATCACATCTAAATAAATGAATCGTGTAAAATTTGCAAGTGCAAAATAAAAACAGGTGAAAACATGGGAAACATAAAGAGTCTAAAGAACTTGATTATGAATCATTTGATTATTCACATATGAAATGCATGTGCTTTGTCTGTAAGAATAAGAACCAGATTTGCACAGTAGGCATGCAGAAATAACAAACACTTGGTGGTAGGGTTAGAGTGTCTTTAACTAAGGAAATGTGTATGAAACCTGAGATTAGGACACTAATCACGACCATAAGGAACAGAAAGCTACTGGACATGGTGCTTAAAAGTGCCTGAAAGAGGATTAAGTTACTGAAGTGTTAAAAAATATACATCCTTTAAAGACCACATACTTATCCTTTAAAATAGTACAAAATCCTGAACAACTTTTAACAGCTGAGAAAGCCTTTATATTAGGAGTATTGCAGAGGACTTGCAGAGGTGGTAGGAGTCAGCTGGGAGAAGGAAGCAGGAATATGAGTAATGAAAAGGATGTTTCTGACTCTGGGCAAGGAAACGCTGTCATGTTAGCTCAGGACACACACAGTCCGGGGAATTTCTGTGTCTAAATTCTTATCGCGTTTACAGAGTTTGCATTACATTATTGCAGTATGGTATTAAATAATTGCATCCTTTAAATACATTGAAAAGAAATTAATATTTAAGAACTTTTAACTGTTCGTATTAATTGCTGCAGTATTTAATATGTTTCAGCTGGCAACATTTTCTAACCCTAACTCAGGCAGTGAGCAGCTTCTCATTTCCTCAACAATCATCTCAGATGGTTGTGAAAGAGATGTTACCTTGTATTTTTACCAGTTCACCACTCTAAAATGATGAACATTATACCTGACCTTATGTACATTACACCACATGTATAGTATATGTAATTGTTGAAAACATGTTTAAAGATTGAATAGACAAGTCAAAAATTAAAAGGGTTGATTTCACACCTCAAAATAAATTTTTTGCAGAGTGTCGACAGTGTGGGCAGAAGTGTGCACACATGCATCGTCATGCATGATATCAGTCCTCAACGTCTAATCAGAAGTTTAGGCTTCAGCTCTTCAATAGGCGTCTCACTATAACGAGCACGGTTGATTGTGGAACCTTTTTCCTTATAATGTTCCTATACTGGCCCTCGAGAAACCCAGAAAACTGTAAGCATTGTTTTTCCAGCTGATGGTTGATTTTTTAACTTTTTCTTGGCTGTTGAGGAAGTTTCCGTTCCACACTCTGACATTTACTCTCAGACTCGTAGTGATGAATCCATGTCTTGTCACTAGTAATGATTCTCTTTAACCTTCCTTAGAGTATCGGTCCGAATTTTGTTTTGTTGCTATCCAAATACTTTCTCCATACTGATGACACCTGGTCGTAACTTCTTTCTTGCAAATCACAAGTGGGGCACAAATGAACTGAAGTAACACGTTCACACCTGCCCAGCTGTGACTGGGAAGACAGCTAGAATCCACTTCCCTAACATAATTATTCTTTCTTTCATACCCCAACAGAGTCCTTACTGTTTTTAGTAAAACATTTCAGAGTCCATAATGGAAGGTTGGTTTCGGATAACTTACATCTGCTCAGTCAACAATATTTATCCTCTAAGTGCTCTGTACTGTCTGACTTAAACAGTTGCTGGTTACTTTAACAAGAACATTCATATTCTTGTTCATTTGTGCACCCATTATCCAAGCATGTAGGTGGCTTAGTGGTTAGCACTGTCGCCTGGCACCTCCATCTCGGGGTCTCTGTGCATGGAGTATGCATGTTCTCCCCATGCTTGGTGTATTTTCTCCCGGTAATCCAGTTTCCTCCCACCGTCCAAAGACAAGCAGATTAGGCTAATTGGCGTTCCCAAAGTTGCCTATAGTGTGTGTTTCCTGTGATGGTTTTTTCACTCTGTCCCTGCAACACTGTGCACAATGAATGAGTGAGTAACCAAGTATGTAGCATTAGCAACATGAATAAAGTCATAGATACAGGTCAAGAACTTAAGTTTAATGGTTACATAAAAGATCAGGTTGCAGAAAACTGTAATCTCAGGAATTTTCTCTGTGGCATGTTCGATGGTGCAGGCTGGTTTAAAGAATTTTAGAAAATGATGATCTCCTGGGAGTTTCATGCATCCACAAGTTCTAACATTTGCAAAAAAATAGAATAGCCAGACTGGTTTGTGGTAATGGGATGTAACCCGAATAACCACTCTTTACAACTCTGTCTCAGAGTAGGAAAGCATCTCAGATCAGACAACGCGATAGACTTTGAGGTGGATGAGCCACAACAGCACAAGACCACATCAGGTTCTACTATGTCAGGCTTGAACAGGAGACGATGGTAGTGATGGCGCTGGCTCCCATTTAACTGGGACTGGTACAGATCCCGAGCAAGAATGCTTTAAGGAGGCTGTGAACACTTTAGGAAGGGTTTGTAAATATACAAAGAACTTTTTGATATAAAGAACTCTTGAAGAACCTTTTTCTAAGAGAGTCAGTGGTTATTTGCCTGCCCACTGATTTATTTTTTCAATAAAATACCCTGTACGTAATGACAATAAAATGCTTTAGTGACTTAATAGATGAACTAATATTTCCAGCATATTCATTTTTATTTTCATTTGGAAAACTAGCCTCAATAGAGGTGACTTAAATCATGCAGCAGAATTTCGTGTTATTACATAGAAGTTGGGATGTCATGAGCAGAAGAAACTCACATATTAGTTCTCTCCTTCTTGTTCTTAGGGGACTCATTAAAGCACACAGTATTTTATCTTGTGCCAAAGAAAAAAAAACCCTCTCTATTAATTTATGGCTGAATCCTCCAAAACAGAAGGCATGCTGCTCAAATGTCTGCTGGTTAACAGTTTTGAGTTTTAATAATCATGCTGGGACTGGTGTCAGGTGTGAGAGTTAGGGTATCTTGTCAAAATGATTTGGAGAAACATAACAGGTAAAAATGTTATCTGTTATGCCAAGATCCCAAACAAATAGCCATTGTAACTTCAGGATGGTCAAATTACTACAGTTTAGTGGAACAGGTTAATCTGCTTTCTACTGTTCATGTATCACATATTATCTAGTTTCACACCTAGTATCTGGCATGATATGATATACGAGAGGTGTTCAAAGCAAACCGGGACTTTTGTGATTGTGCACAATAACAGAACACATGAGTGAATGAGATTTACTCACAAAGTCATGATCAACTGCCTGAAAAACTGGCCTCCCAGGAACTCCTTTAATGGCCCAAATGTGTGGAAATAGCTTGGAGCGAGGTCAGGACTGTAAGCGAGATGTGGCAATAACTCCCAGGCGAGTTCCTGAAATGTGCAAGTGTTGTTGATGAATGATTGTGTGTACAGTTCGCACAGACAGATGTGTCTCTTTCATAGGTTGATGACAATTTATCCGTCAATTTTCAGTGTTCTGGCATTCCACTCGTTGAATGTTCATGGGAACAACTACAATGGGTTCCAAGCCACCTCGGCTGGAGTGTAATTCACAGACATACTGCCTTCTTTTAAATGTTTAGACCATTCCAATGTTTTATTGCAGTCTCATTGCCATACTCTGCTGGAAGTCTTCTGTAGTAGCACTGCCTCCTTACAGTTACAGGGGCGCTGGTTGGATCCTGAGTTCGGGTTACTCTGTGTTAAGTTTCTGCATATTCTCTTCAGGTCTGTGTGGATTTTCTCTGGGGGTTTCCGGTTTGCTCCTAAAATATGCCAGTAGGCATATTGGCATATTTTACCATTACACTGGCTTGGATAAATTGCTCTAGGATGCACTGGTTTCTCATCAAGAGCTTATTCCCAGTTTACACCAGTTTATACCAGGTATAGTGAGTCAGTATGGATCTTTCCGCTTTAAGGTATTTAACCTTAAAGACTGATGTAGCTTTAAAGCTTTCCTTATGCAGAAAAAAAAATATTTCTCTATATATTAACTGTCAATATATTAAAAGATTTAGTGTTCTGATCTACTGGTAAATTGAAAATATTTTATAATGTTAATATTCCTCATTGCTACACTAACTGATACTAACTAATAATTAACAGGAAAAAAAATTCATATTCAAAAATATATTCACAATATACAGAATAATATATTGTATTGATATATTATCTGTTTACTCATGCACAGTTGCACATACCCCCGGTACGCTGTAGACCGGACACTCACGGATATTGTACATTTGCACATACATGCACATTTGCACACTTACTGGACATTTCCATTTATTTCCATTTTCATTTCCATTTAAATTAGCTATTTTGTCTTTTGTACAGAGGTTTTTATATTTCTTATATATTTTTGAAAATTGTTATATTTTGTTCTATTTTTTATGCTTCAGCTAAACTTACTCTTATTTTACTCTTATTTCATTCCACTGTTTATTTCTTGTTAATTGTTTTTAAATTTTTAAGGTCACGGGCGGTCGGTCGTATAAGCATTTCACTGCATATCGTACTATGTATGACTGTGTATATGACAAATAAAATTTGAATTTGAATTATTACAATATATAGAAAAATACATAAGGAATGAATAAAATATATTCAAATGTATATATATTTATGTATGTAATTTTATATTCAACAATATACTTCATAATATATTGAATTTGATTGAATACTGTATATCTATTTCTGTTTCTTTTTATAATTTGCTTATATGTTAATG
The DNA here is from genome assembly GCA_028570985.1 of Heterobranchus longifilis. NCBI lineage: Eukaryota > Metazoa > Chordata > Actinopteri > Siluriformes > Clariidae > Heterobranchus > Heterobranchus longifilis. The sequence goes on along the minus strand of JAOVVB010000018.1, from coordinate 20,261,479 downwards.
TAGTTCGAACAAAATGGACTTTATAGGCATTAACCAGAGCACACTGACAAAGTAAAAGTATGTGTATAATTCTTAAACATGCATAAAGTTTTAATAATGTTTTAATAAAACAATTATAAGTATAAATATAATGTTTTTGTCTTCATTGCAATATATATATATATATATATATATATATATATATCCATACACGGTCCATTAATATATTGCATAAGGAAATGTATTATTTAATATATTGCATTATAATTTACAGTATACTGTATTGCCATTTTTTTTTCCCCATAAGTGTTACTCTAAAAGTTAAAAATGTACACAACATGTACCTTCTCAAATGAAAATTACAATACATCAAAGGTCCAAAACATTTACTGATGAATTTAGTCAAGCAGTAAGACTGGAAAAAAGCTTACCACAGTAGCTTACGCACAATTCACGAGGGTGTCCTAAAGGTTTTTGGTTTATAAATGATTGTCTAAGTGTGTGTCTTATAGTGGTGTGTTTTCCCACCTCATTGCACGTGTTCCAGAGCTGGCCTCATCTACACATCCACTATAAAGCTATCTCAATGCTAAAGCTTTTTTTTTTTTTAGGTATATTTTAGCATATCTAGTGCAGCGAGCATACACAGTGAATTAAAACCTTTCTCTGAACGGTATTTGGACAATCTTGGAGTTCAGTTCAAATGTTAAAAGACCAGGCTTTTATAAATCACTTATAAATCAAAGAAGCAGAGAAAGACTGAGAGCATTAAGTGAGACTTGCAGCCCTAAAATAATGGCGAGTAACCAGTTGGGAAATGAAATGACCTTTCAGTGCACAAACATGAAGTAACATGAAGTGAGGAAGGATCAGGTTATATTGCTCCAGTGATGTGTGATTGCATATTGTTTCCATGTCGTGCTGTTATACAGCCCTAAAACAACAGGGGGACCAGTCAGTAAGTGATAACACTTGAGATTAGGTGTAAAACACATCCAGCTGTGTGCACATCTGCAAGAACTTGACGAAGCAAATATCCGGGCATATTTATATCCGCTGTAAGCCCCTTGATGTATAGATTTACTAAACATATGGCACACATGCGTTATTTATAGACACTGTTAATTCTGCTTGGTTCCAGAGAGGTGTTAGTGTACGGGTTCTTTCTGGGTCCTAAATTTATGAGTACAAGGGCTATACTAAACGTAATGCAAAAGTGGGCATTTTTTATTTTTTTATTAATTGACGTAGATCGTTTAAATGTTGGTAAAGTAACTCCACCTCTATTCGTGGTTACTACTCAACATAGTCTCCAACACGAGCAATGTTCTTGCTCCATGCTTTTGTGCCATTGTTGATCCCAACTCTCGAATCCTCTTTGTCTTTGTCACAGGAGGATTGTCATGGTCTCTGATTGTGTAGTTTCTCTTTAGTACTGATTTCCCATCTTTAAACAACTTCATCCATCTGTGCAAATTGCTCTTGTCAATAGTGTCATCTCCGTAAACATTCTCGAGCACAGAGACCTGCGACAAAGGGGATTTTCTAAGAGGATTCAACAGTTGGGATCAATGATGGTGCAAAAACATGGAGATTATTAAGTACCTTTGGATAGAGGGAGCCTTACTCAGCCAACATGTGCCACTTGAAATATCCATGTAATTTAAT
>JAOVVB010000018.1:20236263-20257605 GCA_028570985.1 Heterobranchus longifilis | reverse complement strand
AATAATTATGAAAAAGTTATGCCAAATAATAGCCCTAATATTAAAATACCAGCAGTGTCATACCAAAGGCTTAATTCCTGTCTCTCATCAACATCATCAAACAATATTATTTTGAAGAATGTGCAGTTAATTGATAGGAGGTTAATAAAAACTGACCTTCTAGTCATTGTTTTTTTTACTTTGCTCTGCTCCAAAAAAAAAAAGCACGGATGGAGTTCCATCTCAGATGAAACAGGATTGATGTATTTCATTGGGAGACACAGTGGGTTGCACTTGCTGGTTGTTAAACAAACTGGAAGTGGAATGATCTTCATTGTTCAAGCATTGTTGCCTAAAATTCGGTTCCAGGTTTTAACACTACAAACACTACAGAGTGTTGTGAATTTGTATGCAAGCTTGATAGCCTAATCCTCTAGTTGGAAATTAATGACTAGGCTTAGGGTCAATGTGGACAAAAAAAATGATGTAGAGGTGAATGAGTAAGCTTGGTGTACTTTAGGGCTTAAAGTGTGATGTAACATGGAAATGGATAATAAACAAGAGCAATCAAACTTGGAAATGGAGCCGAATCATGGAACAAAAGATCAATGTGTGTAAGCCAGCGATTTGCCTCTCGGTGACATGAAAGTTCCAGGAAACGAAAGCCAAAACACTCATGGATCCCTCTTTGCAGTCTACATGCTCTTTACTAACCCTGCCTTTCTGCAGAACTCCCGCATAATTTTCTCCATTCTTACATTCCCACCTCTCAGTCCCCCCGACAGATCATAAATATTGAATGTCAGCCATACTAAGGACATTTTCCTTAATAGTAGTGTTTAGGTTGCTAATCCCAACATTGCTAATGATTACTAAATTCCTTCAAACCATGTGAAAAAACATTTTTACTACCATAATAAATATTCTAAAAACCAAAATATTACTTTCTCAATCAAGAAGGCTCGGGAGTGCAAAAAAGTTCTATAGTAACTTCCTTGTTATTCTGCTAGAGGTTCATAACCATTAATTAGTTTCAGTGTTAGCCCATGTTAGCAGTTAATTGCAGTAATTATGTTATGGAGTTTCACTTTGTTAAACTTGGCCGGCCTGTATGGAGTAATGCCATCCAGAACGCTCAAGAACAGCACTGCATTCATCAACTTCTCAACGATGGCCCCCAGGTGAGCCGTTCAGAAACAAACATTTCAGTCTTCTTGTTATGGTCTGTCATAAGTTGAAAATTGCCAGCGATTTAGTTCCTCTTTCGCAGCACATCCTCAACCTTTCACAACTTGTTCTCTGAGCTAAAACTGAATTTTAAACCATAATAGAACCCTCGCTCTAATTAGATAAAACCACATGGTCACGAGGTAGTAAATCATATTCACCTTCAAATAAGCTCTGAATAGCAGGAAAGCTGGCAGACATACAAGTAAAATGTTGTAAATGGAAGTAAGTTTGGCGGGTGTCCCCTACCTCATGGAGAGGCATTTCTCAAGTACAATCTGAACGAGCACAGAAGACGTCGGCTGGAATTTGCCTGTAATTAAACTCTACCCCTTGTGGTCTAGCTATGTGTTAACAACTTGACAGCTAGTTGTGATTTTCACAGCTTATACAGCACAGACATAAGGAAGTTTATCAACCACTTTATTGAAGTGAAATGTCAGTGCTGTAAGAATGGAAATACAATAAGACTTAAAGAATCAATCTTATCAGTTTACAGATATACCGTATATCACAGATACTATGCATGTGAGAAATTGAACCATGTTAAAATAGTAAGCATATCATTGAACTTATGAACAGTAATGTATTGAGACCAAGGCAAATATCACTTTTGTAATTCAGCAAGATTTTATATGAGGGGTGTTCAAGTAAAATCAGGACTTTTGTTTGTGCACAATAACACCATAGTTATGAGTAAAAATAACTATGAGTAAAAATTCTGAATTTGTCTTTATAATCCCCTGCTACACTAATTTCACAAGTTCTTGCATACCATCAAGATAGAAAGATTTTTCACTACACCAGAGCCATGATCAGATTGCCTGCTACATATTTAAAACCTTAGGAACTCTATGTGTAAATGGCTTAGAATGAGGTCAGGGCTGCCAGCCGCGTTCTAGTAATGTGCAAGTGGTGCAGTGGGAAGTATGCGCTTGTGCATTGTCGTGCAAAAACAGAATGCCTTTGGTGATCAAACATGACTGGGCCAATAAAGGAGTTTCTGGGAGGCAAGCTTTTCAGCAGTTATAATGATGTAAAACATCCAGTCCGATCAAGAATCCTGTGTACTAACAGTGCATTAGTGTAGCAGGGGATTATATACTGTAGGGAAATAAAGGTAGTTTTTATTCTCATACCTATGTCCTGTACTAAATTCTGCACAATCGAATGTCTCACTTTGACTTGGATGCCCCTTGTATTTGCAACTGGGGAACATATCACAAAGTTTCTTGGGTATTCTGTCTATAACTGGGACAGAACAATAGATTATGGAATATAATGATTAAATAAACCATGTGATGTCAGTAATGATGATATGGCTGCAGGAAATATATACCTGCAGCTCAAAGTTGTTTAACAATGGAATGTTTTTCTTTACATTATAAACCATAACTGTGCACAATACCCCCATATAAATATCATTAACTCACTCGAGTGATTCTAGAAGGACAGTGTCAGGCTGAGACCATACAAACTTTCAATGTCTACAATACAACCTGTAAAAAGCATAAATATCTTAATCTTGATCCTCTTTCCATACCCTGAAGTGCCAACGTCCGAGAATCTGTAAAAACATGAACAATTTTAACAGCAAACAAAGACCATGCGTCATGTTTTCGAATGCCATAGTATAACACAAATCTGCATTAGTATTTTTTTTATTATTCCTTTGCTGCATATATCAATGTATCCATAATCATTTCAGCGTTAATCATTTATGAAAAATCTCTAAAAGCTTCCTTTTTACAAAAATGATTCATTCTGTTAGACACAGAGTTATGATACACTGCTCTGTTACCATTTATGGCTCTTGTGGCATTTATAGCATTAGAGCTCTGAAGTGAGCGGTCCACTGCTCTTTATGTTCCTCATGATCGACTGTACCACCTCCGAGGTAGTGCCCTGCCCCCCGATGTCTGCGGTATGCAACTACAACACAACAGGCAAAACACAAAAAAAACAGATTTTGATTATGGTCAAATCTATGAGCTGAATCAACTCTACTTTCAATCCTACTTAAAAATGATTCTTTTATTTGATAAAGTGTCCTCACTAGACCTAAGAAAGTCCTTGTCCAGAAAATGGGCTCACATTTTCAAATTGTTAAAAACCAATTAAAATATTAGAAAACAATAATCATTTATTGTGTGCTAAGTAAAATAAGTACATTTTAAATTAATTTATGGCTGTTAAAAAAGAATTGATTACATTTTTAAGTTGCTGAATATATCAATGCCATCAGACATTTCTAAAAAAAATAAATAAATAAAAAAAAGGCTGCAATCTTGTGGTCAACCCCTTCATGGCTCCCTGTTTGTTCTACTATCTGCTCAACTGCTCAGGTTCTTGTAAGTTTGTTCTTTTTTTTTTTATTTTAAAGATCTGACATTGCTGTGGTCCATAAAATGTCAACACCGTATCCTTAAACTATATTAAATTTGGGGTAATGTTTAGTAAAAAACTTATGAATTTTAAGCACATTAAATATGTATCTAACAAATTATTGAAAAACTAATTGGCTCCCACATACATTTCAGAAGTTAGCTAACATAACATGGAATTTTGTCAACAAAACTGTTCAGATGCCTTTAGACTTTTATTATGCCTCATTTATGAAACTTAATATAAATGTAAACCGTTCACAGAAGAAAGAAAAAAATGACATTCATGAAAATAAATGAATAATTATGTAAAAGAAGTTATTTACATTTGTAAAAACCTGAAAGAGATATTCATAATCCTAACTGAAAGAAAGTAAAAAGAAAAAAAATGAAAATACATAACCATTAGCCATAAGACATGTGTAGGTACATTTGTTAAACAATTTATTTGTTTACATCTTTATAATGGAGATAATGGGAGGGTTAAGCTGCAGAATAACACTAATGAGGTCTAGATTGATTGCTTAGAGGGAGTGTTGCTTAGACATGGGCAGGTACCAGGGATTTTCTTTGACAATTTCGCCATTGTCATATTATATACACACAATCGTATCTGGCTTACAACTACAATATGTACTAAAAATATCTGCCTGAAACTTGTTCTACAAGTCCAGCAGGGTCACAGATTACATAATGAAATATAGCCAAGCTCTGCCTACTTTTCCTAAAAAGTGCAAATATACTGCCCAGCCAAAAAAAAAAAGTGTCACCACCTGGGTTTAACTAAACAAATAGGTAAATAGGAAAATGCCTTTTTGCTGACTTGTTTTCAGCTGGCAACAAATCATTTATTCCTAACTGATATAGTGAGCCGCTTCTTGTTTTCTAAATATACCATGTCAGAAAGACATATCCTGTGGTTGTGGCAAAGATGTTACTCTGTTTCAGAAGGGCCAAGTTATTGTCCAGCATCAACTAAGGAGACTGTTGAAACTACTAAAACTGGGTTTAGAACTGTCCAATGCATTATTAAAACCAGGGAGGATAGTTCTGAACCATCTTCAGGGAAGAAATGTGGTCAGAAAAAAAGGCCTAAACAAACAGATCGATTTGGTGATATCAAATTGTTATTAGAACTCACAGCTATGTTTAATAGTAAGAGTAAGAGCATTTCCACACTCAAGGAAACTCTGGGGATTGGGACTAAACAGCTTGGGCAAAAAAAAAGGCTTATAAAAAGGGAGCATAAATAATAGACTATGAAGCGTTAGAAAAAGGTCATGTGATCTGATGAATCCAGATGAACCCTATTCCAGAGTCATGGGTACATCCAGGTAAGAAGAGAGGCAGATGAAATGATGCACCCATCATGCCTTGTGCCTACCGTACAAGCCTGTGGGGGCAATGTTATGATCTGAGGTTGCGTCTGTTGTTCAGGTCTAGGTCCAGCAATGTTCCTCCTGAAAATGACTGTAAGCAACTGTAGCCAAGTCATAAGCAATTTCCCTCTGGGATTAATAAAGTTCTTTGAATCTTGAAATCTGGCCAAAAAATGAGGTCAGCTGACAACCTGAATATACTGAATGACCATTTTTTCCATTAATTCTTTTTCTTCCCTGATGGCATGGGCATATTACAAGATATCGATACCAGAATTAATTGGGCACAAATCGTGAAAGAGTTGCTCGAGGAGCATGAGACTACTCCACTAGAGAGTCTAGACCTTAACCCTATTGAGAGTATTTTGAGATGTGCTTGAACTGCCTTTACACAGCGGTCTAACTTTCCCATCATCAATACAAAGATGTCGAGAGAAATGAATGCGACTGTCGATGGAAATAAATGGTGTGACAGTGCATAAACTCATCGAAACGATGGCACACTGAATGTGTCAAAGCAAAAGGTGTTCCAACAAAATATTTGGGTGTGTGACTTTCTCTTTCCCTTATTTTTTGACCAGGCAGTGTACGTGACATAGCTGTGGCATGAGTTGCGATTACCTGAGTCTCGTTCATGGTGGTGAAAATGGCATTACGGATCATGCTGGCATACTCGTGAAGTCTAGAGAAATGAAATGAAGAAACGATTACACAGGTTAACATCATTTATATTTTTAGTAAGAGCTTTCACGATTAGTTATACTATAATTTAAGTTGAGGCGCCCAAAAATGACTTAAGGGCAATAGATCCAAGTGTGGCCTAATCAATGTCACTTGAAAAGTATTCACAGACAGCGTGGTTAAAGTTATAATTAAGCTTAATGTGTAGCTATGGTTGGGCCTTAATATAATAAAATAATTGAATAATCAAAACAAACAAACAAATAAATAAATAAATCAGTAAGTAAAGGCGACACAGTAGCATGATTCAGGCCTTAATGTGTCTGGATCCAACTTTCCCACTGATTACACATGCTGAGAGAAATGACTAATGTCTGAAACGGAAAATTATGTCAAACCATCACGTGTGGTGAAAGCTGGGCGGGGGGGGTTGTCTGACGAGCTGAACTTACCTGAGGTGATCCAGCATGAGACAGCCGGCCAGCAGCATTGCAGTGGGATTGGCTATGTTCCGTCCAGCGATGCTCTTCCCGGTGTTCCTAGTGGCCTGTCAGGACAAGACATTCATAAGTCAACTCAATACATCTGCACAGATTAATTAATTATTAATAATATCAATGTTGTTGTTGGTCTTTCGGCTGCTCCCGGCAAGGGGTCGCCACAGTGGAATACCCAGTCCGCACCACAACTTGGCACAGGTTTTTACGCCGGATGCCCTTCCTGACGCAACCCTCCCATTTTATCCGGGCTAGGGACCGGCACTGCATCCAGTGGCTGGGGGGTTTGAGCACTGGCTGGGAATCGAACCCGGGCCTTCCGCATGGCAGGCTAAACACCTACCACTGAGCCACCAGTGCCCTAATTATTAATAATATAAATGAAATGTATAAATAGAGCCTTATAAAAGAGGGGCCCAAAAAAAAATTTACACACACATGATGTTGAGACTACTCAGTGAGGCCATATTTCAATTCGAGTTTGGGCAACAACAAAAAAAGGGCATAGGTACCAACTGCTGAAGTGTATATTAACACCTAAGAGTCCATTTCTCCTTTAAGGGACATTATGAGGGATATAACACAAAACAAAGAAACCGCATGGAACACTTAATTTGTTCTTATATCAATTTGTTAAAGAAATGCAGTCTAAACAGGTTCAATATAAAACATGAGATGGGTTATTAAATCATTAAAATTGTTCAATGTGATGAAAGCTTTTTAAAATTTGCTAATTTTGGAAATGATTTCATGAGTACACAAATTCACAGATTGTCACACGACTGCAACAGGATCCATGTTTGATATAACTTAGGGACTTTAAGGATAAAGCCGAATCCGAAAGTTTTAAAAAGGTTTGTGACACCTGTGTCGCTATGGGTTCTTATGGGTTAAAAGCCATTTAATCTTAACCATTGTTTCAAATACACTGTCACTTCATCTAACCCAATACTCACCGTTTCAAAAACAGCATAATTGTTCCCGTAGTTAGCTCCAGGCACCAACCCGGGTCCACCCACTAGCCCAGCGCACACGTTGCTGACCACGTTACCATACAGATTAGGCATCACCATGACATCAAACTGGTGGGGCTTGGACACAAGCTGAGACAAAATGCAATGCAGAAAGAAAAACAACACGAAGGCAACACCAATGAGGCATTCGTTTTTAAGAGTAAGTTCTGTTTTTATCATATCTTTTTTCATACCACATAAATCACATTATAATGTTATATGTATAAAATAATTCTTATATTTATAATGTATACGCCTTAAGACAGGGCATATACATTAGAACTCTATAGTCAAAAACCGGTAGAACTTTTTTGACCCATGTTTACCTGCATAGTGGTGTTATCTACAATCATGCTGTCGAAGGCAATGTCAGGGTATCCAGAGGCCACCTCTTTACAGCACTGGAGAAAGAGGCCATCGCCCAGTTTCCTGGCGAGAAATAGAAGGAGAAAAGACAGAGAGGGAAACAGACAGACAGGTAGTGAAATAGAGACAGACAGGCAGACAAATGTTCATTCAGAAATCTGCCCACGGCCCATGTGATGCTATAATTACATATCAATTTATAAGTAACTACATAATAGCTGACACTATTACAGACAGCTAAATAAAAGAAACATATGTGCGGTTGTAATTAAAGACTATACTGAATAGGAAGAATTGGTCTGTTTTCCCATGAGCTAAGTCCATGTCCATCACCTGCTTGAATGATTACATTAAAATGAATTGTATTTGATGGAAAGAAAATCTGAATGAGGTAGGGTTAGATTAGAATATATTCATGTCTTATAAGATTTTCATTGAGTCAAATCTCTGAAGCATTCGCACATTTTCAAGTTTAAGTGTAAATTAAACCTTAAAGACGGGTCATTTTTGTTGTAAGAGCTGAGAGAGAGAGATGACAGAGGTCATACTGGAACATTAAACCGTATCTAGGACATGCTGAAACATGATGCGTTTCTATTGAGCATGCAGAACAACTCACATGATGTTAGCCTTGTGGACAGCTGTGACACGGTGTCGGCCTTTCTCTCTGGCCAACTTGAAGGCATACTCAGCAATACGCAGAGAGTTGTTCCGTGTGATGATCTTTAAGGATTCCACCACACCAGGTACACTCTAACACACACAGATGTCCAGACACTTTAATCAGTTTCATAACGAGGACTAATTGTAGGAACAGGAAGATGACATTATTCTATACAATCCATGCTTCTGTATTGTATAGAATAAACAGGAAGGAAACAGAAGTGCAGCTGAGACCAAGTGAGCAGTACTACTGAAAGCACAAGCAAGAAAGTGAGCGCACGGAGAGACAGAATAGTGGCGTTTACCTCATGCTCCAGGCTGCTGTACTCGCCCTCAGTGTTCTCTCGAATGATGATGACGTCAATGTTCTTGTGGCGGGTCTGAACCCCCGGCAAGGACTGGCAGTGCATTACATTAGCGTACAGGTCCAGACTTGTGCTGAGACACAAAACGAAGGATGAAGAGAAAACCAGAGAGACAAATAACAATAAAAAAACTTTTGAAATTGATATTAACAGTCAATTACAGAAATACAGAAGCCTTACCGGAGAAGATTATTCCTGGACTTGTGAGAAGGTGGCATTGTGTGGTTTGTCTCAATGTTACCTACAAGAAAGCACAAAAACCACAAATTCTCTTCATGAATAAAGCTCTGCACTAAATTTGAACACAAATTTTTACTTCCTCTTTTAGCACAAGTATTCAGATGTATAATGTAGTGCACTGATGGATTTGTAAACATGACAACGGCTTTTTAATTCCATTAACTTTATCTCGTATAGAATGGACGTTATTGTGGGTGTTATTGTGCTTTACTGAAGCTGCAAAAGACGGTTATGTTTCCAATTACGATTTTTGGCTTATTTTTAAAAATGCCGCAAATACAAATATTAAGTAAAAATATTTTTATTCTTCTCTCTTTAGTTGAATCAACTAACTACTACAGAATTCATTAGTAGACCTTAGAGAGAGAGACGGTGGGGAAAAGGCTTCAGTTACGTCTCCCGATTCTTTTGTGTCTTTCGTACCAAAAATGACACTGAAAGCATTTCATTTGCAAGTTAATTTGCAATGTTTGTTTAGAATGATGATGACTGTCACACTGACTCCAAAATACTTTTTTTTTTTTTTTTTTTTGAAATGGCAAAATGTTGCAGTTCCATTATAATACTACAGGTGAAGCTCTAAACTATTCATACATTGGCCGGCAGCACATCGTCCTGTGTGGTGGGAGATATCAAAATCTAAAAAAATATATAAAATTAGGATTTTTATAAAATCATGATATTAACAGAATCGCTATACAAATCAAATCGCCACCTAGGTATGGTATTGATAACAATTCAGCTGGCCTCCGGTGATTTAAATTCCTACTATATGAGACGACAGATGTAAACTCAAAGCAGGATGGCGATACACAGCACACACACATGCACACACAAACACACACTAACAGAAACACTACGCTGTCGGGAAACTTCTTTAACAAGGAAATTCTATGATGACACTAGCGCGCATGCACACACAGAATCACTGCTTTCTGACAGAGAGAGACTCTGGATCTTTACCAAGTAATCTCTCTAATGACACTTGCTTTTGCTTTACACATGGACACACACACACGTGGTCACAATGTTATACAATTTGTGCACAGATGTTGACTATATGAGTGACGCACGTGCACCAAGACTGAAAAAGGAAGGCAATTACCCATAATCCCTACAAACCAAAACCCTGATGGAATGCAAGCACTAGTGAAACGCTGGGATCAGTGCATTAGCGTAGCAGCGGATTATATACAGAAATAAAGATTGTTTTTATTCTCATTACTGTGTTCTGCTATTTTGCACAATCAAAACTCCCAGATTGACGTGAATGCCCCTTGTATTTATTATTTTGTAGGCAACAAATTGACATGGCAGGGTTTCAATGACATGTTACATGAAAAAGTATTTTAGATAAGAGGTTTTAAACCCGTGACTAAGAGTAACTATAGAACACTACAAATTTGAACCTTAGATTCATTCTCACAATAATGTTTATTCAATTCAAAACAATGGCAGAGCACTAACCCTTAAGAGCAACTCCATTACGACGAATAGCAGTGATGGCATTGTTAATGTCATCCTCGTTATTTAGGGAAGAGTTGACGTTGACCACCTCAAAGTCCACAGGAACGCAACTGAACCTACAACACAATAAAACGTTTCAAAATATATTTTTATATACAAATGTGTAAATTGGTAAACAGTAGGTAATGTTATAGAAAGAGATAATGACATTATACTCCTTACTATCATTAGCAGTGGAAGCCATTGCCATTTTTTTATTCGGCTCACACACATTCAAGAAAATACAGTATACTGATAGAGCAACCGTTCATGAGACTGACCTGAAAAGTTCGCGCACATGGTTAAGCAGATCCGGTCCAATCCCGTCTCCTGGGATCAGTGTAACCGTGTGTCTGCCACCATATCTGGCAGGGGGAGGCTGAGGACATCAACGCATTGCTCAGACTTTTTGCATTAGCTATAAAGGGCGATTATAAGAGTTCATATGCTTAAAACAAAGGCCAGGATACTTACTATGCTTTTCCCCTTAAGGATTAAGAAAAAGAGAGAAAGAGAGAGAGAGAGAGGTTTAGAAGAGGTTAAAGGCTTTTGTTTATTTTTGTACACTATGCCATACACTATGGGAGTCTTTGCAACTCCAGACTTTTAGGACAAGCCACCTAAACAACTTGCATAATAATCTTGTTATTTAACCTATCAATTCTTGTTTAAACATCTTGTTCATCTACTTTCACTTATTCTACATCAGCTAACCCTCTGATCAGTTAATACCCACTGTGTATGTAGATTTCTCCCTTTGGTTGGAGAGTGCTGTTCCAAACACCTAAAGACAAAACAGTTAAGCACACAGTTAGTCAAAACCTCCACGATTATCATCACAATCAGTCCAGTTGTTGTCGGTCTTTCAGTTTCTCTCGTCGAGGGGTCTCCACAGTGGACCAGCCGATCTAGGGACCGTTAAAAAACTTGGGACAGGTTTTTATGCCGGATGCTCTTCCTGATGCAACCTTCCCATTTTATCTGGACTTGGGACCAGCACTGGATTCAGTGGCTGGGGTTTGGGCATTTGGTGGGGATCAAACCCGGGCCTTCCACATGGCAGATGGGAAACCCATCACCGAGTCACCAATGCCCATCAAAACAGTCAAACTGATAAACTTGTGGCATGTCACTGAGCTAGCTGTCTAAGGCCATGTCCACACGTAGCCGGTATTTAAAAAAACTGAGATTTTTATCTCCGGTTTTGGCCTTTCATCCACATGCAAACCCAGTTTTGGTCGCTGAAAACGGAGCTTTTGGAAAACTCCGTCCAAAGTGAAGATTTTAAAACTCTGTTTTCAGCGATGTTGTGTGGACGGGGGGAAACAGAGATTTTGGCTTGTTGTAACGTCACCTTGTGTGCCGTTGATGTCAAGCTCTGTGTGCTAGTCTCCTTGATTTGACGTCAGCTTTGTTTATGACGATATTTGTGCAATAGTGGACTTATAGGACGTACAGTAAACTAGTGACTGTGTGAACGTTACTTACTGGACTTTGTAGATGCCTGAACATGGCCTAAACTTGTGTTCACCATTTTTTTTCTCTTCCACCCTCTCGTTCTGATTGGCTGGGAGGGTCTAATTTACATCGCTCTGATTGGCTGGGAGGGTCTCATTTACTGCGCTCTGATTGGCTGGGAGGGTCTAATTTACTGCGCTCTGATTGGCTGGGAGGGTCTCATTTACTGCGCTCTGATTGGCTGCGAGGGTCTAATTTACTGCGCTCTGATTGGCTGGGAGGGTCTCATTTACTGCGCTTTGATTGGCCAGTTGCTTATACAGACAAGCGGTGAGACATTCTACGCAAAGGTGGTATTTTTCTGAAGGAACACACATACAGTACCAGATAGTCTTATTACTCAGATTAAACACATGTTTTTGCTTTTGTTTTCTCTAAAATATATTAACGTATGCTGTATTCAACAAAGTACATTCGTCTCATTTAGCACGGTACCTAGCATCCTAGCTTTTATACCTGTAGGTCATGTTTAAATCAGCTCCATCTTTTGCCAAACTGCCTTCGGTTTGGATTTTTTTAAACACAGTAATATGTACATCGTAACGCTAATTTGTCTTTAAACAAAAATAATAACTAAAATCTTGCCTTAACCGCGTTTCCCAGTCGTATTTGGTTTAGGGATTTGGAAAGAGACAGAACCGCGCTGGAAGTCGCCATCTTGGATTTCGCGTTACTAAGGCCCGGTTGAGTACCAAATACCTGTATGTTCCCTACATAGGGGCAGTACATAGGCTTTGAATAGGGTTATAACACCCACTGTAGTGCGCTATGTTTTAGTGAAGAGCCGTTTGGGATTTAGCCTATTTTGTGTCATGTTTCTGAATGTACTACATGTGTATTTTACTATGTATTTTCTACCTACTGTGTCTAGAAAATTATGTAAAAATATTTTTTTAATTGAACGTATTTAATTGATTTTTTTACATTGATTTTTATATTTATGAAAGGAACAATAAAACTCCCATCCCCTGAACCACCTCCCACCCCTACACACTGAACTTATTCAATTACAGCATTAATTTAATGCCACATTAAGAAAAAGAAAGAATGCATATAAAGTTTAATAACATATCTGTTTCCGTTCCATATGTTTACTCTCAGTCTCGTAGTGATGAATCCATGTCTAATGTTACATGTCTAGTAATGATTTTCTTTAAGAAACTTTCACCCTACTTAGAGTATCGGATATATTGTTTGCAGATATCCAAATGCTTCTGTTTATGCTCATCCGTGTGGTGTTTCATCACCAGGTACACCCTCAGACCACAAAAAAAGAATAACGGGATGCTGCTCTTCCGGTGTAACAGAATTTTTTATTTAATTTTTTTTCCCAATACGTGTGTTCAAGTCAAACAGGGACTTCTCACTGTGCAGAATAACAGTACACAGTTAAGAGAGTAAAAACTCTTTATTTCTATTTCGATTTATATCATCCTCTGCTACACTAATGCACTTATTCCAGCGTTTCGCTAGTACTAGGATACCATCAAGGTAGAAAGTTTTCTCAGTACACCAGAGCCATTATTGGACTGCCTGCTTCACGTCTAAAATGCTAGCCTCCCAGGAACTCCTTAAATGGCTTAAACATGTGTGAATCACTTTAAGCGATGTCAGGACGTTTTAGGGGATGTGGCAACCGAGTTCCTGTTAAGTGCAAGTGAATCATCATTCATAGACGTACAGCCTTTTTTTTAAATGTCTGCACCATTCAAATGTTTTACTGTGGCTAAGAGTCTCATTACTGTACTCTATATATCAAAAATAATGTATAACTATATACGTTAAAAATAAATATGACATTACTTCACCTTCTTTATATTTAAAAAAAAATTCTGTGTGTCTTTACTCCATCCTACTATCACTGCTTATGAGAGTCAATTCACTAAATCGATGCGTTGAAAATGACAAGTCAAGCACAAAGCTTTGGAGTCGATTCCTCGTGCTAAAAATTAACACAAACATGTCAAATTAATTAAGCAACCGAGTGTTTGCTGGTGATACAGTCAACGGATAGTTGCATTTATGCTGAAATTGTCTGATCATGATTTTTTTATTTCTTTTTTTCCCCCCGATTTTCTCCCTAATTTAGTTGTGTCCAATTCCTTCCCGACACTGGGGGAGGGGCTCCCACATTAAGGCTACTTACTACCATTCAGTCAGGAGGGCCGAGGGCTGTCACGTGTTTCCTCCGAACCACGTGACACCAGCCGAACTCTTTTTTTTAGAACTGCTCGCTCACGCATCGTTAGGGCGGCGTAACACACTCGGAGGACAGTGCTATTCGCTCCCTCTGTGAGCACGAGCTCACAGATGCCCCGAATGGCGTAGAGCCGTGATTAATGCGGGAGCACTAAGTACCTCTCATCCCTCATCACTGAGAGAGCTCGGCCAATTTAGCTCTCTCGAGACCTCCGGCTGTGAGAGGTTACAGCATCACCCGGGAACCGAACCAGCGATCTCCGGATAATAGGGCGAATAGGTACCACTGCGACACTCGGAGGCTGTTTTCTCATTTTAAAGTTTAATTAAAGTACTTAAAGTATAAAAGGCTAAGAAAAGCGGTGTTGTTTGCTGTAATCTTTAAACGATAATCTCTTCTCCACACTCCAGTCCAGCAGGTGGCGGTATTCCACCAATGGCCCATATACACAATAAAGGAGACGACAAAAAATCTCAGAAAACACAATGGCTTCACAGTTACAGTACGTTGCAGATGATGCAAGCAGTTTGTATTTTCTAAAATGGTTTCAGTATATTTTCAATGAATTTGTTGATTATTGATTAATTAACGTTTTAGGCAAATCAATTCTGAATCCAAAACTCAATGGATTGTATTGACCTACAAAATATCAAATAAATCACATGGTCAAATTAATCGCACAGGTTTATTTGTAACTATACTAACCACCAGGGATGGGAATAACCAGGGGCCACCCAATACGATATCACAATACCTCTGTGCCGATTCGATTTGTATTCTGCGATTGTGCTAATATCATGGTTTTATAAATATCTCTATTCTATATTATGTTTTTGAGAATTTGTTACAATTCTAAACAAACTAAACTACTAATTTGCTCCTGCCACACCTGTCAGTGTGTGAATAGTTTAGAGTACGCCACCTGTAGACTCGTAAAGGAAATACAACATTTTACCAATGCATATGCAATCATGTATAAATTAAAACAATTTTAAAAAATCTATATTAGATTTGTAATTGATACACAACTGAGTCAACATGACAAGCGAAACGGAAGCCGAGGATGTTTTCTTAAACTTGTCATCCATAAAGCGATGAAAGTGAGCTGCTTTATTTTTCGTTGTCATCACCTGTTCAGTTTCCTATTGCTAGATTTCTCCAGATCCCTCCAGCCAGGTTCTTATTCCAAGAATTTCCACCCTCTTTGACTCGGCTCTCTTGGGAGTAAGGTAACAGGAGGTAGAGCGAACCGCGGGAGGGGTAGTTGGCAAGATGCCGTGTTAGATGGAAAGAATTTAATCCAGGGTTGCACTATTTACCTGAAGCTTGTTGGTTTAAGTGGTATTAAATGTATTTTGTGTAGAAAGAGGTATATAAAATCATCGTCCTAATTCTTGTGGTTTGCAAACAGGAAGTAGAAATTCTTGTTAAGTGCAATATAGTTGATGTAGACAGGTAGTAAAGCTATTGTATAAAAGAAAAAAGGAGTTTAATAATAATTAAGGACGTACATTAGGATACATAATATGGTAGAGACTTTAACAAGACAGAATTTGCTTGCATTCTGTTCCAGGGTTCTGCATTGAACCTTTAAGGGACATCTACTACCATGACCCTTATCATTATTACCATCCTTTAATGTCGTTTAATCCTTTAATCCCAACCCTTTGAAGTGTAGCCTCTTTCCGCTACCCTTTACTAGGTTTTAACCTTTTTGCCCTTGCTGACACAAGCGAGGTCAGAGACACCGAGCCAATCAGACACCACAACAAGCCACACAGAACCCACCGAGCTCCAAGACGTCCTCCCCCTCGAGACCAAACTCGTCTTTCTGCTTCTATTATTTGGAAAGATTATCATCTTTTTTTTCGTTTTCTTTCTCTCCGAGCTGCTGTGCCACATTTAAGATGGCTCTTTTTCAAAGTCGGATTACGGAGTCACGGACGAACGTAAGGAACCCTGACTTGAGAGCCAACCTTCTGATTACGTCGAGTAATTTGAGACCTAGCGAGTGGTTCTGTTCAGGAACACAGAGGAGACGTGAGGACGTGACCCCGTGTCTGAAAGCAAAGAGCTGATAATAATGTATGTTGCTATAAAGTGGAGCAAATCCCCGGGCTGATTCCTGTCAGCAGAGACAAAGTAGTTTATTCATAAAAAAAAAAAAAAAAGATTCTTGTGAGCTGCTTAATCTCCTGAGTCTTTCAGAAACCCAGGGGAACCAGATGACTTGTTGGCTTTGAATTACAGAGCTTTGAGTTTAGCTAAACACACATCCATCCACTTTGTGACGATGGCCGCAATTGTGCCTCTGTAATACTTTGGAATTTTGGCAAGGAGTTGACTTGCTATGCCTAGTGTGGAGGAAATGATTATATAATGATGTAATGTGATACCGGTGCTACAAAAACAAAAACAATTCCTTCTTTGAGGAATACACAATTATTGAGAAGCGTTGAAGATATATTTTTATTTCTTTTTTTAATTTTTTTATTCGCTAGGTGTTGCGTTTTTATGTTGTCCATCTGTCTGCTTGTTCATGATAAAAAGGGTGTTTGTTGAAATGGTTGATTAGATGATTAAGGGATCTGACCAAAAGTGTTGATTTTGGAAATCGATCCAAATAGGGTCAAGGTCACAGCAAGGTCAGATTTCTAAAATACATCAGGATCCACCATCACCACCACTCATACCAGTGGCGGGAATAGATCGCATGAAGGCACCTCAAGGGTTGAGGGTTTGAGTCTCTGCTCGCATGGAGTTTGCTTGTCCTCCATGTGCTTGGGGGGTTTCCTCTGGGTACTCCGGTTTCCTTCACAGTCCAAAAACATGCGATTTTTTTTCATACCAGTACAGTACCATTCATGCCCGTGACTCTGTGCCCTGCTGATGAGGACCAGGGGTGTCTCATGGTAAGGAAAAAGTGATTTGGTTAGCAACCCATCTGACCCCTGTATGTGACTTTGAGAGAATGTGCCTCATCAGTTTTTTCGAGCTGAGACACACAACACACTCCTCTGTTCTTACTGCCTTGTCATCATTTATAACGAGAAGCAGATACACAGTACAGCGCTGTGAAAACATGGCACTGCGCTTTTTAATGGTGTGTGTGTGTGTGTTGACATGCCGTATCCTGAAAAGCTCTTTTCCTCCCTCTCTCTCTCTCTCTTTCTTTCTCTCTCTCTCTCTCTCTCTTTTCGGTCATTGTGTTGCTGAATCAGAGGGAAGTGGGCGGATTGCATGCAGGACAGGTTACGAGGTTGTGCGTAGGGAGCGAGGGATGAGGGAGGGAAAAGGGAGAGCGAGAAAGAGAGACAGCTGAATAGCTGTTATCGTGTGGGAGAGAATGAGAAGAAGGAGGGCTGTGCCTGTCCGCCTCACTCCCGCACAAGAGCGAGATAGAAAGAGAGTGTGTGTGTGTGTGTGTGTGTGTGTGTGTGTGTGTGTGGCGTAGCTGGTGCAGGAGCTGGTGACTGGTCGTCCTAATCAACGCTGCAGAAAGGACACGCTCGCTCGCCTCAGGGTCGTTCAGTGCTCCGGACGCTCTTTCCACCGCTCCTTCTTTACGTCTAGGCGTGAATCATGGTGCCGTCACTCAGCCTGGCTCACACACACCATCTGCACCGAGAGGTGAGTCCTGGGATGAAATGGTACGTAATACGGATGGCGGTTTTATGGATGTGCATAAACTATTCTCACCGTTTGTTTGTTTTTTTAATACGCCAGAAAAGACAAGGATCTCCCGCCGCTCTCTCGCTTTTGATCAGAGGCGATGGATTAGAGTAAGGGCCAGGACTTGCGTCATACGAGAGAAGTGGGCGTGGCATAAAGGTGAACTGAGTGTAGTGTATGCAGTTTCGGTTAAGGACAATTTTTGAGCTACGGTAACACAATTTGGGGGAGGATATTGTAAGTAGTGAGTCAGCAAAAGATAACTTGTAAGTAAGAGTAATCTAGGTACAGGGAGGAAACTAGTGAGTGAGTGAAAGCAAAAAAGAAAAGATAAGGAGCAAGTGAAGTAGGGCATGAAGGGAAATTATATGACATGAAATAAAAAAAAATGCTATTAAGATAAATAACAAGTTGACAATATCTTGAGCGAAAGATGAGTAGTGAGAAAGATAACCGGTCAGTAAAATTATATTAAATGATAAAAAAACTAACAAGTGAAAGATATCTAGTGAGTGAAATGGAACTAGTGGGTAAAATTAAATGGATGAGTGGAAGATAACTGGTGAGTAAAAGATAACTAGTGAGTAACTAATCTGTAACTAGTAAGTTACCGATAACGAGGGACTGAAAGGTCAAAAGGGTGTGAAAGTAATTAGTGAGTGAAGGATAACTAATGAGTTGAAAAATAATTAGTGACTGAAAGAACAAGTGAGGAAACGATAAGTGAGTAAAGGATTAACTAGTAATAACTACTGGGTGAAATATAGCTAGTCAGTAAAAGATGACTAATGAGTGAAAGATAACTAGTGAGGAAAAGAACTACTGAGTGAAAGAAAACTAGTGATTGGAAGGAAACTAGTTACTGGAAGATAATTAGTAGCTGAAAGAGTAGTGAGTAATGGAACGAAACTATTTACTGAAAGATAACTAGTGAGTAATAGAACTAGTGAGTGAAAGGAAACTAGTTACTGAACGATAAGTAGTGGCTGAAAGACTAGTAAGTAAAATATAACTAGTGAGTGAAAGGTAACTAGTAAGTGAAAGGAACTAGTTACTCAAAGATAACTAGTTTGTGGATAGACTAGTGAGTGAAAGATAAGTAGTTAATGAAAGATAATCAGTTAGTGAAAGATTCCTAGCTTATAAAAGCTAATGAAAGAGGGAAATCAAAACATAATTATTAAGTGAGTCATAAAAAGTGAATAAATGCAGACTGGGCAGGAAAGGATAATGAGTGAAAGATAACTAGCAAGGAAAAGTAAATTAGCAAACAGATGCTAAGAAACCTATAAACAGTCCCGATTCTCTGTACTTATCCTGTTTATTGCTGTGTGGATGATGTAGAGTCTGTTGGTTATAGAGCTGTCAATCAAGTATGCTCATTACCATACGAGTCCACGCCGCTGTACTAACTTTCATTTCTATTAATAGAAATAAAAACAAATGATTTCTTACAGACATCATTAAAGTCTACTGATTAGATCCTTCCAGAGACGTCTGATGTTACTGGTGTGTGTGCACTTTAGTTCTCGGTTGGTGCTGCTGCTTTGTTGCTGTTGAGTCATTATTTGATCCAACAGCTTATTAATGAGGACCTAAAGGCTTTGTGGCTTTAAAACATTTAAACCCTGATGGGAAATGAACACACATGCACATGCACACACACACACAAATATCTGCATGCATATGTTAGCACCCTGTAAGCTCCCACGCATAGTCAGTTAACACACACATGCGCTAATATGAGCGAATGTGCATACACACACATGCACACACACAAACGCGCAGAGTAATTACACACGTACACATACACACAGATGCTCACACATCCCTCCTCTTCTCTCTCATCCCTCCCTGTCAGCATTTCTCGCCCACTCGCCCATGGTCTCGGTGGAGCGATAAAGGCAGAGAGATAGTGGAGAGGGTTCGGGTTAGAGTGAGTGTGTGTGTATGTGCCGCCCCCTCTCTCATGCTTCATCAGTAAAGTGTCTCTCCTTCCCTGTGAGCAGTGAAATAAAACTTTTCTACTCTAATATCTTGCAAATTGTAGATTTTTGGTTTGATTAAGTATGCAAATGTATGCGTACTCAATTGTGCAAAGCCTAATTTGAATAAATTAAGTTCACTTTTGTAAAAAATTCAAGGCAAGTTTTCACAAAATCAACAACATGCCAAAATTCATCAATTCCACGTGTATTCTTAATTTACGCTCAAATATTTTATTGTATTTGAGGATTAAAAAAAAAAAAAAACGTTTTAGAATTAAATCATGGTGAATTCTCCTGCTTCATGACTTGTATTCATTTTTTAATAATAATAAAAAAAATGTAAAAATCCACAAATTCTGTAAAATATTTTGCCTATTATATAAATAAGTTATACACATATTTTATGCCACTTATTAGTATTGAATCCGAGACACATTTTGAGAAAAATATCCGTAATGTGCTTCCTAATAATGATGGAATTAAGCGTCCCGTTTAAATGTCTAAATTTCATAAATGAAAGTCATTATAGTCATAAATTCAGATTTTTATTTCTAAATATAGAAAAATGCCCAAAGAATTTTGACACAGGCATTGACGTAAAGTAAGTTAGTTTTACATGATCAATTTTGTAACTGTTGCATTATCTGAAACATTGCGTGTGATGTGTTGGTGTAGTGTCTCTTTCTCTCCGTCACTCTCCCCCCTCCCTCTCTGTTCCAACCCCCAGCTTGCTCAGCTTAGCCATATTCTGCAGACGCAGACTTATGAGGAGATTTATCATGCCAAGGTAGCTGAACGTCAGGTCCCTCGGGGATGAAAGAGGCTCAGAGGCACACACCTATAATACCCAAGTACTCTAATACTCCAGTAAAACTACTATAATGCCCTAGCCTGTGGTAAACACTGTGTTAGGGCTCCTGACACCTCTGTATGGCACTGAAGTAGACTATAGACCTATATTTTTTGTAGTGTTGTAGTTCACTGTATTGTAATATAGTGTTGTAGCACTGGAGTCTAACACTAGTACAGCTTCAGTTGAATGTGGTGTGTCTCTGTGTACTACGTGAATCTGTACACTTCAGGGTAATGCTGTAGCACAGTGAACATACTGTAGTTGTAATTATAGTACACAGGTCATAGTATAGCACTGTATTACACTCTATGCCCTCTATATAGTAATGTAATTCTCAGTACAACTATGATAGACTCTATATACAGTAGTGTACTACCATGGTATATGCTATTTAAACTACTGTGGTGTACTTTCTACAGTATAATACTATGGTGTACTCTATATGTGGTATCATTGTGTGCTTTATATAGTTTAGTACTATAATGTACTTTATATATCATGGTACTGTAGTGTACTTTGTACGCTGTACTACTATATTGTACTTTATATATCGTGGTACTGTAGTGCACTTTGTATGGTGTACTACTATAATGTACTTTATACTGTATATCGTGGTACTGTAGTGTACTTTGTATGGTGTACTACTATATTGTACTTTATATAGCGTGGTACTGTAGTGTACTTTGTATGGTGTACTACTATAATGTACTTTATATAGCGTGGTACTGTAGTGTACTTTGTATGGTGTACTACTATAATGTACTTTATACTGTATATCGTGGTACTGTAGTGTACTTTGTATGGTGTACTA
>JAOVVB010000018.1:20194568-20212588 GCA_028570985.1 Heterobranchus longifilis | reverse complement strand
ATATGTATGTATTATATATAAAAGTATGTAACAGTGTTCAAGGAAGGCCTCACAAGTGTTGGACATCAAGAAGGCTACTATGCATCCCTTTCCAAACTTTGATCTGTTTGTTCCCCTGAAAGCAGCCCTACGAGGGCGAAGATTCACTTCTGATGAAGAAGTGACGACAGCTGAGCAGTTGTGGCTCACAGCTTAGCTTAAAACTTTTTTTTTTATTGAGGAAATATCCAAGCTTATTGGCAGATGAAGAAAGTGTCTTGAAAATCAAGGAGATTATGTCGAAAAACTATGTAGTTGTTCATTACTTCTTTTCTAAAAGTTAATTTAAATAATTTCAACAGTCAGAGTGCAGATAATCTTTGCTTCACTCTCATACAGTACCTGTAGTTTCCGACATGATATTGACTGCCCTTATTGAGAATTCAGCCGTATAGGTGCCTTGGTGTGCTCCCTACAGTTAGATGAACTTTTTTTTCCCTTTTTTTTTTGTTTTATGACATAATTACCTTGTCAGTGGTGTCAGGCTGTGAGCAGTGATTTTGAGCCATTAGGAAGTGAAGGCAATGCAAATGGAAGTGGAAGGCTGTCTGCTGCAGGTGCTAGAAGACCCTATCTTTTCACTCCCAGAACTCTGCTGGACAAGCATTTCCGTCTAAACAGGAGAGACGTAGACTCGCTGAGCGCTTAAGGTGATGATTTGTAATCGACAGGCCTTGTGTGTTATATAAAGTGCGAAGATCTGCTGAGTCATTATTGATGAGCTGTGCTGGGTTGTGCTGTGTGGTTGAGATGGAACTTTTTCCATCTCTACTTCTTTTTCTACTTTTTCCACTAAGTAGTAGTCTTTCTCATACCGCTGCACTGTCAAAATGCTCAATTCAGATCAGTCTTGATTCAATTATAACAGAAACGTCGACAAGAGCTTCACCTGCAAAGTGTATAGCAATGCTTTGAAAAAAATGAAACATTTCAGGATGTGCTGTATTTGGAAAATATTCCACCTTGAGGTGTTGACAGATTTTCTGTCTTTATTTCACTTATTACAGGTTTTGGGTTCTACATTCTATAGAACCGTCTAAGCATCAATGATTTCACCTTTATAAAATTTCTGGTTGGAGGTTGATCGATATAACAATACAGACATGTTTAAGGACACCTGCTATATTGTAAAGTTTTTATTCTTTTTTTTTTAGGCTTTACCTGAAGCTATCCTATACACCAGGGGCCTACAAGGAGCTACATTACTTGGATTTTCAGCTGCTTAGTCTGTATTACATGACTGTAATGTACATGAACAGCAAGTAGGAGATGGATAGAGGAAGCATACTGATGAAAAATCTGACATAATCAGGATACACCGGCAAGTGTTTTCGATGTTTCTTTGAATCAGACCATAAAAATTAAATAAAGAAGCCAGAGGGAAGGAGCTGTTTTGTCATGGCGACCGATCCAGGAGAGCCCACCGGCACAGAGGAGTCGTCTGGAGAGAAACCTGATGGCGAGAAGGAGGAAGAGAAGAAGTGGCAGGCAAACCAGACAACCAGCCAAAAGGAGAGCAGTACGCCCGAGAGAGGGGCTGGACATGAGGAAGCCTCGGTAGCAAAAGCAGCAGAAATTGCAAGAGAAGAAGTCGGCGAGGCACAAGAGCAAACAGCTCATCCGAAGCGTGAGAACAAACGCTTCTTTCGGAAGAGTGTGGAACTCTGTGAGAAGGATGAGCTTGTAGAGGAGGACGGCCTTCATAGCATTCCTCATTCTGAGCTCCATGACTCGGACTCCGTCTTCAGTGCTGGAACTCATGTAACCGTTGATGGCAGGCATGGCCTAGACCTGGGAAAGGGTGTCCCCTCAGTGCCCAGGCTTAAGGGAAAGGAGCGTGAGTCTGAGCAGGAGGAGGAGGCTGAGATGAAAGCAGTCGCCACATCACCTGGTGGCCGCTTCCTTAAATTCGACATCGAGCTTGGTCGAGGTGCTTTTAAGACGGTTTATGAAGGCCTGGACACCGAGACGTGGGTGGAAGTGGCTTGGTGTGAACTACAGGTAAGTGCTGTTTTGGAATAATTTTAAAGTACAAATTGATATTCATGTTCTATCTATCTATTTATCTATCTAACAGGAGTTTTTGGATGATTTTCTTTTTTTAATGATGGTATGAAATTTGAAATTTTTATGTTTTACTTGACTGAGTGAAACTATCAGTGTTTAAGAATTTAATGACTTTGACTGAGCAGTGCAGATGGGAGGAAGCATCTGTCTAATTATCCAGAATAGAAACGATAGTCCAGCTGTACATGGCAGCGTTATACAACAAGCACAACTTTCAAGTAATAACAAGATATTCGTTCATGTCTAGTACTGTTTTTAGTCATTATGTTACCATTAGCTTGATTTGAGCAGGCCAACTCTGTTTTTGTCAACATTCTGAGGATAATTTCCAAAAGCATTACATTTCAGATTTTGATGGAAAAAAAACACCATAGATGTTCAATCGATCAATAGCAATATCTCTGGCCAAAAAAGATTTGTTTCAGGGGCGCCTGCATCAAGCAAAGAAAACAACTAAGGAGATTCCTGAAATGATTGTAATTGGGTTAAGGACTGTCCATCTGTCCAACTGGAAGGATAATGCTGAACCATCAACTTTATGGAAGTTGACCGGAAATAAAATCATGATTGACCATGATCAGAGATCACCTTGTTTAACTCTTGTTGAACAAGAATTAAAAAATCAACAGTATAAATCTATGTTTAATAGTAAATGTAAGAACAATTTTACATTTAGTATGTGACAAAAATTCACAGGATTGGGACTAAACAGCTGTGTGGCCACAGAAAATCAGGGGGAAAAAGGGCTACAGTTCAGTTTGCTAGGGTACATAAAGATTGGACTCTGGACCAATGGAAAAATCTCATGCGATTTGATGAGCTAAGAGTGATCCTATTCCAGAGCAGTGTGTGCATCAGCATAAGGGAACCTCTTGACGTGACGCACCCATCATGGATTGTGGGGACTGTATAGACCTTATGGAGGCAGTGTTATGATTTGCTTCAATTGGTCTAGTCAGGCTCAGCAACATTTTGTGGCAATAAAATAAGTCGACTGATGTTGGCTTGTATATTTTTTAATTGTATGTAATAACAGTTGATTTTGAAAAGTAAAATTGTTGTATCAGCTCACAAAGGCAGCCATGAACCACTTAAAAACGATATCTTAATCTGTCATTTTTTGGCTGGTTTCAGCTGTATCATGTTTTTTTTTTCTTAAGCGCTCCAGTCCAGTTAGAATGAATCAGAATGCTGTTTCTTGGGACTTTTTCAGGGCCTGTTTGGAGAAATCTTAGCCTCTTGTATTCTTGTTATTCTTTCGAAACAGTGGTGCGCCCTGAGACGCAAAGAGAAAAGAGCTTCAGAAGTGCAGTTGAATAGCTCCATAGTTTACACATCGAAACTATCCGTGGGAGAACAGAGTGGATTCTACTCGGCGTGCAGTGAAGTGCAGAAATTATGTGGTCAGCACAGTAGAGCTTCTGTCTTTTAATGTAGACTTGTTTGTCTGTTGAATGCAGCGTGATCCACAATACACCGTATTTTCTAGGAACGCCTTCGATTCAGAATGTAGAAGCTGTGGTTTACAGTCTGAGTATAAATGCACACAGCTGGTTGCGTAAGTATCTGTATCGCAGTAAATTATCAAGTGTCCAAACTGTTCAGCAGTTACGTCAACCAATATAAGCTCATAATGTCTGGCCTGGTTCGTTTATTTTTTGCCAACATAATTAAACATAATTCGTCAATATGTATAAAAGTAACAATAATACTTTCTGTATTAGAATTTTAATAGTTTCTATTATTGCTGCATTGGAAATCTGCTAAATATCCTACTATCTCCCAGTGGTAAAGATATCATGTTTTTTTTTGTAAACTTGAAAAAAAACACTAGTCTTAAGAAATAGTTGATGGTTTACATATTTTATGTTGTTTACAAAGACACATGTTTCAATATGTGTTCAGCATCAACTGAATATCAGCATGGCCATGATATCAAAGCCCTGCTGATTTTTGCCTAAAACCTCTAGCCAACACATATCCTTCTGTGACTGGTTGAACTAACTGACAGTGACTGGTGGAGCAGGGGACCATGAGTTAGTGCAATTAACACGGATAAAAGTATTTTTTAATTCTTACTGCTACTACTGTATGTAGCCACAACATAAGGAGAATAAACCAAGGAGGTAAGAAACTTGCGAGACTTTATATTTCCACTTAGAACTTTCAGGGGTTTCCAGGGTTGCATCCCAAATAATGTTAAGTGGAAAGCTAGTCCGTTGTTTAGTGTGTAAGTTAGAATCATTTGTTCACCACAGCAAGTAGTGCCCTTGATCAGGGGTTAGAGAGAGAATAGGGAATCAGCCTTGCGTTATAATCTAGACATGGAAACAATGTGGCAAGACACAACCTAAAACGACACGAATGGTACAAAGGGCAATTCAGAACAACCTAGAAGCAATTACTTAGGAGAAAAAGCGTTGTTTATGATGACCGAATATTACCAGATTCAGTAATTCTTGCTGAAAGTGTTTTGAATGTGGGTTATTCCAGTACTGCCCACAGTACCGTCCTACTTTCACCTAAGAGTTAGTGTAATTAACGACTGCTAGATCACGTGTGATGTGGAGTGATGGATATAGTTAACATCCCTGTCAGTTATTCTCTATACCACCGCTCATGGAATTCCTCTCATCCAATCAGATTACTCTGTTGGAACTAACTGCTTTATATCTGTGTTTAAAAAAAAAAAAAACAGCACTAATAAAATAGTTGTGGGGGCATGTAATAAGGGACAGGAAAACACTGACTGGGGAATGGAGGAAATCGGAGCATTTCCACTTTGGTTTTTAGTGTATATGGTTGGTTTGTGCACAAGGCACAGTCTGTCATGTGATTGGAGCTAATTCCACACTGTGGCCCTGGCTAATCTCTGCATTTGAGTGCTGTGCCAGGCTCCATCATCCCCCCTCCCCCCTGTTCAGCCTTGACATCAAGCTTAACCAAGTCATGAGGGAGAAGATTGAACTGTGAAGCTGTTACATCCATTAAACTGTGAAAGTGACACTACACTAACAGCATCAACATCAATAGCCAAAATGTACAATAGTAGATGATGAAAGGCCTTCTTTAGGATTAATACTCAGGTATTTAGATTAGTCACATTGGTCATAACTAATCTAAAATCAAACGCCGCTCGCTGTGTCACCAGATCTGTGCCTTTCTGTCCCATACTCGTGTGCCAGTTTGTTTGTGTGGATGCGTTGTAATGGGTTCATCAAATTTTACCTTAATATTCTGCTGTGTATGAATATTTACCATCATATAATTTCTTCACAGCATCCCCATGAGGTATAACAACACAAACAAGGCAGACCTCACATACGATTGAGCCTAGGACCCTAGGAAAGCAGGAAGAAGCTTAAAAAATTATGTCCTTGGGCATCTGTGCTAGAGGTGATTTTTCACTCTCACAAAATAAAGGTTGACTGACAACATCAGGTTGTACCTGATCTGACACGGTGGTCTAGTGGTTAGCACCGTCGCCTTGCACCTCCAGGGTCCGTGTTCAATTTCCTGCCATGTTCGATTCCTGTCTGTGTGCATGGAGTTTGCGTGTTCTCCTCATGCTTGGTGGGTTTCCTCCAGGTACTCCAGTTTTCTTTCACAGTCCAAGGACAGATTAGGCTAATTGACGTTCCCATATTGCACGTGTGTGTGTGTGCCCTGCAATGGATTGGCACCCTGTCCAGGGTGAACCCTGCCTTGTCCTCCAAGTCTCTTGGGATAGGCTCCAGGCCCCCCGCGACCCCTAATACAGGATAAGGCGGTATCTCTCTCTCTCTCTCTCTCTCTATCATAAAATTACAAGTCAAGTTTTTACACTGGGGCTGTGAACCATATAACAAAAACAGCACTCCATTCTGTAATCAATAAATAACAACGATGCACTTGCATAACAATGTGTTACCCTTCAAAAGTAAATTTGCTCAGGGTAACTTATCGATACTACAGTGTGGTACACAATTCAATTCTATAGTGATCAATACTTTTAGGTCTTGCATTTAAGTAGGGCAACACTGTATTTTGCCTGAAGGCAATTCAAAATGCCGGCACTCATATGACACAGATGGACAGGAATTTCAGCTTAATATGTGGAAAAACAGTTGAGCACGAAGGAACCTTGAACTAAAATACAGCCATTCGGCTTTGTCGTTAACATGCAATTTGTAAAAGTGAAGCAGAGCTGCGGATGTGGATCTTTATCTGCTCATTAGTCCTTGAGCAGTTGAGTAATAAGTACCTTTGCATCCGAGAGGCATGGAGCACTGACCTTTATGCAGACTTGGATTAATTCATTTTTGAATCCTGTTTTACATATGATGCATATTAGGTTTTTTTTTGGTTATGATGGAAACTTGGCTCAGCTGTATGTATAAATTAAGCTATTATAAAATCCCGCTTTGAGTGATAAAATTTGCTTGCTTAAACCCGTTTCAATTATGTTTCAAGAATCATACATACTTGAAACATTTGCTCATACGTTATTCCCTGCACTCAAGTCTGTGCTCATGTCTATTCTATTTTTTTCCACATTTAATTCAATTAAATTACATAGAATAAATTAAAGAAATGGGAACAAATGTTTTACAGTGACAGGCTGCAAAGGGCCCAAAGATACAATTAGAAAATTTCCTGTTTATGTAACAACCTGAACAGCAACCTCATTTCCCCTCTCGTCTGTTACAACCACTCAGCGTTCAGCCTCAACAGTATACTATTCATTGGCCTGATAATCTGTCATCATCTGCACCTGTTTCTCACTGGTTGATGCCTTAAGTTAGATGGTTCTTTAGGCTTGAGATACAGGGACTGGACTGAAGATGAGAGCCAAAGACTTTGAACAAAGAACAAAAAAGTCCTTCAGTAAGCCTGAAAAACTATTACTCTATATAGATTACATTAAAAATACAAGAAAGTCTCAATTTATGATGTCAATATTTAAATTACTTAAGTAAACAATGCCAGTTGGTCCCTGATGAGCAAGCCAAGGGCGACAGTGGCAAGGAAAAACTCTTGAGATGACAATAGGAATAAACTTTGAGAGGAACCAGACGCAACAGGGTGATAGAATTACACTTAACTAATGCATGTACTAATGTTTCTGTATGTCTGTGTCTCTTCTAAATTAGCTGCAGATAATATAAGCTGAGGACATAGCCAATCAGAGAGACCAGACCCAGTATTAATTCCTGCTCATTGTGTGTCCACTTCAGCAACTTCTTGGCTACAAATAAATTCACCAAACCTACAGCACTGAAAAGAGACTGGGATTAGCTGTAATAATTCAGCTTGAAAGGCGAAGAAATGGAAGTTCCCATTGCCTCAGCTACTTCATTGGCTACACCTAATTCACCTCCTGCATGTGCTTCATACTAGCATTTAAAGCACTTTTACTGCAGAACAGGTTACTGGCGCTTGACTTGCAGTGTGAATTTTCCCTGTGGTGCAGCGGCTTACGCAGAGGTGTGATTAATACTGTATGTACTGTATGCATTAATAATAGGTGTTGTAACATTCACATTGTTGTGCATTGCTTTGTGCATATGTGCATACATGCATGCAGGTACCTTGCCTGGGTTGACTTGTTTGAAATATTTGTGCACGTCTGTGTGTATGTCTGTGTGTGCTGTTCAGTACATGAGAGGTGTGAGTGAAGTTAATTAATGTGGGTGCCTGTCAGGCCGGAACAAAAGCTCTGCATAGACAGCACAAACCATGCAGAAAGACAACTGGCTGAACGCACGTGACCCAGATCAGACTAGTCTGGCCCAGTTCAACCTCTAATACAACATATGCGAATCCAGGTTTTAAGCACAAAGCATAGAGCAGTGCTCTGGCAAAATAGCTCTTCTAATAGTACTGTAGGTTGGAGGTGTCCAGTGGGATCCGTAAGGGAGCTATGAGTTTGCAATTAAAGTTGTATTTATGATTGTGTCCTTATCATGTGTTAATAATACTGACTTGGTGATTTTTGATTGTCCTCATGTTCTTGGCTGACAGAAGTGAAACCTGCTGTGGTCTTCTGTTATAAAAGCTCATCCACCTCAAGGTTCAAAAGTTTGTGCATGTCAAGATGCTTTTCCGCTCAACACAGCTGTAAAGAGTGTTTATTTGAATTAGTGTAATCTTTCTATCTTCTTGAATTTTATTTAAAAAATGCATGGATGGAGGTGTAAGATTGTGAGACAGACATCATCTTAGAAATGTCATAGACCATGTCTCTGGGACATGGGAATGAAGAAAAAAATGTAAGAAAGCCTGTATTCATTATAAATAAGATTCAAGGAAGAAATGACTCATATAATGCATTACCATATCTAATATCCTATATCATATCTTTTTATATGGTATTGTCTCATCCTGTATCTCATCTTAAAATTTTGACATACTACCTAGCCCTAATTTTAAATCACACTTTTTGGCCTATAAAATGCCATTCAACATGTCCTTCAACATGTCCGTCTGTGTGCCAAATAACCACTTTTTAATTAAAACTAATGAAATCACAATGCCAACCAATAGATTAGAATTGCTCAGAACATCTGAATTATTTCTGTATAAATATTTTATGTCTTCAGTGAGTGGTAATTAGGATGCTGTGGAATGATGAATGGAACGATTTTAGTGTGTATTCTGACTCCCCGTTTTAAAGGCAGAATCTGTCTTTAGTTTTTGACTAGTGTAAGAGTTTTTTTTAAAAAAATACACTACTGCTCAAAGGTTTGGGATCACTTTCCAACTCCATGGTCGTCCTTGATTTTTATTTCTTTCTACTTTGTAAAGCATTGCTGAAGGCCCTCAAAATACACAATACTTTTCTCTGAACAGTTAATGTTGAGATGTATCTGCTACTCATGATCTGTAAAGCCTTCATAATGGCTCTAATCTGAGGTGCTGCTTGTTAATTGGTGATTTTTGAGACTGGTAACTATAAATGAACTTCTCCTCTGCAGCAGACATAAGTTTTGGTCTTGCCTTCCTGGGAAGGTCTTCATGAGAGCCAGTTTCATCATGGTGCTTGTAATTAAAGCTCATCGCTTCATCCTGTTTACAGGGTCGCAGGGCCTGGAGCCTATCCCAGGAGACTTGGAGCATGAGGCAGGGTACACACCCTGGATGGGGTGCCAGTCCACCTCAAAGCACGCACACTCGCATACTCATACTATGGGGATTTGGCAATTAGCCTAATTGCATGTCTTTGGACTGTGAGAAAACCGGAGTACCCGGAGGAAACCCACCAAGTACAGGGAGAACATGCAAACTCCATGCACACAGACCCGAGGCGGGAATCAAACCCTGACCCTGGAGGTGCAAAGCGGCAGTCCTAACTGCTAAGCTACCGTGCCGCCTTTAATGTAATTAGTGATGTTATTATTTTGAGTTGAATCCCCATGTCTGCCTGTTTTTCTGTACAGCAGAACTCTCTGCCTAACTTATTATTACAAAGAAATAAAATTTTGTAGGGTTGAGTATTTTATGGCTTGTTTACACTAAGTTGAACTTCTTTAGTCATCAGCCAAAGACACTCCCTGTTCGGTAATTGGAAATGTATCACAGATGGGAAATCAAAAAAGTAGATTGAATAAAGATTAGGTTTTCTCTTTAAATGACTCCAGCGCATTAAACTTCAATTATATGGCTTTTACGGTAAAATATTCAGTTTAGATTTTCTAATTAATATCTATTATTAGATGCAGGTATGTGTTTACATTAAGCTAGTAGCTTATTAGATGAATAAATCCAACACATAGCTGTTCATAACAGAGGTTTTATTCAACATTTTGATTTCGCTCATGGTGCAAGTTGAACTTCAGGAAGATATACAAGTACTGTACTGCAAAAGTTTAAATACATTCTGTCCAGCAGTCGGATTAAGACACGCTCACAGTTTGTCGCATGCGCAGTACGCTGTCAAAACTTACAGTTTCTAATCTGGGACATAACTGTTCATTACTTCATCTCTACTCAACTCTTTGGCACAGGTTTAACGTCAGGCAAATGCCAAGGTACTGCCAAAGTTTCATTAAATTTTGCGTGTTGCTGTGACAAAATCTGGCTGGACAGACATACAGTACAGACGGAAAATTTTGAAACTGCTTTCAGGTCCTCTACTGTATGAAATGTAAGGATATTATTGTACAGACAAAATGTATTTTATTTATTTCTATAAATTTATTTAATTTATTTATATAAATTGTTAGCAATTACATAACTCACGGTAAACAGTATCTAAGGAAGAAAAGATAAAATCCATCTTTGCTTTTTTTGGGTGTTTGTTAGTTTCTGTTGTTTATTTCAGTTTTGGCTTGTTTGTCTGATTAGTCATGTATTATGGTAATCTAATCCTGGCAACCAAGTGCTAAATTACTTAGGGATAACACACACACACACACACACACACACACACACTTTCACTCTGGATGCAAAGTGTAGAATTGCCCATGCTAGTTGATATTATGTTGCCTTCTCTACTGTAGCTCGGTGAATGTGGTTGTAATGTGAGCTTCCTTCACCCCTCCTTCTTCTTCTTCCTGAAAAACCCCCGAAGACATATAGATATGCAGTGATGAAAGGACACAATTAACTCAGTGATCCCCAAGGAGCCAGGCATTCCATTAAGCCTGAGTGTTTACCGTGGGAGTGAAGATACAAGATCATATTTGAGTGAAAGGAGGAAGTGCGCAGAACTGCTGAGTGCACAGCACTCACATTTTCCTCTGGTTGTCTATCTCTGAGCCAGCGCTTTTCGAGCACACCTGACCAACACGGCTCAATCAAATGTCTTGCTAAACATGTTGTTGAACAATGGTGTTACATCATACGGGTGCTTATGGATAGTCCGTGCAGCTGTGGCAGATGCATAGTCACTAAGGGCATGGAGTTTGTCACGTTTCAAAAACACCAGTCATTGGGGTCAAAGGTACTTTGTAAATTAAGTATTGAGTAAGGAATTAAAAAACAGCAGCTTGTGCTGGTGCAGAAGGCTAATCAGCAACAAGGTAATGTGATGCAGCCTAATGTGATGCAACCTTCTGCCCAATTAAATTAGAAAATTCATCAGCATGGATGTAATACAATTCTGAACCTAGAACCCATAGTACATTGCACTTCTTGAAAGCAGTAAGGAAGGAACTGATCTGAGCCTTGACCTCTTGTGCTGTCCTGGGCAGAAGTTGATGTGGAATTCATCACGACACAGTGATGAGACATTGGTGGGAACTCAACGAATCACAACACAGGTTCCAGCATGCTCCCCAAAGCTCTCCCCTTTCTCTCTACGTACCAATGCATGCTGCTAATCCTAAATAGTATCTTCTTCTACACTCCAATAATTTCTTCGCATACCCTAGGTAGGTACCTGGGGTCAGAGCGCAGGGTCATGGAGCAGACAGGGTTAAGGGCTTTACTCAAGGGCCCAGGAGTGGCAATTTGAACATCTGAACCCAGGATTTTTAACTATGGTCATTTTCTCCTGAATTTGTGAATCAGTAAGTTGCAATATTCTGATCAATCTGTAGAACTTTTTCTCCTGTATGCATGTATTGTAATGGTACTTTTTGATCCAAACCGCAGCCATTCTTTCATTAGACCGTTTCTTCTTCTGTCTCAGTACGGACACAGGATGCTCCACTGTTTAAACAGAGATTGACCGACTGGGTGAAGGAGGTCACCACCACAACCCACAAATAGGCTGCATTCATGTTTCATCCCTTCATGGGCTTTGCTGAGAGATTCTAGAAGTTCAACATCACCCTTCCTAGTGGTGTGTGTGTGTCAATAATCTCCAAATATTTTTAAAGATGCACAAGATAACATTGATTACAAGGTCATTGATAACAGCATGAAGTTACCTCGTGTACACTCTTGAACCCTACTGTATCACTTTGATGAAGGCTTTGGCATGGTGTACACATGCACAAGAGCATATCCAGGTACAGTATCTGTTTATCAGATGCCAGTACAGGAACCTTTGGATTGGTTCAAAATGGACCGTCTTCCTGGTCACTTTAGAAAAAGTGACCTTGGACATTCTAAAATGCTGCTCATGGCTTAGTGTCTCAAAAAAGGACAAAATGACACCAAATCATTCTTTTATATTTAGTTTAAGGTGTCATTCTTTTGATAGTGGACAAGAGTCATGATCAATAGAGCATGAGAACAATTTGGTGTTTCGAGGATGCGGTTTTAATACAACACTCAGTTTTACTTCCAGAGTTTCCATAGAGTCAAAATTGTGGGTTTATTTTTTGGTTGTTTTTTGTTCTAGTGGTGTTTTGTCATTTGGGCAAGTTATTGTCTAAATGTGTGAGATGTGTCACATCTTGATCGTCGTTGGTTAAAAAGCTTTATATTTTCATTCACCACAACTCGGTGACAGACAACTCATTACACTACAGTTTAAAAACATTTATCAATATTAAACTAAGATGATCAATGAATCTAATAAATCCCCTTTACACCATTCTTACAACATCTGAATCTACAATACAATATAACAAAAAAAGAAATACTTTTTTTTTAAATAACAAAATAAGTAGTACAAACAATCCTTAAATTTACACAATATGATCAAGATAGTTTTTTAGTAACCTGAATATTGTGTTTTCCTAGTAGCTTGGTTAAATAGTGTGGCTTGGTTAAATGACTCAGCATTATTCACTCAGAAGAAAATGCTGATTTGGGTCTATGAACCCTTTGGTGTTTGTGAACAAAAAAAAGATGTGTGCACACCCTAACTGCAAATATGAGTATAGTTAATGAGAGTAGTTATAATCATATTGAAGAATTTATCAAGAATTTTTGCTTGAATTCACATTAGCTAAAATGTTAGCCACTCATTATTATTATTATTATTATTATTACAAATTATCACTCAGTATGGATTTTAACATCGAGGATATCATAGCATTGAAAACCTAGCTTCTGCCTAACCAGATGCCACAAGCTCATTTGTAAGCAAGATTATTGTATCCGTTACAAGCATGGCCTAGCTGCCTTACTTTAGCTAGCAAGTTTGTTGATGGGGATTGATGCTGAGCTGTTGATGCTGCCTTGTCCAGAAATACAGGGGAATTTTTTTTGTGTATATGTAGGAAGTCCGGTTTCTGCGTTGATGTAGATACAAAAATTTGTAAGAGCATATGCTGAATGTGTTTGACATCAGAGAGTGATGTACTCTCTGAGAATTCTTTTCCAGGCTTTTGATTGGCCAATATGGCTTTACGGGTATTACCACCTGGCAGTTTGGCATGTAGTGCACTACTGCCACATACTGGACTGGAGTATTGTGCAGAAGATGCAAGCAAAAAAGATAATTGCTTTTTGTATGAGACATGACATTTAAACAATCAACAACATAAGTTACATAGTATTAAATGCACATTAGCTACTTTTAGTAGTTTTTAATACTTTAAATCCTGTAAGAAATATAACTGCTTCAGATTAATTAAACAGTGCTATCGATGCCCAAAAATCAAATGCTTTATAAATCTACCTATGCCTACCAGGTCTAGTTGGAGCAGTTATCCCTCCTAATTGCTTGAAACTAGAACCATCTTCTGTGAGCTTGGAAAAGTGCCTGATTGCACAGTTTGTGTTTAAAAACTAATGTGTTTATGAGCACTGTCTCCGCACAAAGTGACATTTTAGAAATGGATTCCCGCTTGCTTTTAAAACTCAGTGCATCTCCTTCTTTGTTTCTGCAGCCAGGAGGTGTAGCTGACGTCAGAGTGACGCACGTCATTCAGGGGTCTGTAGGCTGGTCATGAGCAACTCATGTGACCAAGTAGTTGCATTCAGTATGCAGCCTGATATATTCCCTTATTATATGAGAGATTTTTTCTTTATACCCACAGATCCCAAACAAAAGGCCTCATTGGCATCCTTCTCAGCATGTTTCTTTCTTACTTCCACCTCTTTTTTTATTGCTCATTCTTTCCATTTCTTGAAGTAAAAAGTTAGCCCTTCTTTTCTATTCCTCTGTTGTCTCTGCGTTTATTCATCCCACCAGGTCAGCCACATTTTTTTTTCCCCCAACCATTACTTTAAGTGCCTGATATGTAATCTAATTACAGATCATTTAAAGCAGGGGGCATAAGGACTAGGATACATTTGAAAATGTCACATGGATTTGTGGATAAGTGGTAAGTTCTCGATGAATCTGGTCTCCAGAAATTTTGCCAACATTAAGTTAAGTAATAGTGCTGACTATGGTGTCTAATGATGTTACTAATAAATAGAATAGTATGCATGAAAGTGTTTGTCACATGAGACATTAAGTGAAAAAGATTAACAAACAATACTTCAGAAGACAGACTGCCAGGACAAGACACAAATGGACACGCGCGCACACAAAAAACAGACACAGAAACACCTTGGCAGACGCAAACATAGCAAGGAGTGTTCCGTGGAAACCACATGCAAAACAGATGCATAGACGGACACTAAGACGACATGGGTCACAGACAACCTTAAACCCAACACACACTCACTTACACTGGGATATCTCGGGAGCGCTTCCTGACCTACCAGGAAGCATAAAGATGCAATAGGAGGCTCAGGATACATCATTAAATATAAAACAAACAGAACAGTGAAAACTGTAAGACTCACAAACACTACTGTACATTGAAAAACTGCACCGCTGCTTCACTTGGCCGTAAACTGAGATACTATAGACA
Organism: Heterobranchus longifilis; assembly: GCA_028570985.1. Classification (NCBI taxonomy): domain Eukaryota; kingdom Metazoa; phylum Chordata; class Actinopteri; order Siluriformes; family Clariidae; genus Heterobranchus; species Heterobranchus longifilis. The sequence continues at coordinate 20,197,799 of JAOVVB010000018.1, read as the reverse complement.
CAAAGTGGTTTGTGTTAAATGCTGTTGTTTTCACACTGTCACACTTATGAGCAAAGCACATTTCAGTGGAGGTCAAGGAGAGAATAAGGAGCATCAAAATATTTCTGGACTTTTGTATTCCTCAAATTGCTACCATAGTGAACATATTGGTGAACTCAAGTTCACATTGTTTGTAAGCCTTTTTTTTTTTTTTAAGGGATTTTAATTTTTAAACCCATTTAAACAATTCAAGTCACATAAAATTGCAAGAACTATAGAAACTTCCTTAGAGAGAATGCTAATTAGATCCCACAATCCTATCAAACAATGTAAGGGCTAAAATGATTTACTCCTAAAGTAATGCACCCCAGAGTTGTGGCGTGTTTCTTCTGCATATTATTCTCTGTTCACTGTGTTGTTTTAGTTTTTTTATCATGGTAATTAGTTTTTTTGACCTCTTTGTCCCATTGACCTAAAGAGGCCAGGCTTAACCAATGGCAACCAATACCAGGGGAATAGCAAGGTCAAGTAATCGCAATCCATTATGTGTTCATGGTATAATAGCTAAACTGGCCAAATGTTCCCAAAACACCAGCAGATGGTATGCCTGACTCAAGCTTTTTATAATTGACTCATGCTTATGTGATTTATGAGATTTTGCTTAGTGTTTATGCTAACACCTTTCTCTGGCACTTGGTTTTTTTTTTAGCATGTACTCTCCAGTTCATGGTGCAGCTTTGCAATCTCTAGGGACGGAAGAGAAAGTCAAGAATTGGATCAGAATCAGCACACTTGTTCAACCAATTAATATATTCCAGATCTTGTCATACACAAGCATTTATCACAGTAATACTTTACCAGTTCAATTTCTGCTAAGTGAAAGGATGTTTTATTTTGATACCAGGATTTATTTCAGGTTTTCCTGATGTAGATTGGTCAATAAAACATAAAGAATGAAAGATTTTGCATCTTTTCTATCCTCAGTGGAAATCTTATGATGAAGCAAAGTCTATGTAAATGTTTTTTATGCATTTCAAATGAATTCACAAATTTGAGCAAGCAATGTGATGTAAGGTGCTAGGAAGCCCCTGCGTTCAATTTTTTATTTGGCACTTCAGGTTTAATCTTATTTGAGAGTATAGCATAGTAGGAATTCATACTTTTCTGCTTCTATAATGTGCACCATATTATTTAGGCTTTAGTCTTCGTGACCTAGAAGAATAAGCAGGGTTGTCTGCTGTACCGTTGTATACTTTAAAGTAAATGTTAAATTTGATTTGAATGCTCTGAAACCTGCAGTCATCCGTGCACGCCCATGTTACGACCTGATTTTGTACGGTTCTGTATATTTAGCTCAGAGTAGCACCACCACTCTGTGCAGTTTCCTCACATGCTGGGGAAAATCCAGTCACGCCTGGCAAAATGCACAAGTATTTTTACTGCCTGCCACTGGGTGTTGCCTCGCCTTGACGTGACTTTACAGAGTTTCACTCCATCTGCTGGCCAATGGCGGTATTGACAACAGAAAGAATACATCACTTCAGTGCTGCGTTATCAAAGAGCATGCACACCAGCAAATTGTTTAAGCTCTCTAAAATCATCTCCACCCACCCCTGGCAGCCAGCATAACCTAGCGTATTTTGGAGTGTTACATTCTTACAGCAGAGATGAATGGCAGCAGAGTGTTCCACATTTCTTTTGATAAGCACGTTGTTGAAGGAGCGATTCGAAATCGCCATACTAGTCCATGGCTCTGATGCAACTGTTCTATATCTGTACCATAATTGCCACAATATGTTTAGACATTCATTTGTAGTCTGCTCCTGTTATTTAAATTATTGTGACATTTAAAAACGTACCCTTCATTGCATTGTATGTATTGATTGAATAAAATGATATTCAAAATATATCAAAAATAAACATCACAGTGTCTCGCACAGCATGATTTGGCTTATCCTGAGCTTAACATGTGTTTGTGTGTGTGTTCAGGATGGGAAGCTGACCAAGGCTGAGCAGCAGCGCTTCAAAGAGGAAGCCGAGATGTTAAAAGGCCTACAGCATCCCAACATCGTTCGCTTTTATGACTTCTGGGAGTCGACTCTCCGAGGAAAAAAGTGCATCGTCCTCGTCACAGAGCTCATGACCTCTGGGACACTTAAAACGTCAGTACACGCAGGTTACATGAATCAGAGGTTCAGGTTATTTATACTCCTTAGCTATAGCTATAGAGAGTCAAGGACCATGTCTTTACAGAGTTCAGTTTCTATGGTGATGTGCGTTAAGCAGTACTACTACTGATCCAATATTACTCACATGATGCTAACTAATACTTGCGAGTTCATATTTATTATTAACACCAAGAAGTGTTATTTAACAGAAATTGGATACCATGTCTTTTGTCCAAGGTATCATTATTAATATTAATATTTAAGGTTTGGATTACAAAAGTTAAAAAAAGGTGTACTGTATGCACAGGACGAGTCCGATTTCTTACGGCACTGAACGTTGTTATAACCTGTTACGTGTGATTGTTTTGTTGACTTTGTGCTTTACAGATACCTTAAGCGCTTTAAGGTTATGAAGCCGAAGGTGTTGCGCAGCTGGTGCAGACAAATCCTGAAGGGCCTGCATTTCCTGCATACCCGTACACCGCCCATTGTGCACCGTGACTTAAAGTGCGACAACATCTTTATCACGGGTCCCACAGGCTCAGTGAAGATCGGAGACCTAGGCCTGGCTACGCTCATGAGAACCTCTTTTGCTAAGAGTGTTATAGGTGTGTTTACAGGCTAGTTTTGTCGTAGTTTTGTTGACGTTACTGGTATTGTAGTGACCTTACAGGTGTAATCACTGTATATCTGTGATTATGTGCTGGTTTCAGTGATTTCCGTGTATAGGTGTTATCAGAGTCCTCTCTTGTTGCTCATTGTTCAGCATTTATTTAAGCTCAGCATTATTGATTCTGTTGTTTATGCACACACTGTCAATGCTTATTGATTTTGGAGTTAATGTTAATGGTAGACTGAATGTTTATAACAAATCAAACAATAAATATTTCATTGTCTACTTTCTAAGGTTGTTCAGTCATACACTGACACAGTGAGCTGCAAAAAACATGTACCTGATTTCAACAGATGGCTGTTTATGATTTGTAAATACAGTATATTAAAGTTAAATAGCTGATGTCACATGCAATCAATATAGTACTGCCTAGCTTAAATAAGAGAAAAGGAAAAAGAAAAAAAAAATCTC
>JAOVVB010000018.1:20181530-20194506 GCA_028570985.1 Heterobranchus longifilis | reverse complement strand
GTAATCCTTCACTGCCTTACTAGCCTCTTGCATGTTAGTTTCTTCCTCTTCAATCAATCAATCAATGCTGAGAGCTGAGGGGATAATTTCTTCAATCTTCTAAAATCAGTTCTCCTATTAAAGCATGTAAATGTTACTAAACTAAAACCATTATTGTTATTCTAACTGTTGTGTTGTTGCTCAGGTACCCCAGAGTTCATGGCTCCGGAGATGTATGAGGAACATTACGATGAGTCTGTGGATGTCTACGCCTTTGGCATGTGCATGCTTGAGATGGCTACATCTGAGTACCCTTATTCTGAATGCCAAAATGCTGCCCAGATCTACCGCAAAGTCACCAGTGTAAGGCACAGAAACAGCATTTCATTTTTATTATTGCTTTTCATGTTTTTTTATTATTGCTTTTGAAAAGTTTGAATTTGATTTAAATGTGTTTTTTTTATTATTTTTTTTTTATTTGTGCCATCTCCAAGCTGTCGAATTACCTGAATGAATAATGGACTACATGTCTCTTTTTGCAGGGAATCAAGCCTGCCAGTTTTGATAAAGTGAACGATCCAGAAATTAAGGAGATCATTGAGGGCTGCATTCGGCAGAACCGAGGCGAGCGGTAAAGTGTTCCTTTGTCCCTTGTATTCTAACATACAAAAATGTTGGACATTGTGTAGATAATGCATTTTCAGTATGGATGTTTTGCACTTAGGCTTTCCATTAAGGACCTGCTGAACCATGCCTTCTTTGGCGAGGATACTGGTGTGCGAGTGGAGTTGGCAGAAGAGGACACGGGTAGTCAGGATTGTCTGGCTCTGCGTATTTGGGTGGAAGAGCCTAAAAAACTGAAGGGCAAGCACAAGGACAACGAGGCCATCGAGTTTAGCTACAACCTGGAAATTGACAGTGCAGAGGAAGTGGCGTTAGAGATGGTGAGGGAGCCATGGAATAAACAGAATTGGTTAATTAACTTTGGGATTACTACGAACATTATGCAGAATGCAAAATGAAGACGTCAGAATTATTTTATTTTATTTTTTTCACTTTTTGATATTTTGTAAGTTGTACCCCTAAAGGTGATGTTATCCTTTCTAATATTATAATGTTACTGCATACATGCTCACTTGTACTTCTTCACTTTACTTCTTCACTTTTCAGGTCAAGTCTGGGTTTTTCCACGAGAGTGACGCAAAGGTTGTGGGAAAGTCCATTCGAGACAGGATAACTCAGATTAAAAAGTTTCGTGCAGCACGACAACAACGAACCCTAGAGGAGAGGAGAGACTCTAGCCTGGCTTCTGCTGGCTTCACCACCAGTTTTACATCATTTCCCTCCTCCCTTGGTCCTGGGGCTCCTGCTCTTCCGACTGCTACCTCTGTGGGGGCCACTGGAGGGCATAGGGAGGGAGAAGATCTGACAGAGTTGGAGCAACACACTCGACAGAAGGTTCCCATCAGCAACACACAAGGCCCCATAGGTAAAGTTCACTAGAGATTTTTGATCTGGCTTGTCTTATGGAAATGTTGACTGTGCAAATTTGACTAAAGATTTTTTTTCAGTCCATAAAGCATAATAATCAGAGCATACATGACACCATAGTCTCATAATTTAGGGAAATCTTTGCTTTATAGTCTCTTTGGTTTATGGTTCTCATTTTCACAATGATCACTATGAGCATCTGATTTTGTTTCATTTTACAGAAATAGAGAAGCACTCTGCAGTCTGTGGAGAATCATTTGTAGGTGCACAGAGTCAACCCTATTCATTGGCGGGAGACTCTGGAATCTCATTTGCTAACACTCAGACCAGCTTTCCCACTGGGACCTCTGTACGTATCGACTTATTAAAAAACTTTATAAATAACTGCATGCTTAACCATAGCGTAAAGGCATGTTTGTGTGGGATTTATAGTAATTTCTCAGAACCTACCACTCTCTGTGTATCGATCAGCTTTAAAATTGCATAATGGGAATCAGATTTTTTATTTACTTGATTTATCAGGTATCCCATAGTTTAGGAGTTGCATCTCCTTACAGACAAGAGGAGATCCAAATATGTCTATTTGTCAAAGAAGTGGAGCATCTGGCATCTCCACTAACTAAATTGGTTGTGGGGCTCCCAAGAGCCGTGTTGCAAAAGCTCATATTCAGTTAGACAAATGTAGAAACATTTTGATAGTATGCCCTGAACCTAGTGTCTACATTGTCCTTTTATGCTTAAATAATTAATGATCCATACTAATTCCTATTATTGCTTTTCCCTCCATTACTTCTTTCCTTTCACATGCTGTCTCCAATGACTGCCATATTCAACCTTGCCTGCACTGCAGTCACTGGCCCCATATCCCCCAGACATAACACAAACTGCACTCCCCCAGCCAGGAGAGACACGTGCTTCACTTATAAAAACACAGTCATACATAACCCCTGTTTCACCCCAGGCCTCCATTAGCATTCTTTCTGCAGAGCCCATAGGATCATCTTTGAGCAGCCTGATGCCACAGACTAAACAAAGACAGCATAATGTTTCACCTTTGCCACAGACTGAGATTTTGCACCAACAAATTGCAGTTCAGCCACAACAACAGGTAGTGTTAGACCTGCAGACTGCATTGCTGCAACAACAGCAACAACCACCAATGTCACAACAACAAGTAGTGTTAGATCTCCAGACTACATTGCTGCAGAAACCACCACCACTGTCACAACAACAACAACAACAACAGGCAGGTACATTACAACAGATGGAGCAAATTCAAAAGCAAAGCATGTTATTGCAACAGCCTCCAATTTCAGCTGGAATACCACCCCAGCAGATAGAGAATCCACAGTTAGTTTTAAAGGAGCAGCAGGTGCAGTCAAGTGTATTGCAGCAGCAATATATACCACAGCTTCTACAACAGACCTTGGGGCACCCTCAACAGATAGACTCACAGCAACAGGTATATGTACCACAGCAACCTGTAATTCAACAGCAGGCTCAACAGAAAGCATCCTTTCAGCAACTCTCAATAGACCAACAGCCAAAGGAACCACAGTTGCTATTGCAACAACACCATCCTCAGTTATATGTGCCAAGTCAGGCAGAACTACAAAAGTCAGCCATGATGCAGTCAAGTCCTCAGCAGTTACCACTTGCAGAGCAACAACAAGCAGTTCATGGTATACAGCTATTGGAACAGCAGAATATTTATTCACAACAGCAAATAGAGCAGCAAGAGCTACAACTTCAAAACCAACAGCAAATTTCTGCAGTGACAACGCATATTGAGAAACATGGTCCACAATTGCTTCAGCAAATACAACAACAGCAGGCAATTTTACAACAGGCAGGTGAGCAGCAGCAGCAGCGACAGGCTCTATTGCAGCAGCACTTGGAGCAACAAGAAGCTCTGTTGCTACAACAACAAATCTTATTACACCAGCAACAATTTGAACGTCAGTCTTTATTACAACAACATCAACCACAGTTGGAACAACAAAATATACTAATACCACAACAACAGACTCAACAACAGCCACGACAGATAGAACAAGAAACCTTATTGCAAAAGCAGCTAGAACAGCAGCAAAAGCAAGCTTTTTTACAGCAGCAACAAGTGCAACTTCTGCAACAGCAGTTGGAACAGAATCAACTTCTTTTGCAAAAACAGCACCAAATGGAAGGTTTACTACAGCAGCAACAGCAGCAGCCTGTACTGTTGCATATTTCCCCATCGCAAATTACACAACCCCAAATGCAGCAACAGCCAGAGCAACAAGCTTTTCAGCCTCAGGTTGACCAACAGCAGAATATGTTAGTTCAACAACAGATCCAACAGCAGTTTCTTGTACAACACCAAAAGAAAAATACAGAACCACAGCAAGTACAAGCCAATCTACATGAGGAAAAGGAAAAGCTTCAACAGCAAGCTTTTTTCCCACAAGGGCAAACTTTGGCCCAGCAAGCTGTTACTCTTGAGACTGTTCAGCAGCAGTATTCTATAATCGAACATCATCAGGATCTGCAGCAGCATAAACAGCAAGCTGTATGTTTACAATCACAAAATCAGTTGAACCAATCAGTAACTCTTGGGCAACATCACAGTGGACAACAGCAAACTCTTTCTCTCGAGTCTTTTAAGCAGCAGCAGGGTCTGCTCAGTCAACAGCAGGATCAACAGCTTCAACATCAAGCTTTGTTTTTACAACAGGCAAGCCAACAAGGATCCCTTGGGCAAAATCATAGCGGACAACTGCAAGCTCTAACACTTGACTCTGTTCAGCAGGGTCTACTTAAGCAACAGCAGGATCAGCAGCATCTTCATCATCAAGCTTTGTTTTTACAGCAGCAGTCAAACCAACATGTAGGCCCTGGGCAACATCACAGCGGACAACAGCAGGCTGTTACTCTTGAAATTGTTCAGCAGCAACAGCAAAATCTGCTCAAGCAACAGCAGGACCAGCAGCATCTTCAACAGCAAGCTTCATTTTTACAGCATAAACAACATCTGAACCAACAAGTAGACACTGGGCAGCAACACGATCAACAACAACAGTCTGTAGGCCTTGAAGCTGTTCAGCAGCAGCAGCATCAGATTCTACTTCAGCATGAGCAGCAGCAGCAAGCCTTGTTATTACAACAGCCGCTTCAGTCTCACCAATGTATTACCCAGCACAAAGTAGAGCAACACCAACAAGAATTTTCTCAGCAGCAAAATGTTCCTTGTGGCCAGCAGGATGGGGTTTCTGTTGTGGAGTCACAAGTAACAATAGTTTCTCAGCCAGCACCACAAATGGCTCCCTCCCAAATTTCAAGCCAATTACAAACCCTGGTACAGATTGACCAACATGCACTGCCTCTGTCAGCACCTCAAAATCAAGGGCTATTTCAACAGAAACAAGGTGACCTTACACAAATCCAAGGTCAAATTGCTTTACAGACCCAAAGTCAATCAGAACCACAATCACTAGCACAGCCTAATCCCATCCAGGTGAAAAGTCCTCAAGCAATCCCTTGTCCAATGCAGAGGCAAGATTCTACACAGCCACAAGTACAGACCCAGACATATGTCTCAAATGAGGCACAGGCTCAAATGATTATACAGGGGCAGAATCTTCCAGCTCATCTCATGCCACATCAAACCATAACTCCTGTCCTTTGTCAGGTTCCACAAATGCCACCACCAACTCAAATAACCAACCAAATTCAGTCTCAAGTTCAGGCACCTTCTACCTTGCTCTCAATGCAGTATCTTCAAACTGCACAACTCGGTCAGCACACCATGCAGCCAGTGCAGGTTGACTTTACACAATGTACAAAACAGCAACAGCAGTATCAGCAAATGGTGCTGTCTCCAGTAACAGTGGCAAGTACCACTGCTGTATCCTCAGCGACCATGGGTGCTGCTACAATCACTCAGCAATTCTTACAGCAGACAGGCCAGGCTCAAAATCAAATCCAAGCACAGACACAGTCTACCCTACAGGGACAGCAACAGCCAGGTGGCATCACCACCATTCAGACAGTCATGCAGCCCATGCCACTTATGCAACCTCAAATTCCTCAACATTACGAACAGCAAACACAGCAAATGCAACAAGTACAGCAACAGCCAGTACAACTGCAGGTTCAAGCCCAGAGTTTGTCATCTATTCAGCAGCCTCCACAAGCCCACCAAACTGCTTTGGCACTTGATCTCAAACACCAGTCATCTCCTCTGTCATCTGCTTTGCAAGCTGTGGTCCCATTACACGATTTACCAAGGCAACCCTGTCAGGCACAAGTTCAGACTACTCCACTTTACAGTAATGTACCAGGCCTACCACCTTCCCCACAACACCAGCCTCAATCGATATTGCTTGCTCATATGCACAGCCAGACTTGCACTCAGACACAGACACATACCCACATGCGGACACGTGGTCAATCACAGGATTACTCAAACGCAGACACATACACTGATACTGTAGGTACGTCCGTGCAGCCACTGTACCCCCAAGTTCCCCTGCCACCCCCCCAAATACCATCCAGTCCATCTCATGCCTCCCTCAACACTACCAACTTATCAGGCTCCCAGCTTGCCCCCACTACGTCAGCGATCCCAGTGTCAGATGAGGCACAACTAAGCCACTCTGGGCTAACCGATATAGTTCCAACTTCCCTTCCTCCTATCAGTGCTTCACAGCTACCTGCTCCTAATGCCACTGCCCTTCCCCAAAACTTGCTGGCAGACTGTGACCCTGCATTACCAGACCTTGCACAGGTATTAACATACACCCTTGTTAAGGTATCATTTTCTATCTGTGCTTCACAACGTCCTGTACTAGCGTAGATTTATAATGACATTAATAATAATAATAATATTAATAATAATAATAATAATAATAATAGTCCTTAATTAACGTTTGCTACCCTATGATTTTATTTAAAATAGAAGCACTAAACATCTACAAAATTAAGCATGTTATTGCATAATCAATCTGGTTATTTTTCAGATATTTGTGTATATAAACTTTTGTTTTTGCTTTTTTTAAAAACTAATTTTAAGTTGAAATTTTATCTAATTGTCTTTTTTTGTTGCTATTTGTATTTTTTTTTTTTTTTTTTTTTCCTGTATATATGTTTGTTTGTCTCTTCCATTAAATAATTAGGAGAGCCCAAACCAATCTGCCAACAGACATTCTTTAGTAAGGTATATTTCAGACTCTTACCCTCCTTCTTTTTAACCTTATGAATAAGGAAGTCTTCTCTGAATATCTGAAATATCATGGAATTTTGACTTGTTTGATACATTTTGCTCCCAATTCGGCTCTGTCCAGTAGAGAGGAATCTCCAATACCCTTGGTTAATGGTAAGCTGGAGAAAATAAAGACTCAGCGGAGGTCTTCATACCAACGTCCTGAGAGAACCACTCACTTTCAGCTAAGCATGCTACAGGTAAAAATGACCCCATACATATTTTTTCCATGTTTTTTTTACATAATATGTAATAAGGAGTCACTGAATAGCCACAGCACATTTAAGTCAAAAATAAAAAAGGAATGTACTTTTTAGGTGTCAAACACTGGCGACAACATGGTGGAGTGCCAGCTCGAAACCCACAGTAACAAGATGGTCACATTCAAGTTTGATATTGAGGAAGATGCACCTGAAGATATAGCAGATTACATGGTAAGAATTTCATACTGTTATGAATTTAACTGTAATCATAAAATGTAAAATACGTTTTGAGTCTCATTGCTGGTAAAAGAAAAACAAACTTACTGCTGCTTCCAAGAGGCACCAGAGAAAATCTGCATGGCGTCCTTCCTACCCAGGCAATTTAGCATTTTTGGGTGTCGGCCATGAATGGACAATTCTAAGAAAAATTATTTGCCCCCTTACTGATCGTTTATTTATTTTTTTCCTTTTGGTCACACTTAAATGATGGAGATCTGAAAACAAATTTAAATGCTACACAAAGTTAACCAGGGTAAATATAAAATGCAGCTTTGAAATTATGTAAAAATGACCCTATGTAAAATGTAATTGCACCCCTAACACAGCATTTCATAAAAAGAACATCATACCAGCAGTCAAACATGGTGGTGTTAGTGTGATGGTCTGGGGCTACTTTGCAGCTTCAGGATCTGAACGACTTGCCATAATCGATAGAACCATGAATTCTGCGCTCTACCAGAAAATCCTGAAGGAGAATGTCTGGCCTCAATCTCAATCTGAGTCATTTAAGTGTGACAATATGGAAAAAAAATACAAATCAGTAAGGGGCAAATACTTTTTAACAGCACTGGATGTGGCATTTCAACTATACAAGTTGGGATTTGAACTGTACAAGTTGGGATTGTTTTACTAGGTAGAATGGATGGCAGCGCTTTCCTTTGAGTGTGTTGCTCTTTGATGTTGTTACTGTTTGAAGAAGCACATGTTTGTCACTGTTGAGTAGCTGTTACATGATGGGGTGAGTAAAATAAAAGCGAATGGCAGGTGACTAGATTGATGAAGAAAAGAGGGAACTTTTTTACTAATAAAATTTTTGTTGTAATTTTTTTTTAATAGGTGGAAGAGGACTTTGTCCTCGAATCAGAGAAAGAAAAATTTGTAGAAGACTTGAGGGCTATAGTGAAGAAAGCCCAGGAGATCTTTAGCACTCAGTCAAAGGTCTGGTTTCTGTTTATTATATATGTAATCTTTACTGTACATCCTAGACTATTATGGTGCACAATTATTTTTTTCCTTCAATTTATTATTTTACATCAGTAGTTATGAACTGTTTTCTAATTAGTTCAATTGCGAAGGACCATGTGTAGAAAGGCTTACTGTACTTAGTTTCTTGATCATTCATTAATATATTGACATTTAATTAGGTTGGGTTAGAAGTTCCAGGTCAACTGCAACACTCTCTTTCTCTCTTTCACACACACACGCACACACACAGACTGGATCCACAGAGCAGCTGCATGTAAGCACACCATCAAGTTCAACAGGTGTGTGTGTGTTGAGTAGCTTTCCTTTATATAAGGAACATTCTACCTTCTATTCTACATTACTTTAATTATTCTTTCACCCCTTTTCAATTAACCCTTTTTGCTGCTCTCATTTGCTAAATTGTCCACCAGTAGACTCTGCCCCTCAGTCTTCTCCAGTGGGTCGTTGGCGATTTTTCATCAATCAGACCATTCGCCATCGTGACTCCCAGTCCAACCGTGAAGCCTCCTCTCCTCCACCAGCAGGAGAGAGCCAGTACCAGATTGAGCAAGGTATTCAGTAAAAGCAATATTTATTTGAATTGGCTGTGGGTCATTATGCAGGTTTTACACTCTGTTATTCCAGTGGTCTTTTATTATTATTGTTTGTCACGCTGCCTGAGTGAGACACACTGTAACAAGTTACTAGATTCTGCCATACTGGGTGCGCAGTGACACGTTTCTGAATCTTCAACTGGAATGTTTAAAAATAGTTTCTTGTTGTCATGACGCATGTAGAAGCTGTAATTTATCTTCTGTTTCTTATCATGCCGTGCACCTTGGTGTCCAGTCATGGCGTAACTGTACTGTACTGATGTAATTAGCTGTCATCTGAGTCTTGAGCAATCATATTTAGTCTCACATTGAGATTTTCAGCATTATTTTCTGATACTGCCAAAACTGATACTCTCATCAGCTCTCTTTGGTCACAGCAGCAGTAAATTTCATGACCGGGAGTGTGACACATTGTACTCTACTTTTTAAAACCATCAATCCCAGATCACAACCAAAGATCCTGCTTTGCAATGTAAAGTTGTGCCTGTGACAAAAATATGGCTAGTTGTTATACAGTGTAAACTTTGTTTTCCTGAAGTTATACTTTTGTTGCCTATATTAGCTTAATACCGTTATGCCTTAATACCGTTTATGACCTTTTCTCCTCATTTACTATAGCATCCAACCATGAGGATTCACAGATGTCAGTCTCCCTGTCTGAAGTACATTTTTCTCCATGTTCCCCACTTCCAATGTCCTCTGATCCTTCCTCCACTATCTCTGTCCAAGCCTCAGTACCTGCTGTCTCTATCCCTGGTACAGCTACGTTGGACTCCTGCTCTACTACATCAATACTTCACATGTCCACAGGAGATGCAGTCACTCAAGACATAGCAGCTATCACCCAGGAAGCTTTGGTGAAGGGATCCACAAACAACCAAGCATCTTCTGTTCAGGATGCAGCCTTTCCTGTGGCTGATCATGGCCATACCTTTGCACCTAGTAAAGTTATGTGCACAGAATCCAGTAGTGGCTTAGGTTTTCAAGATACTGCTGCTGAAGTGCAGAGCATTCCTGGAGATCAAATACCACTCTCTGACAGTTTTACTCCAAACCCCCTGTCATCTTCTATTTTAAATCATGGAGAACAAGTGCAGCAACTGCAGCAGTTACCCCAAGTTTCAACAACATTGGAACCTGAGAGACCCCAGCAAGTCCTACCATCCCAACCACCAGAAGCCTATTCGATAAAGCTTCCAAAAGACAACAATGATCAGATTCAGCAGCAGCTTCTGATACAGCAACAACAGCTGCTACAGACCAAGCCGATAGCAACGGTGTCTCAGTTCTCAACCTGTGACACACTAGCTTCAGGTGCAGAACAAAACACACAGGCTTGTCAAGCTGAGCATCCAGCATCTCATTTCCATCTAGTGCAACAATCAATTGTACAGCAAATGCCATACCAACAGGGACAGTCTGAACTTCCACTGCAACCATTAAGCCAGCAGAAGGTCCATGTACAGTCAATTGCCAGTCTGGAACAGAGACAGCTGTGCGGTACAGTGGAGCAGCAGGAAGTCCCAGTGCAGCAGTATGTGCAGCAGGAACCAGTGCTGCATTCTGAAGCTGTGACCATACAATCGCAGCAAAAAATAGAAACACAAGACCCCTTTCTGCATAGAGCACAGGCTCAGTCTTTGATCTCAAATCAGGTCCTTCCTGAGGATGCACAGCCTAAGCTAGAGCAGGTTCCTCAACCTGCCTCCCTGCTTGCGCAGAACCAACTTTCTATTCACCAGTTAGAATCAGAGCTCCCAACCGGACAGGTCACTGGCACAGATGACACTTTCAGCCAGTCTGCTCCTGTACAACCATTGTCTGATTCCTCTCTCCCACCTCTCTCGCTCTCAGAGACAGCTTTGCCAGCTCTGGCTCACGTCCTCTCCCCTTCCCCTGCTCAGCCTTCTTCAGTAGCTGAATCAGACAGTGAGGGCCCCCCAAAAATTGAGTTTGTTGACAATCGAATAAAAACACTGGATGAGAAGCTGAGGAATCTGCTCTATCAGGAGCATGGTAGCAGTGGGGCCTCCATTTCCACTCACACGACTGACATGGCCTCCTCCTCAGCTATAGCTGCCACATCAACCAGGGCAGAGGAGTCATCAGAGCCTCACACATTTCCACCTGCCACCTTCCCTCTTCCTCCTACCTGCTCTTCAGACACTTCTCCACATTCTTCCTCCTGCACCACTTCCTCCACCACTTCTCGTTCTTCCTCCACCTCATCAGACAGAGAAAGAGAGAAAACAGGAGATGGTTTCACTGCCCAGATTACAACTCCCTCTACTGCTGTGGAGCACCAACCTGCCTCATCCTTCTCCTCCACTTCCCCACCATGCTCCCTCCTTTCCCATCCTCAGGAGACTGTGCCTGGACCTTTATCTCCACCCAGTGAATCTACAGTCATTGTAAGTTGGTGTAGGTTAGAAAAAAACAGCAAGGCCTGGTTCCTGCCAACTGAGTCTCATATTCTCAAATTGTTGTTTTCTTTATTCATAATTTAGATTAGTGTACACGTATCACTATTGCTCTGCAATTTTGATTTATACCAATGACTCTATATGAGTGGATGATGCTAATGGGGTGCAAAAGCTAAATAAACATTTCTTTGAGGTCTTCTAATGGCTAGCACAAATTCGAACCCCATGCATTTCCTTTGAAGTAAATGGAGGATTTTCTCCAATAATATAAGTACAATTAAAGGGGTTTTATAGGAGTTATTTAATGAGAATCATAAAGTTTTGGTTAATGGGGTGATTAAAATTTTTGTCTTAATTTGTCAAGTCTTTAAAAATGTTGACTTTTAGTTTGACCAAATTTAGGTTTTAAAAAAAAGCATAATATGAGTCTACAGTGTCATATTTTTTGTATTACTTTTGATTTATATTTTTGTATTTTTCACACCACAATGTCTCCCTCTTCCACCCAACCCCACCCTATATACCCAGGCTGTTTCCTCCCCCTCTGACAGTGCCACCGTAGATGTCCTCCAGCCTACCTTCTCCCAGCCGTCCCTTGCACCAGCAGCCGGACAACAACAGCAGCAGCAGCACAATGCAGGAGGTGGATATTTTGGCCTAAACCTGACTTGTCCTAGTATCAGAAATCCTGTTAGCAAGAAATCCTGGACTCGCAAATTCAAAAGCTGGGCGTGCAAACTGCGCCACTCCACCAGCTTGTTCAAGAAGCCCAGAGTCCAGCAAGGTAGCGTTTGTGCAGAGTGCAATCGAGAACGAGTGAGGGGTGTGGGTGGGCTACAACATTAAATGTATGTGTAGATAATGTAGCGTTTGAACCATGCTAGATAGGGAATACCTTGTGAAGTAACGGGTAATTATTAACATCTAATCACTGTCTAGTTTGTGATGTTATTGTCCCTGTTCCTGTTCACACTGATACAACTAAATTATTTTAATTATCACTACGTAGTAAAAATGATCTGAAAGAATTTCAAACTGTGGAACCACTGTCTTATACATTTTCACACTTGCCCTGCTGTCAACTCACCTAATATGGCTTTTCAGCTAAATGTCAAGTTCTTTCTGAGCTGGATCATGTGTTAGGAGTAGGATTTAAATATATACAGGGCAATGGTTCCCCAGACTATAGACGGTTAGCACCTGATGCCACGACATCTGTCTGCCGTGATCTGTAGGTCATAACTAAATCACTTACAAAAAAAGAAAATTTGAATTGTTTGTTTTTAAGTTGATGCATTTTGAGTTTATGTTGTAGCTTCTTTTAAGTTGTTTGCATGAGTTACTCAGGAGTAAGAGCAGTGGAAAGTAGGAAAAGAAGGTAATGTAGGAGGTGGGAAAAGAGTCAGATGGAGCTCACCACAAACTGCGAGCATCTAGTCTAGTTCATCTAGTAGTGTAATGCCAAGTTCAGCCCACCTCATCCTGCCCCTCACTTGCCTGCACAGTTAAGCTACCCATCTCACAGGTCCTACTATTGCCCTGTGTTAAAGCACAATTGCTGATCAAAACTGTGAAAGCTGTCAAAGCAAAATGTTTCCATAAAAAATCATCAGGTGGCCCAGTAAGTTAAACTAATGTGGCTCAACATGTCTTTCATTGAAGTTGGAAGACAGTAGTCTACTGTGTAGCTAAACATCATTTAACATGATAATTAAAATGTTAATTATTTATATATATATATATATATATATATATATATATATATATATCATTTTTCTTTGT
>JAOVVB010000018.1:20154980-20169419 GCA_028570985.1 Heterobranchus longifilis | reverse complement strand
AGGAAACACGTGATAGTCTTCGGCCCTCCCGGCTGAATGGTAGTAGTAGCCTTAATGTGGGAGCCCCCTAGTGACGGAGAGGAATTGGCCATGACTAAATTAGGGAGAAAATCAGGAAAAAATCCCCCAAAAAAATCAATTCTTTATCCTCCGTAGCAAATTTAATCCTTTTTACTCAATAAAGTGGTTTTCTTATGGCCACAAAGCTGTTTTGTCGCAATTTTTATTTTTACTTTGACACAGTAAACATGGCTGTGATTTCTCCTGTTTATTTTTATGATGCTACATCACCAAGTGATATCTGATCACAGCCCTAAATCATTTTTACTTAAGTACATTTCTTCACGGTTCAGTGCTATCCTTCCAGGTTTTAATAATTTGCAGCACATTTCAGCAATCCCCCAACATTTGGGTCTTGTGTTTAAAGCATGTATTGATATTTTCTGTACTGTATGTCTGTCTTCAGTCTTCACCTGCAGCCTGGTTCCCGACCACTTCCCTAAATCCCACGAGTGCTCCCGTATCAGCCAGCAGCACGGGAGGAGGCAACCCCATTCCTGCCTGCACTCAGCCCTCCATCTCTCCTACATCACAGCAGATCCTCCATGTTCAGACTTTTCAACCGCTTCAGTATGGCGAGCCCAGCATGCCAGTCTCCAGTGTACCCACCTCTCTCACACCCGACACTACTCCTCCTACAGCCATTCCAGCCCCACAAACCACAACCGCTTGCTCCTCCACAAATGCCTGATTCTTCTCCAATAGGACAACAGTACGAAAGGATGGGGGGGGGGAGGAGAGTGAAGATTCCCACTTTGAGAATGTGAAAGCCAAACAGGAAGTCTGATTCTTCTTGGTGTGCACATATATAAAGATTTTAAATAAACTTTTTGACATTATCTCTTTTTATTTTAATTTAACAACAGTTCTAATATAATGACTATTTGCAAAATTTTAAAAGTGCAATTAGTAATCAATATTGGAATTCATCCAATTCTGCACCAGTGTAATGTGTGCCTGTATAACGAGATATTTTTCGAGACAGATACTAAACAGGAAGTTGCCATTTTAAGAAAGTAAAGCACAAAGCGCATTAAACAGCAAGAGCAATTGCATGTTCAGCACAGAGCATGAAGAAAGGTACCTCGGAACCATGGCCTCAGTCATGTGACCAATTTTAATACCATTTTACAATGTGATGCACGGCATGTTCAAGTTTCCTTTATTTCACACAGATCAATATTTGTATTAATAAAATTTTGATTGTTTTGGTAATAACATGAATAATCCGAATTGGATACTGGAGAAACTTTCTAAATCGTCCAATTCAATAGAAATTTAAAACAGCACTGATGGCAGTATTTCCTATTTCTTTTACGCAGACTCTTCTCTTCAGGAAAGTTCTGCAGGACAGGAGGTTTTAGGATGCTTCATCTGAAAGAAGCCCAGTCTTGTGATGGTGTGTTTTGCACAATTTCCTGCATCTCTCTGAGCACATTTAACTTTAAGTCTGCGCATTGTTTTACAAACATAACCATTATTAGGAAAAAACTATAAGCAGATAATGTATGTTCCTCATCAGACTAAATTCCATTTAATTTTAAAGTTGTTTAATAAGTGATATACTTTGTTTGAAACTACCAAGTGAATTTAAGAACAGACGATTTGTACTTGACAACGTGTTTCCTTTCTGAGTAGCATTTAAGTGCATTCCTCCTTGAGAATTTAAGGCCAGCCTTAAAAAAATAACTGTTTACATATGTATATAAATTTACCTATATCTCATGCACAACCCAGTGAATAAAATTGCATTATACGGACACATACATAAGGACAAAACTGACATCAAGTGGGAGCTTTTTAGCTTGTGCTTGCTTAGTCCACTTTCCCTGGGTTTTGATTTTACGTTTGCATCCTTTGTAGACAGACCTTGCAAATCAATCATGTTGTTTAAAAAATGTTTTTACCATTGGGGGCTTATTACTTTGGAACACAGTGTAAAGTACAGTAGGCTTTTGGTTGAAAATGAAGAAAATTGCCTGTATTTTTCAAATGGCGGTTATAAGGACTGCAGGATGAGACAAAAAAGAAACCTTAGGACTAGGACAGAAATATGTTTTGTTACTAACTGTTGACCTTGTGGATGTTAAGTGAACATGAATGTTGCACAAGATTCTGGAGATTTTTCGACAGTTCCTGTAAATCTGTGTCGGTTCTTTGTTTTCTGTGGGACAACCAACATACTGTAATTACCAGTAGTGAGTTTATGTGCTGTCAAGTCACTAACATTTTGTCTCATGCCCTTTTTATTCTGAAGTATTACCAAAATGTAATCTAAAAGAAAGCATTATTTTTGTATTTTGAACTGGGCTTGTAAAAAAAAAAAAAAAAAATTGAAGAAAGAAAGTAAAATGTTCTGATTGGTGTTGCAGAAGCTGTGGCTGCCTTATGGTCGGTCACTTTGGTTCTCAGCTCTGTTGGTGAAGTTCCCCTGCTTAAGTTTCAGAGGTTTCTACATTTGTAATTTGTTTACTTCCCTGAAAGTTTTAAGACGTTTTCATTGCAATTCGATCTTATTTATATGGGAAACCAAATTGTTCATTTTTATGGTTAACCTTAACAGGAAACCCCAGATTCATCAAACTGAGCACCAACAATTAAAGGTTTGTGATCTATACTATGATTAAACCTTTATTGCAGGTGATTTAGCTACTGTAAAATGACAACTAATGCAACTGTTGATTTTTCTCTGTTTTGTAACTAATCAGATTAAACAATGGTGTTCTACTCCAAAATGAGGTTCTCATTCTGTGTGGTAAGTTGGTTAATCAATTGTAACACACAGTTCTGCCAGCAGAGGGCTCCAAATTCTCAAAAAAGTGGCCTTTATTCACAGATTTTTTTGTTGTTGTTGAAAGTGAATACAACTGAATGCTGAATACTACAATCCAAGCCTAGAGTTAAAAATGGTTCAGTGTTTTTCTCCCTCAGACTATAAGAGACTAAGACCTACAACCTTTTTTTGTTATTAAAACTATGTTTAGTGAGCAAGTAATCACTTAGAATTAATACAAATTGGACATGGCAAGAGTTATTAGATGTGACTAAAGATGCAAAATGACCACATGCTAAGCATGCAGGCAAAATGAACAACAGCTTTTCTTACTGTATGTGTTCTTGTTTTGCCTGCTGCAATTTAGTAAATCATAAACACATACATGCTTCTTTGCATGGAAAAATGAAGCTACACTCAAGATCCTTTCCACTGCAAATCTAAAAAATGTTGGATGGATGCAAGAAGGCGGCTCTTCTTACTCCCTGCTGTCAGAAAATCAGAAAATGAACGGCTAAATAAAATGAGGAAAAAGCAAAAGAAACATCCTCAGTGATTGTCTGAAACAAAGGGGCTTTTGAGAATCTATCCCTTTCTCTGACTGTGTGTAAGGTGTCAAAGCGTGCAACCCAATTTTGTGGAAATAGAACATAACACAATTATGACTAATTGTGAATCGCTTGATGCAGCAGAGCCTGTGATTTCAGATGTGAGCAAGACTGCGTTGCATTTTCAGAAATATACAGTGGCCAGTTTGTTGGTTTCAGCCATATTCTATCCTGGGTTCAGGAGTCAGCTCAGTTCTTGACAATGTCTTCATTGTGACTGACGGGTCTATATGCATCCATCAATGGAGGGATTTAGCAGTTGGACATGGCTGCAACACAATGATGCTCTTCACAGCGAACAAGAAAGCCATGCAGAAGCTCTGCAGCAGGCAGGCATTCACTGTACTCTCTATAAGGGCGGGCTGAAGACAACCGTTTCCATCTCTGGGACGCTTCTGTTAACCACTACAACCGGTTCCAACCGTAACTATTCCTATAGCATTTCTAGTCAATTTAATCTAAACACTAAAAGCATTTCAGTCAATTACATGCACATTTTCTATAGTGTCATTATGTTGTGAACACTAAAGCTAATGATTTATTTTTTAGCTCTGTCAACGTCAAGAGGAGTTTTATGACCCTGATTAACTTCATGCATTGCCATTTCTTCAGTGCACACATAGAGTTGCAATGGTTCTAATGACCCTTTGTTCCTCATGGTCACTGGACATTTGTAATTATTAACGCAAAGTTAGAGGAAAGCAGCATCAAAGCTTTCGCACACCTAGGGGGTGTTTTTATATATTTATATATATAATATGTGTATACACACCAACCAGCCATAATATTATAACCATTAACGTTAAAACCACCTAGGTTTCAGGTTCCTTGTGCCACCACAACAGCTGTGGCCCCTCGAGGCATGGACTCCACAAGACTTCTGAAGATGTACAGTAGTATCTGGTGCCAGGATGTTGGCAGCAGATCCATTTGTCCAGCACATTCCATGGATGCTCGATCGGACTGAAATCTGGGGAAAATGGAAGCCAGATGAACATCTTCCCTGCTAAGCCGTAAACATGGCAGGCTGTGATGCACTGAGTATTCTGATGCCTTTCTATCATGGGCACCATGATATATATTTTATGTTTCCATAGCACTTGTTTTAATGTAAAACTGAACCAATCTAGATGTAGCTTCGTGTCCAATAGTTTGATGCCAGATTCAATAAACATGAAATGTATACAACAATGTTTACTGAATAATAACCAATACACAAGTGGGAGGCAACATGGTGGCATAGTGGTTAGACTTGCACCTGGAGGGTTGACGGTTCAGTTTCTCGCCTCGGGTTTGATTGTGCGAAGTTTGCATGTTCTTCCAGTGGTTGCTGGATTTCCTCCAGTACTCTGGTTTTTTTCCCAAAGTCCAAAGACATGCATATGTTCCCAAATTGCCTGTAGTGTGTGCACATGTGCCCTGTGATGGATTGGCAACCTGTCCAAAGTGTGCCCTGCCTTGTGCCCGAAGTTTCCTGAGGTAGGCTTCAGGCTTTCCTATATAATTAATGAATTTACATAAGCAAGGGTACATGTCAGGGTTGAGAGTGGTTTCCATCCAGGATGAAATGTTTTTCTTTCCACTTAGGCAGGAAGTTAATATTTACTGATTTGTGACCCCCTTTTACAAAGCCAATATCTGTAAAGCCAGTTGTAGTCTTAGCATTAGTGTAGCAGTGAATTAAAGTCCAAAATTTGTAATGAGTCTGAATCAGAAAAGCTATAAGATCCAAAGTCCAAAGATGTATGCAACAACATATGAACACAAATACTGTACAATCGGCTATGACGACTACATGACAGACAGGTATAGCTGAAAAAAGTCCTCAAACAACAAATATCAAAGGGTCAAACTGAAGGAAAATACTAGGGGCACAAACATAAAATGCAAACAATGTCTCTTAATAGTCCGTGACTTGGAAGTACGAATGTAATGAGAGCAGGAAGTAAACAAGTTTCTTCAGTAAGCCCTTCACTAACAGAATAAATATTTGGGAAGCAGTTTAGCCCCAATTTGATGCACCCTAATATGTTTACTGTGCGTGCAATGTATCCCTTACCAGTTAAACCCAAAGTGGGCATGTTTCCTATTATGTAGGAATCCTATTACTACGCCCTCAGAAGCCCTGAAGCAGTCTCAAAGATGTGCTTAGGTTTGTCCTGGTCTGAAATCAATGTTAGGAGCAGCTAAATACAATTATGATGCTACTAGCTTAGTGTAAGATGTTTTTCTTCTTTCAGCTGCTCATGTAAGGGGTCCCTGGAGCAGATCCAGATCCCAATACGCCTGTTTGATTTGGCACAAGTTGAACGTTTTTTTTCTGGGCTTGGGACCGGTGCTGAAAGTGAGTTGGGGTTCCATGTCTAGAAATTGAACCCCAGTCTTCCACAACACAGGATTCCACTGTATTAATGGGTGATGCTCAGAGCTTGAGTATATTTCAGTAATATTATAGAAGCTGGTCCTATTTTTAAATAATGTTCACTTTTCAGTAATATATTACTTTATTTTCAACAAATTGTGTTGCAGCATGATAAAAAAAAGCCTACACCTTTTTCACATATACATTTTAATGTTTTCCAATTAAGGAACTCAAAGAAATCACGAGGTATGTACTACTACTGTATACAACAGGTTCGTTCTAATTAATGGAGAACATAAGCAGCTCAGCTTACATGGAGCTGTTTGGAGAGAAACAAGATCACTACAGCTACTGAGAAGCATTCTACTGATGAAACCAGACTATCAACCACTAAATCCATGTTTATTAAAAACTCATATGGTAATGAATGTGTTTGTTTGTAATCTATGCAACCTGGGATGTAAAATAATACTGACACCCATATCTTTAATTTAAGCCTGTTTTCCATTATTGCTGTTTATGATCTACAGTAACTCATTCACATAAGAGAGGAATGTATGTATGTATATATATATATATTGCAACAGGTATTCAATATACCATAAAGGAATGAAAAAGATGTCAAATGTCATTTTGCTCTGTTTTCCTCAACTTATTTTCTGTCGAAAAAAAGTAGTTTATAAATTATTTTTTTTTATAGCTTTTAGTATAGCACCTGGCTGTACTTTTGCTACACTGCCCAAATAAAAAAGGCTAAATCGCACAGACTAATAATCTGTGGTACCAACCTTTGCTTTGATTACAACATGGGCATTTTTATGATTAGCTTATGCAATGTCACAACCATTATTTCCGAGCAGCAGAGTTATTTTGAGTCACATTCATTTCTCTCCAAGATCTTGTATTGACGATGAGTAAAGTCTTTTCCATCACATGCCAAAAGCCCTATTCGCATCTGGGGACCTTGTGTGATTTAGAAATTACCACTTCCCCCACATCTGAATTTGAAGCATTCACACGAGATAAGCGAAGCCTTTGATTTTACTTTGAATTTATCAACTTATCTCTCAGATATATCGTCACCGCTTTGTGTAATAGAAGAATATTCCTCACCACATGCTGTTATGCATGTCATCCACCTCCATCTAATCATTATTTTTGCTTTCGCTCTTCTGATGGTTTTCAGCTTTCCCTTTCTGCACATTGTATTGTTGTATGATGTTTAGCGATATGACCCAGCATCCAAATTTCTTTCAAAGCACTCCAACATCTGCAGCCTCCATTCTTTGCAGATGACTGATAATAAGGCAAGGTAACAAAAACCTTGAAAAAATTAAATACGTCCCCACCAAATCCTGGCGAAATCACAGATATGCCAATTCGCACCTGATGAATCCTGGCATCATCATCTTGAAATATGATATATTCAGGTAGTCAGCTGAAATATTTTTTGGGCACATAACATTCTTGAACTTAGACCTGACCAACCCTACATTATAACATTGCCCCCACAGGCTTGTAAGGTAGGCACTAGGCATGATGGGTGCATCAGATACTAAGGAAGCTGTAGCATTTCATGCAGCACCATACAAGCACTATGTGCATTTCATGTTAATGAACATTCATGTTATTGAACCTTTGCTTTCCTAGATTTATATTTGACCACATGAAGGCAAACAAAAACTCTTGCCCATGCCAGGTAGTCCTTGCTACTGATGTACACTTTAACCATATGGGCCAACAGTGTGCATCCTACTTCTTTCCTATATCATTCACATAAGAGAGGAATATATAGTATCAGGTTATACCAAGGGACTGGGAGGCAGAAAGTGAGACACACCATGGGTACCAATCCATGCAGGGCACGAATGAACAAATACTCACACACTCTCTCACACAAACTACGGGCAATTTGGAAACACCAGTTAGCCTTATCTGCATGTTGTTGTACTGTGGAAGGAAACCAGAGTACCTGGGGGAACCCACCAAGCATGGCGAGAACATGCAAACTCCATGTACACAGACCAGCTAGCGCTACTCGAACCCTGCACCCTGGAGATGTTAGGCCACAGTTGGGATAAGAAGCCTGATTAATACAATAATTAACAGGTTTGGTTAATACTTTTGTCCATATAGTGTACATACAAAAGAAATCGATAGATAGATAGATAGATAGATAGATAGATAGATAGATTTGTCCCTAGAGTGTAGCTCTGAATGCAGCACCTGTACAGCTAATCATTTCTCGGTGGCGTGCGCAATGGGAACAGGAGCGCTCGCGCTTTCCTGCGGTTGACATTTCGAGAGGGCGTGGTTACTGAGCGTCACACCGAGTCTCCGCTCCCAAATTCCCCGGACTGTCGCTGTCACAAACCCTTCGTAGCCTCTCACCGGCTGGCTCTGATGCCTCGGATAAAAATTATTCGTGTCACGCTTGTCTAGTCGTGTCCAGCTCGCGCGCCTGGTCTCCACGCGGGACCGAGAACTCAAAATCGAAAGGTAGCCTGCGCGCGCGTGGAGCGGACTACGATTAAATCAGTTTACTTGTTTGTTGATAAGAGGGGGGGAAAAACAAACCGAGGGGAAAAACTTGTGGATTTTGAACTTCTGGATTTTGGAGCTTTGGGAATTTCCTTAAAAGAAAAACAGCGCGTGAAGCACCTGGACTGAAGAACGGCTCGTGGTGGTGAGTGAGTGAGCGAGCGAGTGAGAGGGTGCGCGCGCGCTCTCGCGCTCCGCTCCTTCACAGGACGAGAGATGCGACTGCAGGTGCTCGCGCTTCTCTTCCTTTATCTGCAAGGAGCTTCTGCGCAAACGGAGGAAGGTACGAAATAACGCAATGCATTTAATCAGTTCAGGGTAAACAGGTGCCTCCTTTTGACCACATAATGCAAATATATAGGATATATAAATTGTCTTGTAAATAGAGTTCACATTCACTGGTAATGGGTTTACCGGCGATTTTAATCTAAAACTAATCAGTTGAATTAAAAAAAAATAATTTAATTACGAGCCCGGCTTAAAATATTTATGTTATAAAGAATAAATGTACATAGTCTATTTCACTACAAAGTGAATTCGTAACATTGGTTAAAACCATGCGCTTTAAGAAAGGTGAAAATCTTTAAAATATCCATTGTCATGTCAAACTGTAGTTGTAAGTGTCAAAAATGATGAAACTGCTTAGAAACTAGTGCAAGAGTCATGCATTCCCACATACATAAACACATTCACAGAGATAAACACATAGACATGAATAAGTGTTCCATGTTCTATACTATAAACAGCAGTCACAATTCAGTCAGACTGTTGTTGTTGTTGTTGTTGTTGTTGTTTTGGCTGCTTTCATTTGGGGGCGGCTACAGCGGATCGAATAGATTTGCCACAGATGCCCTTCCTGACACAACCCTCCCCATTATATCCAGTTTTGAGACTGGCACTGAGAGTACACTGACACTAGTTTAAAAAATAACTAATACATTTATTAAGCATGAGGAAGACAAGTCATCAATAGCCTACTCCAAATTTCTCCATGAAGTGTCCAAGTGATGCTTTTAACATTTGGAGGAAGTAATGTAATCTTAATCATAGATACTGTCTATTTCCTGAGCTGATTTTAATCAAACCGGAGTCATGAATTTCCATCAAATCCCAAATGGTGACTTAAGGTAATTTTGTCCCCTACACTGTAGACAAGAGATTATAGAATTAGTGTTATGGAAGAAAACAAACACCAAATCTCAGATTGTCATTCAGGTCATTGAATGAACTTTAACCTGTTTTTTTTTTTTTTCCTGTTTCACCTGAGTAGGTGTGCTTTGGTATTCTCGGTACTGACTCATGATCCAGTGAATCTGGAAACATTTTATTCATACCTTTACCTTTCTTTAGTAATCTCTTTAGAGAAACAGAGTCCTATTTTACTTAAAAGATTAAAGATTAGAAACTGGCGTGTGCTTAAAATGTAGTCATTAATGAAATTCTGTTTTTGTTAAAGCACAACAGATCTGGAACGGACAAACTGATACTAGCGGGAAAAAGTCTAGGAGTATTTACTGTATAAAACACATCTATTAACAGAACATTGTCCACAAAGAAAAGAAAAATTTAATTTTTTTATGATTTTTTATGATGAACTTAGCGTCTTTTCCCCCTTATTTAACGAATAGACTGAGACTAATTTAGGAATCTTAACTTCACACTTATCTCATTGTGTTTGAAGACTCTTAATTTGCGTCACCGGTGTGAACAATGTGAGCAGACTTAAGCTGTAGGGCTCATTAGCAGAACCGCCCAGGAGTGACTCAGTCCTAGAGGATATATTGACAGCTCCAGAATGATTAACCAGGCCTCTCCTTAATCGTTCCTCTCCTTTTGCACACAAAACCTTCTTCTTCTTCTTTTTTTTCCCTTTGCCTCTTAGAATCCTGCTGCGTATTAATGCGTTGTAATCAGAGTTCCTGATTGTGCTAATATGTAACCTATTTTGCCAGTGTGTCAGCAGGGTTGTAAACTGGTTCAGTGTCAGAGTGAGGTGTAGAAATATATTGCCCTGTCATAAAACTTTAATTAGACGTTGCACTCAAGAATATGGCACTAAAGTTCACTAGGCCTGTTTTTATTGTTGTAAGGAGAGGTGGAAAATGAAATTAATTTCCCATCATTTAAAAGTGATGACTTCTCAAGGACGAACCGAGAACCATTTCCAACAGAGTATGTAACGCATGAGTCTAGTCGCCTTGGTAGTTTATGGGTCTTTTTGATGGTGTGTCCCAACCTTACAGCAGAATAACGAGTCAGGTTTAGGAAGAACGAGTTAGAGTGACTGGACTTGTTTTATAATCTTAAAGAACTTATAAACGAAATTGGATTAGTGGCAAAACATGTACAGTATTGCAGTATAACACAACTCAAGAGGCCCTGACTAGCAACCTTCATATATGTTCAGAGCGAAGCAGGAGAAATCCTATGCTGTGTTTACATTCAGGGAGTGGGCAGCGAGAGTCATTCTCCACTCCTTTTTTATCTCCACTTCTAAGTCCCAAGTTCCTACTTGAATTTGAATTGACTACACACTTCCAGTTACAGTGATTTTGATAAGCACTGGCTGAGATTAATTTATGTTGGGGTTTGAAAAGGGTGGATCGGCAGCAGGTGATGCAAGAAACAAAACGTTAATTCTTAAAACCTTTACCTGTAATTACCTCAATATAGTGTGTTTTATGTTTATTTATTTTATTCATTTTTTTGTACATACATTTAGGGATGCTGCATTACAGAATAAATTCACATTACCAGCCTGAAGTGACTCAATTCTGATTTTCTGCACTAATTTGGCAAAGATCAATCTGGAAGCGATGACTGTATGTATGGATTCCCCTCCAAAAAAATTAAATTAAAATGGTGACCTGTGTAAGGATCTATTCAATGATGGAAACTTCAAAGCACTTTTGTATGTTGCTCTGGATAAGAGTGTCTGCCAAATGCCTAAATGTAAATGTACAGTAAGATTTGTTCTTTAAGGGTTGTCTGAATGTACAAATCTGATGTCTTTCGGATCAGATCTGGAGCACTTTTTCCTAGATCAGGTACATATCTGATATGATTAAGATATGAATGTTTTGCCTCTGCGCATGCGTAGGGCACTCACTGACGTCAATCTGCAGCAGACGTTTCATAGCAGTACCAGCAATAGCTGATAGGACAGATGAAGCAAGACGTCTGGCTTTCTACCTTTTCCTGGATCTTAACAAATACAGCTGGTTAACTACTCACCGTCCTCCAGAGCAAATTCCCAAGCGTATTTTTGCCAAAATCGCACCTGTTGTTTGAAATGAATCAGCGGTGATGTGTTTTAACCTAGATAGTGCGAGTGAGGATGTATCAATGTGCACGTGTGACATTTCAGAGGACAGGCGTGTCCACATTAAAGTCAGATAAAAGTCATTTGTTATTGTGAAAACGAACTGTTACGACATGCAAATCCGATCTGCTCGAAAAAAAAATCAGAATTCCAGTGTGACTTGTAATGGGAACGTAGCCAAAATAATCAACTATATAAAGTTCATTTATAATGAAAAGTATATAAAAAACTCGGGCTGGGTTTGCTTTTCATGTCATTGATACTGATACCAGTCTGATAGCTGGAATTGAGTATTAACACCAGCACCTTTGTTCTGAGAGAGAAACATAAATATTTGAATACTTGTAGATATTTTTGTCACTGGAATTAAATAATGATTATGCATCTTTAATGTGCAGACCTTTAACTTTTTGAGGGCTGTAGGAATTACATGATTTCATTTAAGTATAAACAGCCCAGCATCCCAACATTAATTAGACAAAATGAAATCAATTATAAATAAAATTGTCATTTTAATACTTGGGATGCAATCCTTTGTAGTCAGTGACGGCATGACGTCTGGATTCCACAGGCATGACCAGACACCGGTTTCAATTCCTGTTAATGCTCAATTTGGTTTATCTCTGTCTCAACTGTTTATGGGCCATTGCTCCAAAAATTTATGAGCTTTAAAAAAAAAAAAACTTTTTTTGATTCAGTTGAATTTTCTGTTTTGATTTGATTTTGTTTGGTGAAGTCTTCTCTTGATTGTTCATTTGAACACAGATAAACCTTCCTCCTTGAGACTGGTCTTGTTCTTGGCAATTGATGTATTTTTTGTTTCCAAGAAGAAAAATATGTATTATTAAACATAATTTATCACATTTAATAAATTAATATTAATTTTTTTTAAATCCTCGTGGTCTTACGGAGCATTTTACTGTTTCCAGACTCACCAGTTTTTTTTTTGTTTTTTTTTTGTACCCAATGTCAAATTTAGCCACACCTAATGTTTTCCTATCTCTCTCTGATGGGTGTGTTTTAATTTTTCATTCGAATGACGGCTTGCTTGCTTGGCAGTGTTAGCTCTTTGGACTTCACACTCGAGATCAATTTTAGACTCTTTATCTGTTAACTTGCAGATAAATACAAGAAGGACATACAATAATAATGGTAAATGTAAAAATTTATCATTGTCAAAGAGAAAAATCATGTGATATTTATACACAAATACACTAGTAGTGTACATGTATAAATATACTTATATACTAATCTGTGTATACTGCATATATACTTTTGTATTGTTCAGACGACACCAAAGTCAAGTCGTTTTGATCAGCATATTTGGCGCAAATAGAAACCGCATGCAAGTAAAAGCACCTCATATTATGTCCATGTTGGATAAAGTGCTAGCATTTTTCAATGCAGAACCTTTTGCCTTGGCCAGGAGCTTTAGGCTTGGCCATAATTAGACAAGATTTAAACAAGATGACGAGCCAAACATACTTCCAAATCATCTCAGTAATGGTTATGGAAACACAAAGTCAGTGTTTTGCAATGATCGTCCCACTGGATTTTAAACTCTACGGAAAACCTGTTGTCTTTTGAATTGAATAGAGAAGTCCACATGCACAAACATAGCAAAATTAAGTAGCTTAAAATATTCTGCATGGAGTCAGCTCTCTGCAAGTGACTCCAACATTGCAGTTTTTTTTTCCCCCACAAAATTGTAAGGATGCTGATTACCAGTCTGAAACCGGTGTTTGGTAATCTTCCTGTATAATGTAGGTTTGCAGTCTAAAAATATCACTTCTTGCACGTGGTTTTCTTTTTAAATATTTCTTTGTACATGTTTTCACGAATGGTAGCAATACGTACAAAGCGAAGCGCAGAACTAGTAGAGATATTAATGGTAAAACGGCACAAAGGTATTTGCGGTGCAACAGGATAAATAATACTTATGTAAATACCTAACGCTAGCTATCCTCACTGATATCATGCAGACCTTTAACTTTTTGAGGGCTGTAGGAATTGCATCACTTTATTTAAGTATAAAACCAAGTATACAAAAGTATACAAAATGAAATCAATCATAAATAAAATTGTCATTTAATACTTGGGATGCGATCCGTTGTAGTCAGTGACGGCATGACGTCTGGATCCCACAGGCATTCTATGCAAGCAATAATTCTAATTAAACTGAGTTTTTTTTTTTTTTTTTTGCATAGCCCTGTAACAGGCTACGCATGGCATCTCCTTCTTACAAACCTGATTTATTTGATGACTTATTTATGGACATCTTCATGCATCAATATAGAAAGTGGAGATATTTTTAAATGGACCACACGTACTGTACATGAGGACTGGATTTAGAGGAACTCTTGTATATCCTTCTCAAGAGTCAATATTATTAACTCCTACCAGTGAAGTGAAAATATGTTGTTCACCAAAAAAAAAAAAAAAAAAAAAGAGGTTCAGTGAGGTCTAATTATCTCTTGTTTGCTTAGAACAACAGCCGAAAAGTGCCGGGTAAAGCGAGACTACTGATTATCATGTCGTGACACGGAAAAAAAGGTTGCTTTCAAATTCCTCACATTCAACAAGATTCAAACGAGATTCCTGCATTGGGCTTCATTCCAATAATAGCTCCCCCGCAGAGTGATTCACGAGCCGGTGAATTATGGGCGTTGAAGACTTCAAGGCTTTGTAAGTGAAATAGTAGGAATATTGCCAAGGATTGGGGGGGGAGACTATGAGTAGTGGGTGCATGAAGAGCTAAAGAGCATGGCTACTC
>JAOVVB010000018.1:20070289-20114625 GCA_028570985.1 Heterobranchus longifilis | reverse complement strand
AGATATTTTGTAAAATTTATTTACCTTTGTCTTTACAAGACTTCTCTTGTTTCTTTAACCAGAGGCATGCTTGGAGGACTGGGTCAGATGTGTGATAGTTGGCCTTGTGGATCTACAGAAGTTGTAGTACTGAATTCCAAAAGAACTGGGTGTAGACCTATGAAGCAATCCAAATGATTATTATTAGACTCGGAGAGACACGCTCCGCTCAGTTTCACATGTTGAGAAACAAACTCTTGTTGCCATAGACTTTCTTTTTGTGTCCGACACATTGGGGGAAAAAAATGATCATCTTTGCTAGATTTTAAAATGGTTATGATATTGTGAAATAAAAGAATCAATAAGATACTGATAAGCATCTGGTGTTATTCAGGTATTTTATTCACCTTTAAACAAAATATGAACCTGTATTCTACTGTTCTATGCAGATTACTGTTTTGACTGGTTTTGGAAAAAGAACGTTTTTTAACGTTTGTATGTTTTAATTATTGGTATTGTTAGGCTAACTTGTTTTTATAGCAAAACAATCACTTGAACCAACTACATCAGTGGGCTACAATGGGAGACAACTTACTTTTTTGAGTAGATGAAAAGTTGACCCTAGAGGGATATATTTAATTGCGCCCAATACTTCAATACTTAAGATGATTCAATTGCAAGTTGAATTAATTTAAGATTTTGAACTGGGTACATTTTGTGTCAACTAAACAGCAATGTTAAATATTTTGTTTGGCCAGCAAATTCCTCTAAAAGTTGAGTAAACTTAAAAAAGGGGTGTGCAACTTGTTGGTAAACATTTACTATGTTACAATTTACACTACACACACACACACACACACACACACACACACACACACACACACACACACACACACACACACAGAGCTCTGTTCTCTTGAAATAACAGGACAGAAATCTTTATCTTGTATTTTTTATGTATGACAATACAACAAAAAATATATGAACCTATACATTATTTTAATTTGGATTTACAGTATTCAACGCTACAGTATTTACATTCAACGTCAGTATTCAATTCTGTGCTGGAGCTGGACGAATGACTGACATTGAATACTGTAAATGCAAATAAATATATAGGGTCATAGATATTTGCATTTACAGTATTCAATATCAGTCATTCATCCAGCTCTGTGCTGAGTCAGACCACAGGACTCTAATGTCATCATATGCCGCATTCATCGAATGTAGTAGATTTTCTTGGATATAGGAGCTTTAATCATAAACCTTTCACTGCCATGCTGAGAAAAATCTTTGAAAGAGAGGAATGAGGTGAAAAAATCCTGCAGACCATCCAGGAATGCTAGATGTGCCATGCTGTGTGGCCCTAAAGTAACCTGAGAATGACTGAGAAGCGCATGACTGCAGATGGCCACACAGTGGGTCACACCGCCACCATGCTGGACAAGCATTTCTATGATAGCAGGTACACCAATTATCCTGCAACCTCTAATTCTCTTCTATGTTAGACTGTAGAGCAACTGAGGCATCCTACTGTATGCTTTTACTGTACTGTAGCATTTAGGTACCAAACACAAACAATGTTAGTGTACCCATTTTCATCTCTAAATGCCCTGATTGAGCCTGCTGAGAATCTGCTTATATTTGGTTACACATATTGCCTTGCTTGCGTCATAGTCGTGCAATAGACCAAAACATTATCTATGATTGTAGTTCAAATTTTTTCTGATATGAATATTCTTATCCAAGCTTATCCTCATCCTACTCCTCTTGCTCCTCATCTATCACCTCTGACCAGGGGTGAACATATTTTTAAATCTGCCAGTACTATGTAGCCAAAAGGCAAGGAGAAAATGGAGGTGGTAGACAGACCTGTGAATCTTTACGTTGTTATTGCACTCTAGAATACCCTCAGCTAACTAACAGTTCCAGAAAATAAATAAATAACTAACTAAAAACCAAACTGTTCCAGGGTTGAATCACAATTAGTGTAAAATTGATCAGATGTCTTTTCATGCTAAAAGTTTACCATTACTGGTTTTGAATTTGGGTTTCAGCAGGCAGCTACATTACCCTCTACCAATCTTTGGTGGCACACAGTACTGTACAATATCAATCCAATGCACACATACTATGTACATTTGAACTTGCCTTCATCTTCTCTTATCTATCTCTGTCAAGCTACACATGCCTGAGCTGCCAGTGATCCAGACCCCTCTGCCCTCTAGACCTGCCATCCTGGTTGGAGATCCTAACACAGTATGACAACATGCTTTATCACCCAAATGGGTGATGCGTTCTCTGTTGAGTCTGGTTCCTCTCAAGATTTCTTCCTATTGCCATCTCAGGGGGTTTTTCCTTGCCACCGCTGCTCTTGGCTTGCTTATCAGGGACAATCCGATCATTTTGATTCATTTATATTTTCTCTCATTTCATGCATATTTCCATAATTTATTTAAATTATAATTGTTAAAAGTGCCAGACAATTTTTTTTTCATCAAATTGAATTGAATTAAAATTACATTTCCACACTACATGCTATGAGGTGACGTCATAGTAATTTATTCTCCACTAACACACCTAATTAAAAAATGTTTAATAATAAACTCAGAGGAAAGGGCTGATGCAGGTGATTAGTCCAATCAGCAAAATTCTGCCCGACAAATATGCAAAAAAATTAATAAATCAAGAATGGAGCAAATACTTTTTCACTGCACTGTAGCTGGTAAACTGCTGTGGTAAAAGAGAAATAAACCACTTTACAACATACTGACATAAAGACATGGCTTCCACCTCTTTTCCAAATTTTGAACCTTCAAAATGTTGAACCCACAGAACCTTCTCCACTTATAAAAGAAAAGAAAAGAAAAGAAAAAAGACTGCAGCTGAAGTTTCTAGCAAACAAGTAAGAGAGCTGTGCTATTGTATCTTTTGTCAAAACTCATAACCTTACACCACAAACAGGAAAAGGGAGGGGAATGACAGGAAAAGTATTCGGCATGAAAACCGGTGCCCTTTGAAGAATAAATAATCCAATGTGCTGACTACTAGAATACAACGGACAAAATCCCCCACCCCCAAAAAAGAAGTTGTTGTTTGGTAGTTACTGACAAAATATGATCACAAGAGGTCAGTAAAAACACATCCAGTAGAAGTGACACTGAGACAGGTTACAGGTCTGATGTTATACCCCTTTTAAATATGTTAACAAAAGTCTTAGAGGTCTCCAAAGTCTTCTGTTTATGTTCCAGCTACTGTAAAAATGATTAAAATAATTTATTCTAGCATCCCTGATCTTCATTTGGTTTCACCCCTGTTTGAAAAATGCTGTTTTAGTGTCTGTGGCTTTAAAATGCAAATGACCTGCCGTTTCCCTGTGCCACTTTACAGAATAACTCCAGTTCAAAGCTTGTTTAGCTTTTATCTCTCCATCTGTCCAAGACTCCAAGCAACTGGTTCATGTGCACACTGCTGTGAAATTCTAACAAAAGTCTATGTACACACATGACCCTGTGGTTTTACCAGAAACCAAAACAACAGGTGCTTCAGGTTGCCACACAGTTTACAATCTTTGTGGTGAAATTAGAAGAAGCGTTTTATTGACAATAACCGCGTCTGTAAAGCCTGTACAGTTTGTTCAAGTTGAAATAATTTCTCTTGAAATGAAGTACATATACAAGTACAGTATACAGGGGTTGGATGCTATTTCTAATACCAGTTATCTAGATGTGAAGTACTGTGCAAAAGTCTTGAGCCACCCCTCATCTCTTCATTAAATTAAATTAAATGATGTAGACTAATTTAAAGAAATAGGAACAAATGTTTTACTCCGACAGGTTGCAAATTGCCTAAAGATACGATTTTAAAATTGGTTGTTTATGTAACAACCTCATTTCCCCTCTTGTCTGTTCCAACCAATCAGCATTCAGCATCACCAGTCTACTAATCACCTGCCTGCTCATCAGTCATCTGTCATCTTACTGGTTCATGCCTTAAGTTAGATGTGTTTTTTTTTTTAATGATTCATTGGTCACTGTGTGGTTTAACAAATATAAACATTCATCTGAAACTGGTCAGGTACAGAAAATGGGCAGAAAATGAGAGCTGACAAAGTCTAGCCAAAGGGAGTCTGGAGAACTATTCCTTATAACTCTGTTTAAAAATACAAGAAAGCCTGTCTTTTTGGAAGAAAAATTTGAAGAAATTAGGGGTTGCTCACTCTGAGACTTTTGCACAGTACTGAATATAAAACCAATCAATATTTCAAATGAAAATAGTCTTTATTATATTCTAGTTTACAATATAGTGTTTGGGGTTTGTCTGGATTTCTCCCAGGCAGGGCACACACTGACTTTGCCAGATGTTTTTTTTCTGACTAATTTAACAGCCTGCTGAGCCTACAGGCTATTTCAACTCCTCACACACATTTTCCCTGTTGACAGCACTAACAGCAGAGCTCGTCACATGCTCCTTTTGTGTAAACACCTCCAGCACTAATGTGAAGGGGGAAAAAAGCCTTGTACTTTCTGTTACCCTAAACTCTGACACGCTTTTCATGAAAGCTTGTTTTTTCTTTTTTTCTGCACAGTAATAGACGTGGTCTTAGCCAAATTTCATACAACATGTCAAGACAAGGAACTGTCAGAAGTTTTTTCTGGCTTTGCTGTTATTTGGTCATGGCTGCTCTGGTAGTATTTGCATAGAATGTTATGGTTTTTAAATCAATAAACACAGGGCTCGGATAGTGCAATGAGTCCATAAAGGATAGTGTCTAGATGAGTGACTTGTTGCTTGGTGGCCTTGTTGGTTTTTGGGTTTTTAACTGTGGGAGTGTTAGATGATAAGCAGGTGTAAACTGTAGTCCCAGCCATAACAGGTTTACAAGATTACTGAATGTTTAAAGTTATGGGTGTGGAAGAATGCATATGCAAATACTTTATTCGTAAAAGCAAAATGAGTAGGGCTATGATGTAAAGCTCATGACTGAATAAACAAGATCAGCATATCCGCCCAGAAATAGCCTAATGGATAATGTATAAAATGACCAAGCGACATATTCACCGAAACCCAAAATGATAAATAATGGTGGTTTGTATGTAATTAATGCAATGTGCAGGTTATTCAGTATATTTATAATATGTTAACAAAAAATAACACATTAGACCTATAAAAATCTGTTAACCTATAGCTTTCCTTATCAGTAGCCTCAAATCGACCAATAGTACACACAATATCACTGGGAAATCTTCATGACATAAAGATCCTAAGTCGCCACAAGCCTCCTGTGTATAAAAGAAAGTGTTAATTAACACATTTGTACTGTATATTGTCAAAGCCGACACTTTTAAAGCAAACAGATGTTTCTGGTTACAGACACAAAGAGACAATTTGTCTAAAGAGTATGTCTTGTGATGAAATTGGCAGTGCCCAATTTTGAGACCAAAATTGTATTAGTAATGCTACTTAAAAAAAAAAAAATTAACAGTTAATATAGCCATCTAAAAGATTTGACCATAGTCACATCTGGGACTTAACTATGCATTAACTCTACCTAATAAACCTAGTTAATAGAAAATAGCGAGGTCCAATTCTTACTGTTCTGCTAGATAAATTTGGATTTCATTGCTACAATGTTCTCAGCATTGTAATCATAACACATTACCATACAGGTGATCTAGACTGATACCATTTAAAAGTTTTAGTTTAGTCATATAGCACTGTCTTTTAGCAGCTATCCCTAAAACAAGCAGATAACGTTTGACTCCTGAATAAACTCTTGATAAATCCTTCAGTTAGATTATAATCAAATGCTGTGAGGTTGCTAATCTACTCAAATCTTTTTGCAACTGGTTTGTGAGCACTGAAAATGGTCTATAGGCTTTTTTAAATGATGATCTTAAAACTAAAATGGGCCATGCAGTGGTGCAACAGGTTGCGGTTTGAGCTTGACTTTGTGTGGGTTTCCTTCAATGTTCTTTGGTTTTCTCCTACTTCCCAAAGCATTCTAGTTCACCTAGTATCACCTGTATATGGCAATCTGTGTGTGCATGGTGCCATGCAATGGACTGGCATGCCATCCAGAGTAACCTCTCCAACCTTAACTGTAGTGATACTGAGATGTCTAGTGTCTCTAGATTAATGCACTCTTGAAACTTTTCCAAACACCTTTATAAGTATTTCTTAAGGACTCCAAAAAAAACCTTTAAAGAAAAGTCTTTATATAAGCTGTACTGTATATAACAAGTTACATCCTATAGCTTATCGTCAGAAATGATGGATAAACGGCAACAGTTTGAAGCAAAGAAAAAGAGAGAGAGAAAATACAGTAGGAAGCAACAAGCAAGGCGGGCTCGAGCTTGTGAAAACCCGCCCCGACACGACCGCGCGCGCTGAAACTCTACTCACAGAGAGGGGCAGCGCAGCCACGTACAGTATATAGCGTGCGAGCCGACTCTGCTGCACGCGCAACCAACTCGCTTTGAACATCAAAGCGCAAATGATCGCACGAGCAGCAGTTCTCCGTTTGTGAAAGGAAGAACGGGCTTTTCCCGCATAGGGGGACACATAGCGGGTAATTGTGTGTGTGTTTTTATTTTATTTATTGTTATTATCGGAAAGCGGCGATGCAGCAGGAGGATGCGGGGCCGCGCCCCGGCGACCAGGACTCTCCTGCTCCCGACACCGCGGCCAAACAAGCCGTTTCTGTTCTGATATCTTTCGGGAAGTGCCTCGGCGCTCTGCTGCCCGTCTACCTGGCGGGATATTTCGGCTTCAGCATGATTTTTGTTCTGCTCGGCCTCGCTGTGTACATGGGATGGAAGCAGCACCGGGACACAAAGCTTCACCGCCTGCTCAGCGCCATGTATCTGCAGGAGAATGAGCAGGACTTCACCACAACACGAGTGTTCAGGAGCAAGCGCGAACTGCCGGCCTGGGTAAGGCTTTAGAAAAGATGGTTTCCACTTTGTGTGCGTGCGTGTCATGAGGGGGCGGGGTAAACATCTGGCAAACATCTTTCATTTTTAACTCAGCTTACGGCTCAACATACTCATCTGTACATACACTATATGGACAAAAGTATTTTAATTAATCAGGCCCCTTATCCCAAATGAAGAGCAATCTTAATGCTTCAGCATACCAAAACATCTTGGACAATGCTATTCTCCCAACTTTGTGGCAACAGTTTGGGGAAGGCTCTTTTCTATTCCAACATGATTGTGCCCCAGTGCACAAAGCAAGGACCATAAAGACATGGTTTGATGAGTTTGTTGTTAAAAAACTTGTCTGGCCCGCACAGAGCCTTGACCCCAACCCAATCGAGCACCTTTGGGATGAACTGGAACGGAGATTGCGAGCCAGACCTTCTCGTCTAACATCAGTATCCGACCTCATGAATGCTCTGCAAAATTAATAGGCACGGATTCCCCCAGAAATACTCCAAAATCTTGTGGACAGCCTTCCAAGAAGAGTGGAAGGTGTTTTAGTTACAAAAAGGACTTTTGTCCATATAGTGTATGAACATCTGGGTTTCCATGGCCATGGCGTTCATAATAAGCGTCTGAACTGCCAGAACTCTTATACGTTATGTAGATGTTTCATACACTATTTGAGGACATGCACTCCTCAGCAAAGTAGCCTATACACAGTAAAAGACATCATCATCGTCATAAATTTGCACCTAAATATTTCACACAGACCTGAACATACATAATTAAAGCATCAATTGTGGATATACATTTGTGTTCATGGATTTATCAAAAGATTGTCACTTTTAGGGTTGCATGATTTGATTAAAATAAATCACATGTATTGTAAAACATCGATATTTAACTGTTGAACATACCATTTTATATTCAAACCTACTGTATAAAAAAGATAGGATAAAGATTATTAATCTTAAATGAAACTGCACAACACAGAATAACAGTCACTGACAGCTAAAACATACACAAGTTGTATCTTATACACAAGGGAGACAATAAGATAAAATAAACCAAGTACACAAAACAAAAGAATATTTTATATTTTAGCCTATTAATAAATTTACTTTCACTTTTCAACTTTTTAAAATATATTGTAATATTTAACTTTGCTTATTGCTGTATTTATGTATTCATTATATAGCTTAATCATCATATCACCATATTAAATTAGTATCTCGAGGTTACCACACTTAATACTGATGTTATACTCTCATCATATTGTAAACTTATGAGTAGTATAATGTTCAATATGCCCTCCAACCTTTAGTCAACTCGGATAAAAGCTTATAACCTTACAGTTATAACAGTGTGGTCAATTTAAATCTATTAAATGCGTCTCTTAAAGGTCTTAAAGCTGTTTTTGTTACTAAAACTCGATCATCCCTGATCTGTCTGTCAGAACATCTTGGAATGAATCTTGAGGTGCTAACCATGTACCAAGAGAGCTGATAGATACATTTCACCACACCACATTTCTCCTCAGGCCTTTTCATATCACATACTCTTGGTCAAATCTGTTAATTCTACTCCTCCATGTCCTTTCGTCCATACTGTTTACAGTGTTTCTCTCCTACCTCATTCCACACAAATGCCATCACATTCCACATCCTGACCAGTTCCTGGCTATATTTGGACATCTAAGGATTAGATCTCCAGACACTTGATACAACAGCTTATGAGATACCACAAGGGATGTGCAAAATGAACAAAATCATCAAAATCATGCTCTATGTAATCTTGTGTATCAATCCCTGGGGATAAAGAAATGTCCAAATAAAGTAAGGAACTGGTCAGACAGTGGAATGTGATAGTGTTATTGTTGAATGCGTGAAAGATCAGAATTTAAACTAGGAATGAATTTAGAAGAGTGTATCATGTTTGGACCTGTGCCACAGTGCCACACTTCCTTTCTTTAGCAGTACCCACTTCTGGTTTCACTTCTAGTTAAAATGAAATCAGATTGTTACATTGTCACTTTATGGACCTTAAACTTTAAAAACAGGCATTTTCAATGTTTCTTCAAGGGGTCAAAGGATAATTGTTTCTTTCTTTCAAACGAAAAAAAAAAAAAAAGCAAAGATTCTACATTGAATCTTTAAGGGTTGCCTAGAGCGATAACAAAACCAGATAAATGAGTCTAAACTTTTACCGCAAACAATTAGTATTACTGGTATAATGGACTTGATGATCCTTTTGAACCCCTCCTCGTGGTTCAGCACGCATATGAATCTTAGATTAATTGCAAAGTTTCACTGACATAGTGCAAATTAACTGAAAATCCCCCCTGTGCTGTGTTGAAAACCCACACAGTCTGATAAAAAACCCAGGCCAAAAAGAATCCTCATGCCTTTAATTTAGTAATTAAGTACTGTATTGAATATTTTATTTCAAGAGTTTATTTAAACATCGGACTTGAATGTTGAATTTAAGATGATTTATAGATGCTCCTTATTTTAAATGATTTTTAAAAAAAAACTTCTAAAAGTCATAAATGGAAAACAAAATATATTTGGTTCCCATTTTTTTTTGGCTTCTTTTAAATGACCCAAAAACCATGATATGATTCAAACCATGAGTTTCATGATCTGTTGCATCCTGAATTATCACTAACCCTTTTTGCTTCATGTGCTGCTCTTAAAGAAGATTTTTACACTCACCGCCCACTCCATTAAGTACACTTTTTCAACTGCTTGTTAACGCAAATATCTAATCAGCTAATCACATGGCAGCAACTTTGTGCATATTTGTGCATGTAGACGTGGTCAAGACAAACAAACCCAGCATCAGAATGGAAAAGAAATGGGACTTAAGTGATTTTGAAAATGGCATGGTTGTTCGTGCCAGACGGGCTGGTCTGAGTATTTCCGAAACTGCTGATGTATTGGGACATCAAGTCGAACAACCATCTCTAGTGTTTACAGAAAATTATTTGAGGTCATACAAGGACAAGTAACTCAAATATCACCTTGTTACAACCAAGATATGCTGAAGAGTATCAGACCTTAAAGCGGATGGACTACAGCAGCAGAAGACCACTAAGTGCCACTTTTGTCAGCTAAGAACAGAAAACTGAGTATGCAGTTTACATGGGTTAACCAAAATTGTACATTAGAAGATTGGAACAACTTGATGAGTCTTGATTTCTGCTGCAATATTTGGATGGTAGATTTAGAATTTAAAAGCACCAGTCCATCCTCTCTCTTGTATCAACAGGTCGGGTTGCTGGTGGTGGTGTAATGACGTGGGGATATTTTCAAGAACTGTATTAATGCCACAGCATACCTGAGTA
Source organism: Heterobranchus longifilis (assembly GCA_028570985.1). Taxonomy (NCBI): domain Eukaryota; kingdom Metazoa; phylum Chordata; class Actinopteri; order Siluriformes; family Clariidae; genus Heterobranchus; species Heterobranchus longifilis. The sequence goes on along the minus strand of JAOVVB010000018.1, from coordinate 20,104,374 downwards.
TTGTTCTTGACCATGTCTATCCCTTAAATGCCACTTGATGTCACAAAGCCTAAATCATCACAAACTGGTATCTTGGACATGACAGTGACGTCACTGAACTCAAATGGCCTCCACAGTCCCCAGATCTCAATCCAATAGAGCACGTTTGGGCTGTAGTGGAACTGGATATTCACATCTTTGATGTGCAGCCAACGAATCTGCATCAACTGTGAGATGCTGTTATGTCAATATGGAATGGATCAAAATCTGTGAGGAATGTTTCCAGCACCTTGTTGAATCTATGCCATGAAAAATTCTGAAGGCAGTTCTGAAGGCAAAAGAGAGTCCAACCCAGAACTAGCAAAATATATGAAATGAAATGGCCAGTGATTGTATATATATTTTTTATAATTAATATGGATTTTTTAAATGATGTATAAGCTTTAATGTATAGTTTAATTACTAATTTTATATCTCTTTTATCAACATGATTTTTTTTTTCATTTTGGTTAACAGTTTCCTGCATTACCCACAATGAAATTCGAGTACCCACTGACAGAGGTGCCAGGGTGAATTAGGCCTTGATTTATCCCTACCTAAGGAGGCTGACATAGCAACACTTATGTTCTTTAGTCGCTCCAGCTCTCTCATCCGTGTACTGTGCTCAGACAGTACACAGTAAAATCCCTAATGTTGAATTCACACCCAGTGTTTAACATCCTAAAGTGTTTATATAGGTTCAGTTGGACTCAGATGAACTCTGAAGGTGTTAAATCAACGCTGTCAATCAAATCTACTGAGTACAGTTACAGCATTAATGTCAGAAAATTTCTAAGTCCATGAAAAGTTGAAGATCTGGACTTTTGTTTTTGACATGCTATGTTCAGTTCTCATGCATCTTGATGTCACTTTTGTTTTTCAGTAAAAAAATTCCCAGTCAATCCAGTTACTATTATTGTTGAATTCATTCTCTGGATTACTTATAGCCAGGTAATCTAGTCCATCATAATCAACCAGCCTATTTGACTAGTACCTTGGATCAAGTCCCTTAATTCAATGTAAAAATGCAAAAATATGTTTCACATCAAAAAGAGTTCATAAGATAAATCTTTCCATACTTTTTTTTTTTGTTAAGTCATCTTTGGGTACAAACATTTACTGAAAACTCCTGACTCAGAGGAAGTGATTATCTCAAGTCTAATCTCATGACTTCCTGAGAAACAGCAGAAAGCACTTTTTTGTATTGATGTGATAGCCCGAAATGTTTATTGACAAGTTTGTGCCTGTCGTTTCATACAGGTCAATTTCCCAGACGTGGAGAAAGTTGAATGGCTTAATAAGGTATGTTACAATACTACAATACACATCTACACATGTGCATGCAAAATGCAATGTACAGAAATATGTTAATGTGTTTCAGACAGTGCTTGGGTTAATTTTATTGTCCCTTGAGTCTTCTTATCTTACAGGCCAGTCTTAGCATTGCAGTATAATCACCACCTCTCAGAACGCAGTCAGTGCAGAGCTCTTTATTTGTACTCACAGACTCTGCAGCTCTGTTGGAAGGATATAATAAACTGAACAAAGCAGTGATTGTAGCAAGGCTTTTTTCCCTTCAGCTCAAATCCAAGGCACTATCTTTCTTTTTCTATATTTATCTCTCTTAGTCTCTCTCTCACTCTCTCTCTCTCTCTCTGGCACATGATCTTTCCAAAATGTTTTTGTGATACTGTAGCTCTGAGTTGCTGTTTATCCCTTGCTTTTGAACTACGAACAGTTTGTGTATAATTTTATAATCATGTCATGGATAATAAAAAAAAGGTTTATGAGAAGAGCAGAAGGAGTGAAACCAGTAGTGTATAGATTTTATTTTAAACATTGTGTTTTTGACCATTGATTTTACATGAGAAAGAAAGTCAGAAGCTGTTTATCTTTCTATAAAAACATGAGATTGGAAAATTCCAATCAGGGTTCAGGGTTATAGCGCAAGAGTTGTGCCTTTTTTGTTGCTATAGTAACCACTTACATAGGGATCTGTAATGCAGGCCCTTTTCATCATCACCACTTAAAAAAACATTGCTATGATGAACTTTTCTGTGTCTTGTTTATTCAGCAAGACTTTACAGCAGAATCTATAGTGTCAGCACTAAGGCCAGGTGTTGTATCAACTTTTTAATGTATATCGATTATTTTGGAAAAAGATATAAGCTCTCCTCTCTCACACTTTATGCATCACTTCGTCCCCACTCTCCCTCTGTGTCTGTATGCGGTCCGAAAATTCTCCTAATTTCTCTCATGGTTTAAAACACGTTACTGTGCCAGCGTTACATTTAATGAGCAAAATGTTGCAGTGAATATGATTTGTGATATATTCTACTGCACACCATTATCAGGGCCATAAACTGCAGGATGAAGAGTGTGTTAAACTTTGTGGCGCTGTATCTCTAGTCTTCTTTTCCCCAAACGAAAGCACATTTCATGCTTCATTCACTCTGCAGGACCCAGGAGTGGTCATAGAGAAAAAAATACACATTGAAGCATCGTAATTGAAGCATCATAAAATGAAATAAATGATTGTAGAGTTGGACCAATTCATTTAGTTACATATTGCGGTACTTTTGTGTAAACTGTTCACACAACACACCATCCTGTGTGATAGGCGCAAATTACTTGCTAAATTTGTTTTGAAATTTAACAAAATATGTGATACAGATTGAATCTGTGCCTACGCTGCAAAAAATATGCCGCCTCAATGTAAAAAAGTTTAGTAACAAGTTTCACAGCTTTTTTTTTTACTTTTAGAAAAATTTTCTGGCCAAAAAAAAAATTACATTTACATTTAGGCATTTGGCTCTTATCCAGATTTTTTTTTAAATCTCAATATACCACTTTATCTCATTGTGAAAAAAATATTTCACATTGCTGTTTAGTTGACACAACGTGTACCCAGTTCAAAATCTTAAGTTGTAATCGTAAGTAGCTAAATCAAATATTTAAGTCAGCTCTGGTAGTATTGGTTGTGGGCTCAATTAACCATATTTCTCTAGGGTTTCCCATTTTAGCCCATTGATGTAGTTGGTTCAAGTGATTGTTTTTTTTTTTAAAAACACATAAACATGACTTAAAAAATTTATTCTTCTAAAACTTGTCAAAGTTAAAACAGTAATCTGCATAAAACAGTAGAATACAGGTTCTATTTTGTTTAAAGATCAATAAAATATCTGAATAACACCAGATGCTTGTCAGTATATTACTGATTCTTTTATATTACAGTATAACAACCATTTTTAAAAATCAGTAAAAAATGAACAGGGACTACTACAAATTCAACAGCTCGTTCACGCTCGATCCACAAGGCCAACTGTCACACCTCTGACCCAGTCCTCCACAGCAGAGCTCTGGTTAAAGAGAATAAGAGAAGTCTTATTTTTGAGAAGTCTTTGAGAAGACAAAGATAAATAAATTTTTACAGAATATCTAGTTATTAAGAATTTAAGATATGAATAAGCCTATATACCACTAGAGAGTGTAAAAGACTAATTCTAATGGTGGGTTAAGGCTAAGTATTGTTTCATATTTTAAAGAGTTTGATATTTTCAAGTGTTTTAAGGTTTTTATACAAATAAGTTAACTGATATATGGTTTATGTATGAGCATTAGCGACTCTGTCAGTTTTTATATCCCTTAACTTAAATATTTATTTCCTAAAATAATGACGTCTCAGATCACCTTTCAAAGGGAGAAAATTTGAGATCTGATTGAGCCAAAAGTTTAGTTTAGCATTGCTTTACAACAAAACACAACAATAGAAAAATGGTTTTCTGTCAATGGTTAAACACCTTTTCTAATTGGGCATAAAATAAAGTTAAAATAGGACTCGTGTCAATACATTTATTGAACATGGTTTTCATGGTAGAATGGACCAGTTCTCAGAAAGGGTTAATACTGTCACAGTACCAAAAGGAATGAAGAAATGCACCTTTTTGTTACTGACATTTAGGACAAAGATCTGATCTGTATGGGTGGATTCTGCGTAACCTCACTGTGGTCAAGTAAATTCTGTTAAAAAACGATTTTATTAATCTCATGTGCAGTAATAGATGTAATTTTACAATACACTCTTTTCCATATCAAACACATGTCTTCTCAGATCTTCTCAACATCAGACACATCAAATCTCAAGAGTCCTTTCTGCATTAATGATGTTGGATAGTGTCAGATCTGCAAAAATCTGCAAAAATCTGTAATTTGTACTGACTTTAATGACAGTAAAACTTTCCCAGCGAACAGATCTATTAATTGGAAAGCCATATTTATGAGGGAGGGATAATTTTTCAACGTGATCTCCTTGCTTTTCTATACAATTTGTTCATCTTTCAATAAGCTTTTGTATTCCCTCATTAAAAATGTTTTAGGTTGAGCTGCGAGCCACGAATGCACTGCTGTCTTCACTTCTTCATCAGAAGTGAATCTTTGTCCTCATAAGGCTGTTTTTTAAGGGACCAAAGAGGTGCAGGTCTGACAGATCAGGGCTATAGGGATGAGGCTTTAACATCTCAAAACTAATTTTTCCAGAATGTCGACAGTGTGGGCAAAAGTGTGTGGATGCGCATTGTCATGCAAGATCACAACGCACATATGATAGCAGTCCTCTGTGTTTAATCAGAAGTTTAGGCTTCAGCTTTTCAATAAGCATCTCACTGTAACAAGCAATGTTGATTGTTGAACTGTAAGCATCAATTTTCCCACTGATGGTTGACTTTTGAAGTTTTTCTTGGTTGGCGATTGAGGATGTTTCTGTTCCATACTCTGACGTTTACTTTCAGGCTCGTAGTGATGAATCCATGTCTCATCAGCAGCAATAATTCTCTTTAAGAAAGCTTCACCTTCCTTAGAGTATCGGTCCAAATTCTTTTTGCAGATATCAAAACACTTGTGTTTATCCTTTTCCAGGAGTTGTTTTGGCATCACGTACACCCTCACACCACAAAAATAAATCACTGCACACTGCTCTTCTATCATGAAAATAATGGAAGTCAGGCATCAATTTTTGCTCACATCGCAGTTACAAATAAACTGATGTATCATGAGACTGAGAAGACAGTAGCTTTAAATGAAAAACGCTGATAAAAGCGTTTTGGCGCCGCTGTGATGGTACAAGAAAAACAGTGTGTGACCCTCCTGAGACTGCGTTTAAACTAGCGCTTTTCCTTAGAGCAGGATAATCTAAAGCCACACAAATGTTTTAGGGGCTCGACTTACGACACTTAACAGTAATACCAGAGATCGGGGGGAAAATTGATTTAGTGAAATGTCGTGATTCTTTTGTATGGAAATTCATTTATAATTTTTTTTATTATTTAATAATTTATATATGTTTGCATTTAAATGTTGCAGTTGCTCTATGATCCTACAGTTGATGTGATCTACATTATTTAAACATTGGCAGGAAGCACAACGGCCTGTATGTAGTACATTATTAACTATAAGTTAGCTTAGATTTGTCATAAAATCAAAAAAAGCATATCGAATCAGGATATTTTTGAAATTGTGATACTCATAGAACCACAATACAGATCGAACCGGCACCTAAATATCATGATAATATAGAATCTTGGTCAGTTTTTACATCAGCGATTGATGCACATTTCTAACATTATTTCACATTCATGTTATCCTATGCAGGCAAATAAATAGCCTAAAAAATCAGCAAAAGAAAATGGCTGAACATAAAAAAAAAAATTCTAATAGAAAGGGACAAGTGAAGTATAAAGATTTTGCTGAGAGTACAAATAGCACAGAGTCTGGCTTTGAAATGCATGTAGGATAATCATAGATTTATTGTGGTGTTGCAAAAAACCCAAGTTAGTCTCTCTTGCTCTTGCTCTCTGACACAAGCTGAGAAGTTGTATGTGCATAGACATCAATTCAATTCAATTCAACTTTATTTGTATAGCGCTTTTAACAATTGTCATTGCTGCAAAGCAGCTTTACACAATCAAATTATGGAAGTTAAAGCTGTGTAATAAAGGCGGTTCTTGTGCGTTCTGTAAAATATAACCTTGCATCCACCCCTAAACAGCACTGACAACAGTTGGCCTCGTACTCGTACGATAATCTGAAAGAATCTGACTGCCGCTGAAATAATTTGACACCCCCATATACCGGGGTATAATCTGGGGAGGGTTTAGAGGTATCAAAAACTGGATGCTTCCCAACCCTAGTGCAGCATTTTTTAAACGAGGAATGAAACCCTCTCTTTGCATTTTATTTTAAGGACAGTCTGTTTTAATTAACGTGCTTGTGACATTTTACACGTGGCTTTGACTTACAAATAGACAATATACTGTAGCAGTATACAGAATTGCCATTCACCCAAAAAATATAGAGATGTAATCTTTCATCCATAGCACTCTTACACTTCGATGCATAGCACTCTTGTATTTTTAATTTGTATCAATCTTCTGGTTTCTGGCTTCGGCGAGTTATCCAGACAGATCTATTTATATGGTTTCTCATTAATTAACACCACTTTGTTGGGGGCTACATCACACCACACCATTGCTACTTATTTTTCTGTAATAGCACACTCTTGCTTGTGCTAAATGACATTGACAATGACAAAGACGCTGCAGTGGTAGCGCAAGTATTAAATGATCAGAGCCTTCAGTAAGCCATCTAATGAGTTTTCTCTCGTTTCTGACTACCCTGTTTTCACCACCCTCATTGTATTCATGTAAAATTGATGGGACTTTACTGCCTACGATAAAGTTTGCCGATAAAGTACATACTGTACAGTATTAACAATCTGTAATATCTTATGTAGCATAAAATAAAACTCAGTCCAGGACATTTTATCATATTCATCGGTTTGGTGTTGCAGGGTTTTAAACCAAAATCTATCAATTAACCCAAAGAGCTGCTTAAACATGCTGAGCTTACATTAACATTACTAAACATTACATTAACTTACCACAGAAGGAAACCCAAAGCTATAGACCTTTTGCAGTCACCTGACTACCATGACGTGAATAGACAGCAGAAGCACTATTAACTGAAATTACAGTAGGCTACTATGTATTTTCATTGCTAATTACATTTAGTGTGTATTTTAGTGCCAAAATAAAATAACAGAAATATTACCTGCACAATGACTTCTTTTATAAAAGAATAAACTAGCACTTGATAGTAGATTCTTTTCATACACATTATGTTGTGTGGATTTTATAGCTCTTTCAAAAGAGAAACAAGATGTGAAAATGGATAAAGAAGGTAATACGAATATTAATTCTTAGAATTTGATTATCATAACACGATTAGCTCAGATGGTGTACTCACATACAGTATGTGATTCCTCATGGATTTGGTGGACTTTTCTAGAGACACTGTAGCATCAGTGCTTCTGTTGCAAATGATATAATGTATGTTGATCATGTTCGTTGTAGTGACTTCATGGTTAGAGCTTTAACTTAAGAGTACAAAAACAAATCCCAACACGCATGACCCTCACCATCCAGCTTTGTCATGAGTTGTTTTTTTTTATTTTCTTCTTTCATCCAAGCATTAGTCGAATGAGGAAATGTATTGGCTTACGTGCTTTTATACTATACAAGATATTTCAGTACATTTTCACACTAACCCCGCAGCAAGTAAGTTACCTTTCCACAGTGCTGTAGCATATTTTAGGACAAATTTATCATGAAGAACTTTCGCTATTGAAAAGCTCAAAGCATGTTTTTTTTCTTTTAAATTATAAGCGGCCCACAGAAGTTCACATAAAAAAAAAAAATCCACAAAAGGTTTGACTCTTGTCATGGTCAACATGATCAACAGTCCTCAGAAACACAGTGTGAAGGCCATGGTTTCTCAGTGCTGTGCCGGCACAAGTATGCGGTTTACAGGAAATTCTTAGTTACCAATAAGGAAGTAGTCTTTGTGGTTTAGAGCTAGATATGACAGGATGTTTTAAAGTACAAACATACAGAAACTATTTACCAAAAGCTATTTAGTTATTATTTAGATATTTATGTTATGTTGATATTTAGAGATGCTGATACGATGCATGCTGTGCTTGTAATCTGTTATGAAAATGGATAACACTTACAATCATCACTGGATTACATAGGGTTCGCTTTTAAAGAGGTGTAACTTGCACCAGTATAAGAGGTGCGACATCTGAAGCACAAGTAATAAAATCATGCACGTACAGGTCAAAGTAAAAAAAAAAAAAATGGCATCTGGTTTTTTTCCAATCTTCAGCTGTCCATCAGGGTGTTGAAAGCCACTATAGTGGAAAGATTTAGTTATTTGAGTTACAGTAACCTTCAGCTTGAACAGCTCTGACTGGTATTCTCTGACCTCTTCTGTTAACAAGACATTTCTACCCACAAAACTATGACTCACTGCAGTTTGCCTTTTTTCACACCATTGTGTGTAAATTCCTGAGACTATTGCTTGTGAAAAACCCAGAAGATCATCAGTTTCATGTCCCTATATAGAGATTAGAATTCTGAGTGGTTGGAACAGACGAGAGGAGAAATGAGGTTGCTGCTGATATATATTTTTTTTTATAAACAACCATTTTTTAAATCTTTATGCACTTTGCACCCTGTCACAGTAAAACGCTTGTCCCAATTTCTTTAATTTAATCTATATCATTTAATTAAATCACATTGAATATGTACTGTAGAAATGAGTGGTATATTAAGACTTTTGCACAGTGCTGTATATTGTTCTTCCCAAAACTGTTGCCAAAAAGTTGCAAGCACATAATTGTATAGCATGCCTTTGTATGCTTTATCATTAAAACATGTTCCAGCATGACCATGCACTGAGCAGAATGTGTGCTCCATAAAGACCTGTTTTGCGAAGTTTGATGGAAAAGAACTCTAGTGTCCTGCACAGATCTCGTCTTCTCAACCATTTTAAACACTTTAGAGATAAACTGGAACACTGGCTGCACCCCAAAGCCTGAGACCCTGACCGACATGGGTACGTCAGGCTTGTTAATGCTCAAATGGAGCAATGAACAAATGGCCAAAGCCACATTATGGAGGAAGGCCTTTCAGAAAAGTGGAGGTTATTATAACTGCAAAGGGGAAGTCAAATGAAATGAGATGTTGAAAAAAGAACACATGGCTGTGGTGGTTAGGTCTCCACAAATTTTTGCCCCTGTATCTGTTAGTAAAACTTTACAAATAGCAAAACCTTTTCTAAATAATTTTGCCAAGCCTGCGGTACTATATGTCTCCTGATGTTATACTCTCTTAAAATATAAAGTTCCAATCTGATAACATTTCATGGAGGAAACCAAAATATTAGGCAATTCTGATGAAGCTGCAGACTTGTAACCACTTAGTTTCCTCTCTTTAAAGTCATAATCAGATGTCATAAGCGGATTTCATGATAATGAGAGAACTGCAAGATTAGTTAAAGCTCATTATATCACATTTTGTTCTCTTTTTGATGGTTGATGTAAATATTAACTGGTAACTGTGTGCTTTTGAGTTGCCGTGCTGCCACCTGGTTCAACGGTTACATTAATGACCAGGTGAAAACAGATCCTATTAAAGTGGCAGAGGAGTCTATGTGATGCTACGAAAAGACTTTCTTTCTAGGTTGGCTTTATTAGGATGTGTTTGCAACATAATTGGCCTTGCAGAATGATTAGTTTACTGGCAATACCGAATGCAGCCATGTTCATGGTTGTTAAAATATGTTCAATAAAGCGGGGAATGTAGTGAATGCACCACTAAGACATACAAATACGAGTTTTAGCAGTGTCTATTAGGGATGGGAATCACCTGGGACCTGCTGAAACAATATTATCACAATACCTAGGATCGAATCGAATGTGCTCGATTTGTACTGCGATTCTGTAAATATCACAATTTTGTAAATGTCCTGATTCTATATGTATATATTTTTTTGTTTGTTACCACTTACCGTACTGTACATATATAAATTATAAATGGCAACACATATAAATAAAAAATAATAATTTTGGAGTCTGTGTGGCAAAACATGAATTACCACACAAAAGAATTGCGATACAAGAATCTGAAGTTTTTCTTTAGTCTGGAGTGTAACTGCTTTGTTGGATCATTAAGTCTAACTAATGTTTTATATTCTATGATATTTTCTAGATCTTGAAGCAAGCCTGGCCTTTTGTGGGCCAATATTTAGAGAAGCTTCTGGTGGAGTCGATTACACCTTCGATTAGATCCTCCAACGCTCATCTTCAAACGTTTAGTTTCACCAAAGTTGACCTGGGTGACAAGGTGCTGGTGTCTTATTGATTTAACTTGATACATAATATGCTCATTATTCATAAAATGTATTCAGTTAAATTCTAAAAAGCTTGAATACCGTTTGTCCAGCCTATCAAAGTGGTTGGAGTGAAGGCCCACACAGAGCAAGACAGACGTCAGGTGTTGCTAGACCTCTATATCAGGTGAGTCTCCTCACTGAAATTCACAGAAACGTCACCCGGATATATGTTGCAAAGGTGCTGATTCTGCTCTCTGTTTGTAGCTATGCTGGCAACGTGGAGATCAATGTGGAGGTGAAGAAGTACTTCTGCAAAGCTGGAGTAAAAGGAATTCAGGTAAGGGCCTGGGGAATGAGAGACAAACAGAGTCTTTTTTTCCATGAAAGCAGCTCACAAACACTGGATTTTATTTGCATGTTCAGCTCCATGGAAAGCTGAGGGTGATCCTGGAGCCATTGATTGGAGATGTTCCTCTTGTTGGTGCTATCACAATGTTCTTCATCCGGAGACCTGTGAGTTTTCTTTATATAGGTTCTTTATATTTTAAGGGTAGTTTTTTTTATTTATTTTGAAACCCGAATGTGCTCTATTGGATTGAGATCTGGTGACTGTGGAGACAGTTTGAGTACAGTGTCATGTTAAAAAAAAAAACAGTTAGAGATGACTTTAGCTTTGTCACCTAGTGTGTTATATTGCTGGACATAGAGGGATAGACATGGTCAGCAACAATACTCAGGTACGCTGTGGCATTTAAACTATTCTCAGATGAGAAAATTGAGGATACAATTTCCTTGGGCTCATGGATACTAAGGGGGCCAAAGTGTGGCGAGAAAAAAAAATCCCCCACTTTCCATGCTTTCATTTCACTTATGCCAATTTCTGAGCCTACCACCCTACTCATCATACCAGACAATGTTTTTTTCTAATTTTCCTTTGTCCAATTTTTTTTCCATGAGCCCAAGGAAATTGTAACCTCAGTTTCCTGTTCTTTGCTAACAGGAGTGGCACCCGGTGTGGTTTTCTGCTGCTGTAGCACATCTGCTACACGGTTCGATGTGTTGTGCGTTCAGAGATGCTCTTCAGCATACCTTGGTTGTAATAAGATCAAATTTTTTTTGAGTTACTGTTGTCATTATATCAGCTTGACCCAGTCTGGCCATTCTCCTCTGACCTCTGAATTATTTATTGTCATATACAGTAGATATATATATGACAATAAATAACATCATTGTGGTATAAGGGGAGTTTTAATGTTGATTTATATGATAGCACTTTGTAGATAATTTTTTTTTTCTCTCTCTCTCTCTGCCACAGACACTGGAAATCAACTGGACTGGACTCACCAACTTTTTAGACATTCCAGGTCTGAAGTAAGTGGTGCAATTTTGTTTTTAACCTGAGATGAATTCCATAAGTTTACCGTTTCCATCTACGTTCCTGTGCAATGTTTTCTCATCTGTGTGTCATCTAACAAGAATGAATGGGAAACTGGGTCTGATTATTGAAACTCCACTGAGTTCACCATGGTGACTCGCAGATAATCAGTCTCGCTCCATTTTCCCCTTGCGTTCATTTACAGTGCCATGTCGGACACTATGGTAATGGACGCTATCGCCTCTTTCCTGGTGCTCCCCAACCGCCTCACTGTCCCTTTGGTGGCTGATTTGCACGTAGCGCAGCTCCGTTCCCCTCTGCCACGGGTAATGCAGTATTCAGCAGCTACGCTACAGTCAGACATCTCCATGACATATATGTGTGTTTGTGTTCATGTCCCATAAAACACTGTTTGCTAGTGGAAGAATGCTCTGTTTTCTTTAAAGCATAGCTTTATAGACATCTACATTTTGGATTGAGTTATATTATTACTAACATTGACATTTTGTGAATTCATCATCAAAAACAATTTATTTAAAAAAAAAAAGAATTAATTTTATTTATTTGAAGTATTATTGCAGTAGTTAAATAGGTATTTGTTTGAGACAATGCTCTACATAAATCGACATCATTTTGAGAGTCAGGCAGGATATGATCTCTAGCTATAATCTGCTGATTAGACAGTTAACTTTCCTCTGAATTTCTAAATCATGTATTTTACTAACACAACTATGTTTTTTTTTTTTTATGAGTCAGTGCTTTCCGTAATGGCTGATGTTCTAGAAAGATAAGTCACTAAAAATCACTAAAATCTGCGACAGAGACTTATATCTTTAAAACTACTCCAGATATTCTTACATGAATGTACTTGAAGTTTAAGTTAAGTTCTGATGTAGCATAGGCAGCTTATGATATAGCACATTAAAGCCTCTTCCCACATTCCTGAATTTGATGCCGAATGCTACAGTTTCAAAATCATATAGAGATTGTCAGGTATGATGTTTTTTTGAGTTACTGTTGCCGTTATATCGGCATGACCCAGTCTGACTATTCTCCTCTGACCTCTGAAATCTGGCATTTCCGCCTAGGGAACTGCTGCTCACTGGATATTTGCTCTTTTTCAGACCATTCTCTATAAATCATAGAGATGGCTGTGCATATGACATCATAAACATCATACCATCGTAACATTACAGTACATCAGTACAGTACACGTCGAACGTCCAAGAACAGTCAGGTCCTACAATTCAGGACAATTCTGCATGGTCTCAAACAGTTCAGTAACGTGGGAAAGGGGCTTTAAACAAACTGACCTAAATGTCCATATTACTTCATTTTCCATCATAATCCTGTGCTTCATGCACTTTTCCACAGGGCATCGTGCGCATCCACTTGCTGGAGGCCGAGAACCTGGCCGCCAAGGACAACTTCATGAAGGGTGTGATCGCTGGCAAGTCGGACCCCTATGCCGTGTTGAGGGTGGGCACGCAGACATTCACATCACACCATGTGGACAACAACCTCAACCCACAGTGGAGGGAGGTGTATGAGGTATGAGAGTGTGAGAAATGTCACAATCAGTGGTCTGCAGTGTTAGTAAAGTGTCATGTTTCTCAACCTTTTTCTTCGTACACAAGGTTTAGTCAACGTATTTTTTGTGAAATAAAAAAAAAAGATATGTTCTTCAAAAACTGTTGAAATTTTTACGGAATCTACTGTACAAAAGTTTTAGGCCACCACTTATTTCATCATATTTTGCTTCCAAATTAATTAGCCTTTTTTCTTTTTTTTTTTTTTTGAGGAATAGTTCACCAGGCTCCCTGAAGGTTTTTTCGAACTTAAGGCATGACACAATGAGAAACATGATCAGGCCGGTGATTAGAATACTGGTGATTCTGAATGCTAAGTGGTTGGAACAACCAACTTTTAACCTATAACAGTAAAATATTTGTTCCCATTTCTTTCATCTACATAATTTAACTTAATTCAATATGAAGAAATGAGCGACGGCTCATGACTTTTGCACAGTACAATATGTTAAAAGCAAGTAAGGCACAACAAAATGTTAATGCTTAAAAACATTTTATTTGTATAGAATAGTATTTAATAAATTCACATTCACTGACTGGTTTAGAAGCGTTCAGTTTCAAAAGCTCAGCAGAACTGTACAGTACAAAATAGTTCATCATGCAGGGTGTTCCCAAGCTACCATGCATTTTCTAGTCAAACTAAAACCCAAAGCACGCTGCTGAGTGATCCGCAAAGAATTCGACATGTGAATTTGTGTGTAATTACCAGACTAATCTCTGCTGACTCCTGTCTTTGTTTACTCTTCCTTGTTTCTGGGAGAACGCCATGATTACAACGATTCGGGAATTACAGTAACCATGTTTACAGCAACCATGTGTGTTTTTATAAGAATGTGATTATCATGTGCTTAAATCAGATGAACAGAGGTCGATGTCTGGGTTAACTTCTGTTATTTGTGTGCGTGTTTTTTGTGTGTGTGTGTTAGGTAATAGTCCATGAGGTCCCTGGCCAAGAACTAGAAGTTGAGGTATTTGATAAAGACCCAGATCAGGATGATCTCCTAGGGAGGTATGTTGTGTTATGAAAGTGTCAGCTTTTAGCCACTTCCTTACTCTACCCTCTACTCAGTCCCCTGACTTGCTCTTTCTCTTGTTTCCTTTTTGTTTTTCTTTTGTCTTTTTGTTTTTTTTTTGATCACAGGATCAAGTTGGACCTGGGCCTTGTAAAGAAAGCACGAGTTTTGGACGAGGTTAAGACACTTTTTTAATGTTCCTGCTCTAAAAACAATACTGTATTCACCGCCAACTTTGCTCTCCTTCTCATTTCCCGTGCTTTAAAGAAAATGCATGACTCACAGTGTGTTTTTTTTTCTCTACTCCCCCACTGATTTGAAATGGTTCAGTCTGATGGGTTTTTTTTTCACCTTCCACACCCCTATTCTTTGATTTCAGTGGTTCACTCTGAAGGATACAACAACTGGAAAGGTCCATCTCAAGCTTGAGTGGCTTTCACTGCTGCCCTCTGCAGAGCGCCTCACTGAGGTTAGACTTAGTCATCAATCAGACATACTGTATCTGCATAAAACACATACTGTGGAATGCAACATTAGATGATATATACAGTATATAAAAAGTAATTTTTCTTCGTCCAGTCGTTTTATCAAAGCTTTGTTTAATTCCACAGGTCATTCAGAAAAACCAAAACATCACCATGTTCCGTAAGAATGCCGATCCACCCTCTGCCGCCATCTTGACCGTGTACCTGGACCGAGCCCAGGATATTCCCGTAAATCCTTCAGTCTCATAGCATCTGTGCTTTGATTGTGCATAGTTTCTGGTGTCTTGGACATATGGATAACTTATGGTGTGTTTTTTATACAGATGAAAAAAGGCAATAAGAACCCAAGTCCTTTGGTGCAGCTGTCTGTTCAGGATAGAACCAAAGAGAGCAGGGTGAGTTTTTACCATGGGTTAAATATCCACACACGATCACTGGGGATGTAACCAAATATTGAATATTCTTTCTGGAATACAGAACAGATCATGTTTTCTAAACAAATACCTATATCTTAATACGAGGGGCTTTCAAGTTATACCGTGACCAGTGATGAAATTTCTCATTTTTGGACGTTTACAGAAGTCCAATGGCGATGAGATTCTTAGGTGCAGTGAAACATTTGAATGGTGAAAACCTTTTAAAGAAGTCCGTACATCTGTGAATAATGATCCTGACCGAGGAAGTGGAACTCCTGATCCTTAAAAATCAAAGGCCAATTTGTCACCATCTTGCGGAAGAGACGTATGTGTCTGTGGAAACTGTACACACAATCATTCACGAACACCACTTGCACGTTACAGGATCTAGGCTGGGAGTTATTGCCACGTTCCTGTATAGTCTGAAGCAGGCAGTCCGATCACGACTTCGGCATACTAAGAACATTTTCTTCCTTAATGGTATCCAAGCACTAATGAAATGTTGGGATAACTGAATTTGTGTAGCAGGATATCATATAGAAAAATAAAGGGAGGTTTTACTCTCATAAGTGTGTTCTCTACACAACCAATCAAAAGTCCCGGTTTGACTTGAACACCAATTAGTATTTTCATAAAAGCAAATAAGAAAGAATAAATATAACTGATACACATACTATCACTGCTGCTGTGGTACACACACGTCTTTTTTTTTTTTTTCCATTTTAGACTTCTTATGGCAACATCAACCCAGTGTGGGAGGAAGCCTTTACCTTTTTCATCCAAGACCCACGCAAACAGGACCTTGACATTCAGGCACGTCTCATTGCATAACCGATTTCAGATTGAGTTAAGAAAGCTTTATTTGCAATGGTAGAACAACCTCACTGTTTTTTCAGAAATGATGGTAACTGAGTGGTTTTAAGACTTTAAACTTACATGATATAAATCAGGAAATTATACCTGTAGGGGTTTAAGTTGAATTAGACATGTTAGCCTGTTAGACTGCGGCCAGACAAATACCAATAAGAAGTCAGACACGAGTTTGCATGATGCAAATTGGCGCATGACAACCAAAGGTCAGTGGCTCGAACTTGACCTTTGTCACATTTTGTAATGTTACAATGTGAACTTAAAACCCGAAAATCGACTTATGAGATTAAATATCATTAATTATACATAGGAAAAAATGAACACATTGTGGCCACTAATTAAAGTGGACAAGTGATATTCTGATGTAATGATTCTGATATTCTGACTTAAAATATGAAAGATCATCAAATTAAATATTATTGTCTTCAAAATGTAACTTCCTCAATGGTACTTTCTTTTTTATAGATTGAGAAGTTTGATAATTATTTTCCTGGTGTCTCTGTGTATACAGTTGTGTCATGTAACATGATCTCAATATAAATATTGTATTTGTTCAATTTCTATGATTTGTTAAAATATTTATTCTCTCTCAGGTGAAAGATGATGACAGATCTGTGTCTCTGGGCAGTCTGTCTATCCCTCTGTCTCGCCTGCTTACTGTAGCGGAACTTAGCATGGACCAGTGGTTCCAGCTGGAGAACTCGGGCCCTGCAAGTCGCATCTATATGAACATCATAATGAGGGTGAGATCAGTATATCCAGTCGGTCTGTACAAACTATACTGGCTCAATAAAAAGGAAGGGAACATTTAGTCCCGGTTTTACTTCCTCAAAACATATAAGGGGCATTCAAGTCAAACAGGGACAAAATATTCCCCTAATTATTAATTGTTGTTGTTGTTGTTTTTTTTTAGTTTAGATTGTTAGATTTAATTTGGATTGCTATACATATGGTTTCAAACAAACCCCTGGTTAGAGCAGAGTCTGAAATAAAAATATAAATTCAACAGTTTAAAGATGTTTCTTAGAGATCTTAAGACAAGGAAGTAAAGCAGAGCAAATCTTTTTTATTTTTCCCATAAAAATTTGCATGAATTAATTTTCGGTAGTACTTTTGGTTTCATACAAGTGCTGCAAGGCATGCCCATTTCAATTCCAAAAATGTAACTTTTATATGTCTGTCATATTTTTTTGGTATCTTTACATGTGTCTTATATCATGCATATGTAAAAGTCTTTCTTTAAAAATGTAATATGGTATGTCGTATCTCCAAAACAGGTAAAAACAATACAGTCATCCACAACACAATCTGCAAACTGTTTGCTCTTTACCCACATCTCAGGTACTTTGGGTTAATGAAGAGGCCATTCCCACCTCACCTGTATCGCCTTTTCCCTCTGATCCATTCTCTGGAGGAGGTGAGGAAGGTATCACTTCAGACCTGTCATCAGGAGGGTCCAAGACGGTAGCCCCGCGTCCACAGCAGACAAGCCCAGATGCCAGTTTCGCCTCTGAGGTGAGCATCCACAACAAAACTGAAATGTATTAGTTTGTGTGTGTTTTTGCTCTGCTATGCTCAGTAGTGTCTAGTTAATTAAATTACCTTTATGGAAATTTAGCATGATCTGAAAAATATTAGAAAAAATTCTGTCCAATTTACTAGTTATCAAAAATTAATTAAATTAAATTAGCGCTTAACTTTTTTTATACTTATTATTGGGGAATACAAAAGCAGAACTGTGATTTAGCCATTTGATAATCATTGCATTCGGACTGTCCTTCTTTTCCAGGGTGTTCTGAGGATCCACCTAAAGGAGGCCAAGGCTCTTATAGCTAAAGATAGCTTCATGGGTGGCATGGTGAAGGGCAAAAGTGATCCTTATGTAAAGATCCGTGTGGGAGGGACGACCTTCAAGAGCCGCATCATAAAAGAGAACCTCAACCCGGTGTGGAATGAACTTTACGAGGTACATCAACAAAATTATAGGTTGGACAAGAGCGCATGCACAAGAGACTTTTTGAAAACATTTGGATAGACGCTTTCAGAATCAAGTACTATTCAGACAGTTGTGCAGGGATCTAAAACAGAAGTATGGCTCAGTTGCGTATAGTTCTGTTCTTGGGCTCAAACCCCTTTTTATATTGTGTGATATCTTCTTATTTTAAGTTCTCAAAGCTGATACCTTGAGGGCGGGTTAAATCCTGACATCCCACACCTATCACGGTTTGGTGTCTTGATTACATAGCGTGTAGAATAACCTATTGACATAAAATTAAATGCAAAGGAAGTGATATTTCTTCAATGATTATTCATGCAATGTACTAGATTCGAACTAGATGTTTCTTTTAATGCTTTGCATATACAGTATTGTTCTTATCTCATGATAATAATATTTTTAATAGCATTTTTAAACTGTTCTGAAAAAACTTATGTATCTCCTAATTCAGCATTTTTTCCCCCTTTTTTGGTCTTAAAGGCAAGCAGCATAATTATAGGATGTTTAAAGGCAGTGGTCTAGATGCTGTAGGAAAACCTTAACTTTACTATGTAAACGCAAGTAATAACCATGATCAGCATATGAGGGTTTGAAAAAAAAACCCCTGTAAATAATTAATATATTTCCATTATAAATGTTGACATACCTTTCGTACATGGTCAGTGATTTCTTTCTCCAGCCCTTCATGTAGCCCATAATCTTTAAAGTTAGCTGACTGGATAGCTGATGACAGCCTCCTCCGGGGCTCTTTCTGGTCAGTAATTAGTTTGGGGATTGTTTGTGGATTTGCTTCAGTTTCATTCTGTCCTGTGTGATCAGTTGCACACGCAAGCAGTCACTCGCTTTGCATGTTCAGTGCTGAGAGCTTTGTAATTTATGCATGGCTGTGTTTGCTTGCTCGCTTTGCAGGTGATTCTCACGGCACTCCCAGGGCAAGAAGTGCAGTTTGATTTGTACGACAAAGACGTGGATCAGGACGACTTCCTGGGCAGGTAGAGGAATGCATCTTAGTTTTGTGTCTTTATTATATTCACGCTATATCATGGTATATATAAACATTTAGGTATATATTACATTTTTGATAATCATTGTTTGTTGGCAGGTTTAAGTTGAGTCTAAGTGACATCATTAGCTCCCAGTTTACTGATCAGGTGAGTGTTTCTGCTTAATATGTGCTGTAGACTGGCAAAACTGGAAAGCTACATTACCAGTATAAAAATTGGTATACATTACCAGTATATATACCAGATGAAAATTCTCGACACACTAGCTTGATTTTATAATTTCCAGTTTCTCAGTGTGTTGATAAAGTCTCAAGGATGACATGTGCTGAAATAATATTTATAAAAATATTACTGCATTATATGCATATGGGCCTCATGCAACATTGTCTTAAATTTCTATTAAATTTTCTGATAATTTTCTGTTAAGAGATCATACATTGCAGGCGCATATGTTCATCATGTAATTACTGTAGGAAACACCCCTAAACACTATATAAGGGCCAGTGCAAGGGCATGTAAGGGCAATTGTAGCATGTGCAAATTAGGCATAGGAGTTAAAGCGATGCCACCAAGAAAGATAGTAAGAAGAAGAAGAAATACAGCAGTAGTGAAATTTAAGTATGGATTACGAGCATAATTCGTAGCGGAAGCGGGCTCATATTCCAAACACTTGTAAATCAAATCGAATTTTCCCATAAGAAATAATAGAAAATCTAATTATTTGTTCTACAGCCCCAAAAAATAAATACATAAAACAAAATTACACAAAATATTAAGTAAAAATAAAACAAATTAACCTACACTTTACCTTTGAAAAGAATCGCGACAGAGCAGTGTTTCTGTGTAGAGCAGAGAGAAAATGGACCCTCTTTAACCTCTCTAATGAGACTTGCTTTTGCTTTATACACGCGCTGTACACAAACGCATACAGACACAAAATAAAATACGTTTCACGCACACACACGTGGTCACAGTGTTATAGTAATCAGTACACGCGTGCACGGATGTTGATTATACCAGTAAGAGACGTGCAATAAGACCCAGCAGGGGAGACGATTAACCACAATTCCGCAGCGCAAGAGAGAGAAAAATCATTGGCTCAGTTGTGATCACGTGACGCTCGGCGTCAAAACAAGAAGCGCATGCGTGATAAATGATACTCGTAAACCAAGACTTGTTCATTTTCCAAGTCAAAATTTATTAAAACTCTTTGCTCGTCTTGCGGGACGTTTCACTGTACATTGAAATCATCTTAAGCAAAGTAATCATATGATCTTCCAGATCGCAAGCACTGGCGTTATAGGGTAAATTAAAAACATATCATGGGCAAAAGATCTGTGATGCTGTGAATGCCGTGTCAGCGTAGGGCGCACAGTAAAATAAACAAAAAAGTGGAAAAAAACGTTAAGAGTGTCTCTTATGTTAGAATTTTATAACAGTTGAACTGTATAGTGGTTTTCATAATTATTTTTTTCACAGTACTTGAGTAATCCAAAACGGCACAGCATTCAGAAGCACGTTTTTTTTTTTGTCTAAATTGAGATAAATCGGCTAATAGTATCTCTTTAGCTCATGAATTAAAGGATCCAGTCATTATAATTCCTCTAAAAACATACAATAATCTAAATTTGACACATTTTTTTGTTTTTATAGTTTTAAAACTATGAACAATATGCGTTATGTATGAGTGTGAATTTTTTCCCCCTTATCTTCGAAAGAGTGTTTTCAACCACTTATAAGATTTTCTCTTACCTAAGAGAAAAAAAAAAACACTGGTGAACCCCAGAAGTGAATAAGTATGAAGGAAAAAAGAAAACAAATTGTGTATATAAATATCGTCCTTGCATGAGTCCCAATAAGTGCTAAATTCAGAAGTTCCCCAAAACAAAGAGTTTTTATGTAGAACCTATTAAAAGCAGAGAGGAACACAGGCTTTTGGTCACTCTATTCAAATTAGCACGTTTGACTAAGCAAACCTTTGACTCGCAGAGTGTATAAATATTCCCAGGAAAAAGACCTGTGTACCTGTGTGTTGTAGTGGTACGACCTGAATGATGTGACATCGGGACGTGTTCACGTGCTGTTGGAATGGGTGCCAAGAGTTTCAGACCCGAGCAGACTTCAACAGGTGAATTCCCACCTAAAACACATGTCTATACCACTCTCTCTTGATCATGTAACGCGTCCTGCTTTAGAACATGATGTCTGAGTCATGTTCTCTCTTCCTGTGTTAGATTTTGCACTACCAGTCTCAGCAGTTGTACGTGAACAAAGCAGTGCCGGCTGCAGCCATCCTCTGCGTGTATGTAGAGCGAGCCCATGGTCTGCCTGTGAGTCTTTTCCTCGTTCTCTGTTTGCTTCTTTGATTGTTTTGGTTTTTGCCTTTTCACGTTGTGGCGTCCAACAATAGCCAGTACAGTACTTATATACAGTATGTATTCTTTTAATAAAAGGTGGTAATAAAGATGGCAGGCATTGCAATAGAATCTGGAGCTCCAGCTACTTATTATTCAATAATATTTCTAGAGTCCGCAAAGTGCTTTTACACAAACATGAATCACTTTTTATTTAGCCGTAAAGACATGATGTATTTCCTGTTTTAATGTGAGAAACAGTCAAATGTTTCCATGCCATTGAGTAACTGTCGCGTAACGCCTGGATAATGTCATCTGAAGAAGGGAGTCAAGTTAATTTTATGCTTTAACCACTTCTCTTTGTTCTTGTCATGTCAATTAATATTTTTTGCAGTTGAAGAAGAATGGACATGAGCCAGTAGTGGGAGCCGAGCTGGCTCTCAAGAATGTTACCTCCAGGAGTAAAGTACGATTTAAAAGACACACAACATTTCTATGCATATTTTCTGTTTCAATGTAGATTGTGCACTTGAATTACAATAATAGTGATTATTAAGTACTGTTGTAGTGCTAGTAGTAGTACAAGTGGTAGTACAGGTGGACTTCTATGGATTAAGCAATCTGCAGATCTCCAGTATAAACGCAGGATTGAAAGTGTGATATTGCTTTTATACTACATTTCTGTAAACAAGAACTTAATATCAAGATACAACATTGTTCGGTTATCCTAAAAAAGGTCAAAAAGCAAGTATATTTTAAAATCACATTATCTGCTTGTACATTCGCACTTCAGACCCATCTAAATGTAAAAGAAAATACTAAAAAGTACATTTTGCGTAATAGATCCTCTGTAGGGCAGCACGGTGGTGTAGTGGTTAGCGCTGTATAGCTTTGCACCTCCAGGGTCCGGGTTCGATTCCCAGCCAGGCTCGATTCCCGTCTCTGTGTGCATGGAGTTTGCATGTTCTCCCCGTGCTGGGTGGGTTTCCTCTGGGTACTCCAGTTTCCTCCCACAGTCCAAAGATATGCAGGTTGGGCTAATTGGCGATCCTAAATTGCCCATAGTGTGTGAATGAGTGTGTGAGTGAGTGTATGTGTGTGTGCCCTGCGGTGGATTGGCACCCTGTCCAGGGTGTACCCCGTCTTGTGCCCTAAGCCTCCTGGGATAGGCTCCAGGTCCCCGCGACCCTGAATACAGAATAAAGCAGTATAGAAGATGAGTGAGTGAGAGTGTTGTTAATAATGAGTATATTTATGGTGCAACTGAGATTTGTTGTGTACTTCGTAGCTCATTTGGCAACATGTTAATATTCTAAGATTGCTTCCTAGAGCTTGAATTCGGAATTGATTATCTGTGTTTTAACGCAGTTTATCACAGTTTAGCTGGTGTTATACAGTACAATAAAAAATGTATTCATTATTAGATCACAGTGTCGGTGTAGGTCTAAAACAAGTTTGCATATTATGATGTCTTATGGCTGCTCCCGTTGAGGGGTCACCACGGCAGACCAACTGACCCGCACAAGAGTTTGGCACAACTAAAGTGACAGTGCATACGACAAGTAGAAGTACAGGCTGCCCATACATTAGAGCAGCGTGAGGAGTGGCAGCCAGTTGACTGCACAGTCTATTCACAGGTAATGGTACTGTAGCACATATTGGTTTTGGTTATTTTTAAATAAGGATTATTAGGACAGGCTGCTACAGCTGTCACTCGTTTAGCAGTCGAAGAATGACCCTTAAGTAAATGAGTCATTTGGGTTTTTAGTTAATCTTGCAGTAAAACAACTGTTTTCTTTTTCTTGTCCTGTAGCTGGGACTGGAACAACTCACCAGTGTAATCAAATAAATATGTAGAATTGTGTGGGACGTGTTGATGCATTGCGGTGTTTGTTTTTCCCTAATAATAGAACTGCATGGCGAAAATAAGACTTTATCCCAAAACGAATTCGATTGTTAAACGTGTTTAAACGTGTACTTTTTTAAAATGGTGGTTTTTAAAAAAAAAATTCAAGGATTTGTAAAACTGGCCTCTCACAGCAACACAACTGCTATGCATATCTCAGAAGGAAACACCCTGGGGCTCTCCAACATTAAAAGAACTAGACAGCATCCTAAGTATTAATAACAGTGAGGTTTTTTCTGATTGTTGGTTGGTATCTGTGCCTGGGGATAACTTTCTTATCAGTTGTGTTTCAGACGAACTCAACGGAAAATTCACTAGAGACGATGCTAATGGCTAGTATGGCAACAATGCTTTCTAGAACATTTGCAAGTTGTAAGCAGCAAATGTAGATTTTTACTGAAGTCACTATAAACTGGTATAAGGGGCCTTTTGCAGATAAAGAATATAAGTGCATTACCGGTTTACACTCAGCACTAATTGAAGTAAATCCACTTAACACACTCCACAACAATGTCCATAATAATTAATGATGGTGTTTACTATAATCTGTCATTATATATTAATGACTGCTGAATAGGCCTATACTGCCTTTGGTGATAAATAGTACCATTAGGTATAAGTTAATGTTTGAAATATTCTTAATTTTTAGATTTTATAATAACATAAATGATAAATGCACAAGCATTCCTGACAGAAAAACACAATATAATTCAATATTTAGTTTTTTGTATTTATTTGTGTGTCTTAAATTGTGTGCAAGATTTTTTTAGTAACAGCTGTAGTCTTATTTATTTAAAAATATAATCAGAAATGTAACTATGAGATAGAGATGTGGGAAAATCACTTCAGTTATGTATCATGATTCTTTTGTGTGGCAATTCATACAGATCTGGCCATTAAAAACGCACGTTTCGAGAAAAGGGATCCCGCGACTGCGCGCGGCAAGCTGTGAAAATGCCCTTCATTACCTGTAGGGGGCACACTGACTCTAAAATCATAAAAAAATTACACACCCGTAGTGTGTGAAAGGGTATGTGAGGTGTGTGTGTGTGTGTGTGTGTGTGTGTGTGTGTGCGCCCTGCGATGGATTGGCACCCTGTCCAGGGTGTACCCTGCCTCGTGCCCTACGTCTCCTGGTATAGTCTCCAGGCGCCTCACGACCCTGAATACAGGATAAAGCGTTTTAGGCGATGAGTGAGTGAGTTAAAAATAATAATAATAATAAAATAGTAAAATTAAGATTTTGATTTTATTTTAAAGGTAGAAAAAATATTTGTAATTTTAATAAATGTATTTATTTGTTAATTATATGTAAAAAAAAATATATATATATATATATATATATATTGAATTTTCATTTATACATTTGCATTTGAGGTGGTAAAAGGTTGCTGCTCCACTATAATCCTACAGGTGGTGTGTACTTAACTGTCAGCACAACAAATAAATAAGCAACGTTTCTTTAGAATTGTAAGTAAATTTTTAAATAAATATTGAATAAGAATATTTATAAAATCATGATACTATCAGAATTGCAATACAACTTGAATCCTCACCTCTGTATCGTGATACCATTTCGGGTGTGTCCTAGTGATTTCCTGTTGTTGTTTTTTTTTACGTCAAGAAATTGCTTGAATAGGTTTAAAGATTAATGATGAAGGTTAAGGGAAGATAGATAAATCTTCAATATTTAAAAAAAATATTGAATGGTTGATAAAATATTCATATATGTATATTCCATATATTATTTTATTAACATATAGAAGTTGATAAAATATTCATCAATCAGAAAAATAGGATAAATTCATTTGTAAAATGATAAACGGATTAATTGATCACTCAAAAATTAATCAATAGATTAATGAAAAATCCACTTTGCACTAAGGCCACTTCACACCACCATAGAACTGATACTTTTCCTATCACAGCACACTACATTGTGTTTCTTGGATGTGTAAAGAGCACTTTTGTCACAATGGAGGACTGTCTTTCCCTCAGATGCTGGTTAATGACCAGGCTGATTAGCTCAACAAGCTTCAATGTCTCAGTAATTGCAGGATAACAAGATTAGCTTTTAGCTCATGACGAGATTGTTTGTAGTAGTGCACCTGCGCAGTGCCCAAGGGATCTACAGTTGGATTAAACTGGCATGTGAGACATTTATTTTACCCATGTCACATTGTGGTCACTATTATTTTGGTAACACCTACAGTCTTTTTGGCGCCCATAAAAACGAGAAAAGCGAACTCCAACTGTAACGTACAGAACTCTGTATTTAATAAAGCCCTGTCACTTCGAGTTGCTTTTTATTTCCTTTATCACTGTTATGCACTTTATCACTGTTATGTGTCAGGTCAGTTAGTTTATGCAAGCCCATCCACTCCACTCATCCTGCATGTCTGTGTCTGTGACACTGCTACAACTTTAAAGGGTTGCCTTGTATTTTAGCTAATGTGGCCACAGGAGCTGACCTCATATGTCACAAGCAATCAGATCCACTTCTGTCTAGCCTGAGCCTCGTTTGTCTTAAAGATATTTTCATTGCCATGTGCTACTCTCTGTCTTGCTCCATCCATGCTAGAACACGCACATGCACGCGCGCACACATGCACACACTCCACCCCGGGGCAGTGGGATGAGATGGCCCAATTAAATATTCCCCCAGATGGGGGTGCTAAAAGCAGACAGGTAGGGGGTGGAAGGTGGCGTGCCAGCCATCCTCGCCCTCCATGGTGCATCATCTTGGTACTGTGACCTAATTTAGTCTGCCAGTGTAATTTAGCACACCAGAAAAGGCTAGAATAAACGGTTTAACCCGGTGCAGGCAACACAGTAACAGACCGCACCCCAGAAAAATCTCCTAGAATGATGTATTTATACCATCATCTATAAACGGAATGCTCCAAAAGTCTGGTTCACTTAAATTTGGCCAATAAATAGGCAGTAATTTTGTTGAGTGTTTTAAAATTTAAATGACAACAAACAGCCGAGTATGTGACGTTGTACAGTAGATCATCAATACTTGCTTCTTCTTTTAAATTTTTATCTCTATGTATTTTCCTGTTTTCTCATTTATTTACTCACTCATGTATTAATTTGATTATTTATGAATTGATTAATCTACAGTCACTTTATTCTGGTCAGGGTCTTGGTGAATCAGGAGCTTGGAAACACAGAGCTGGAGACAAGAATCTAATATGTTAGCCAGACATGAACAACTTGTCTATGTGATGGAAGAAATGAACACCTTAGCTCAAAGGGCAAAAATGCCCTTATCATCAGAGGATAAAGATTGTGGTTTTATATACTTGCTCCATCCTTTGAAATGTAACAACTTTTTGAAAGCTCATAGTCTTGTTGTTCATTTGAACAAGTACCTCTCTTCCTGTATGTACTGTATCTGTCTGACCTTTCACCTTACACTGGACTCAGCTCTCCTCTTTGCAGCCTAAAATCATCATGCACATCATATTAAGCAGTACCTACACTTCATCCTTTCCTCTACAAATACATGTCTACTGATCCTAGCTTTTGCTCAGAAACAGTAGGCTAATTGGGGCAATTAGAGAAAAACGAGCCAAGCGCTAAGAAAAACAGGGTCATCTTGGCAATCCGAAGGAGTCATAATCCATAAAATTTTATGATTGTAGTTTGCATTTTAAATTGCCTTAAGGTGTGTTTTATTCAGCATTTGTTAAATTCCTTTGTTATTGAAGGGCACGCTAAAGGTAGATGTAATGCCACACCACTAACACAATTACATACACAGCCAAATTTACGTTATAATTAATAATGTTTTTCTTATTCTCCCCATAGATGACAAATCCTGCCATACAGAATGACTTCAGTTACTACAGGAGGACCCTGAACCGCATGAGAATTAATAATGTCCCAGTAAGTACATATAAAAAGCTAATTGTCCTAATTCTGTTCTCGTATTCTTATTCTAGTACATACAGTATCTTATTCCATTCTCACCGTCTTACTTTGTAAGACGTACGTAGATACATCTTATCTACGTAAGATGGAAGGAAAAATTTATTTAGTTATGAATCACAGATGATCATCCAGTTACTGGAATTGGCTTGTTTTTAGCTTCAGGGTAGCCTTGAATATAACCTGTTCTGTGCCGAATACATGAGCATCCGAATGGTGCAACAGAAACATGTTTTTATTGCATTATATTATCAAAAATTGCGTGCATTAAAAAGCCCCTTTTCAGCCTTTTTTCTCCAAAAACTGCGAGCAAATGAGTCTCTAAACCAACTCATTACACACGCTTACACCATTTTAAAAACACCAAGAGCACAAATTAGTCTTGGAAATTGCGTGCATTGTAAGCCGCGTGTGCCGGCATTAGGAGCTGTATGCACCTGCGTTCCCGCAACTGATCAACACACTCATTGTCAAATGGAGTTTTGGAGACTTTGGGGGCATTTAAGGTGGTACACTGTTGACATTTCTTTTTACACCTACTGTAGATGCGCTACATTCTAAACTATTTCTACCTTGCCTTTCTGTGTGGTAGGAGTGAACTATTGATGACATAACAGAGATGCCTCCGCCGCTTTAAAAATGTAGCTCTATTTTTTATTTTTTTTTATTTATTTAAGTCAAACATCAACCTCTTGTATTTTAAGTTATTTTGTTTTGTTTAAATGCTGCCTTTGGTTTTTAAATGAGAAAACTAATGTTATAAGCAATGGGCCACATTTAATTAATCATGTTTATTTCAGATGTGAAGCCATTGAATAAAGTTTATGTATAAAACTTTTGAGTTATTACAACTTTATTTAAAGGTTCTTAAAATTGTAACAAAATCGGGGCAACATAAAGAATATTAAATCTTCAGAAACTTACAGAATCACAATGGAAATTGAATCAGCACTGAGGTACAGTATGGTGATAATATTGTATCAGGTGGTGACAGGTGATTCCCATTCCTATTATCTACTTTATATGTGTTGTCTTAACCACATATCGATCACACACCCCATACACCCCCCCACCCCCACCCCCCGCGCACACACACACATACACACACATCTGTGGTTTGGAGACTACTGATGCTAAGAAACGGCCACCAGATAAGTAAGATTGCACTGAAAACTACATTCACTCACACACACACACATACACACACACACTCATGCACCTGAACTACTGCACATGCACTGTCCCTTGATACACATTCTCTTGGGATCTAAAATCTGAACTGAGATCTGCCTAAAATTCACCCCTGAAATACTTCCTGTGCAGATCTCAGAGGAGTGGGCTTGGTGCTTGGTAATCCCCTCTCATTCCTCCCTGCTGAACTTAGTGACCCCCTCATCCATGGCAGATCCCTAGAGCCCTAGCACAGTCATTCAGCTCACTAGCCGTAAGCAACGACAACGTAACTTGTGTTAAATTTGGGACATGTTTTTTGGCTTTTACTCTACCAGAGTCTGCAGGTGTATGTTTTTTTTTTTTTAACTGTGCATTCAATCGTTATATTAAATACATTAAATATTAAATATGGAGCAAAGAGAATTTTAGCAATGATTCTAAATTTCTATGTTTTCAGGACATTTGTTCTGGCCCAGGTTAAGCAGTTCTGTTTATCACACCATGTGCATAATCATCACACCACTTTATCAGCCTCTCTTTTGACTACCGCAGCTCCTGTACATCAATAATAACATAGCACATAAAAAATGTATTTAATTTTTAAAGTGCTGTGTTATCAATGATGTATTAGTAGGAGTCCGCCTTACTCATGGAGATGTACCGTCCTGCAGAGTTTAGTTCTAATGTACCTGATTCTAAGACTTAGTCAGGTGCTTCAAGAGTATCTCAAAACTGCATGTAGATGTTTAATTATAATTTGCATCAGGAGTGTTGAGCGGTCATCAGATATTTACACTGGCAAACTCTGTTTATATCTCTTTTGAATGATTACTTCTTGAGTTTAAACCTGTTGATCAGTTATTAGTTTTGACAAAATGCCGTCATCTGTTTTAAGATTCTCAGTTTTTCCTCACATTGTTATCTTTTCCTACACATAAATATGGGAAAAATGTGTCTTTCTTTGCAGGCGGAAGGAGAAAACGAGGTCAACAATGAGCTAGCCAATAGAATATCTCTATTTTATGCAGATGCCACACCCATGCTGAAGACTTTGAGTGACGGCACAACAAAGTTTGTATCTGAGGTATGAAATGCCACAATTCTAATTTAAATTAAGCAACACACACGCAATCTCCCTAGCAGTAAGGCACTAGAAGGAGAAAATGACCGAGAAAGGCATACTCTTCATTTAATTATTAATTTATTTATTTGTTTATTTATTTATTTTTATACAGAATAAGAACTTGCCTATTGAGAACACGACAGATGTCCTAAGCACCATGGCAAGTGTGTGTAAAGTCATGCTGGAGACACCGTAAGTTGTTCATCCTCTCTTATTCGGAATAAACATACTGTATCTAAGGTATTTGATACAAGATCTCAGTGTGGACACTTTGACTCTCTGCAGTGAGTATCGTAGCCGTTTCAGCAGCGAGGCCACTGTGTCATTCTGTTTGCGCGTCATGGTGGGCGTCATCATCCTCTATGACTATGTACATCCTGTCGGTGCTTTTGCTAAGTCCTCCAAAATAGATGTGAGTATATTTAAGCTGCCTAATAATGTCTGAGTAGTTTAAGTCAATAGGTATGATTTTAAAGGAAGTTTAAAAGTGTATACATTTTGTTGATGCATCATAAATGTATGTATGCTGCTAAAAGATGTTATGTTTTAGGCATAACTCTTCCATACCATTTTAAGCAAAAACTAGCTTAACAAATAAAACATCTATATAGTAAACATGGAATTTAACCAGAAAACACGCACAAATCAAGCCTGTGACTGTTCATTGTACATTATAGTGTGAATCATTATTCTAACCTGCAATATTTGTGTCACCGAGCAGATGAAAGGATGCATTAAAGTTCTCAGAGATCAGCCGCCAAACAGTGTGGAAGGCTTATTAAATGCTCTCAGGTAGGAAACAGAGAACACATCTTCTGCACTGGAACCATATAAAAATGTACACAGATGAACCATAAGATTAACCTCACATAACAACATATTAACATTATCAATTATATACTGTACCAGTACACTGGTAACGGCTTCATGGGCACCCAAGGATCATTTATGCCTGTTGGGAGCAAAGGTCCGCTCGTCTGGTCCGATCCCACAGAAAAGTCAATGCAGCACAGCTGGCCTGGCAGCCAAAAGAGCCCAAGGCCGCCGACTCGGCCTCCGAACACCCCAGATCCCAATCTGATTGAGCGCCCATAGGTTGCCCTGGACAAACAAGTTCGACCCAGCAACCTACAGCATCCAAATAATCCACTGTCAAATAAACTAAACGTTTAGCTTTTGAGAGCCAAGTAAGATCATGCTTTGGATGAACCACCTTCAAACAAATGTATATAATGGAAAAGCTGAATTATTGTGTCTGTTTATTTTATGCAATATTTTTTGCATTTTTAATGAAGCAGGCATGAAGCATAGTAATGCGCAATAATAAAATCTCAGTTTGTCATATTAATCTATTTACTTATTTATTTATTATACCCTGATTAAGGGTTGTGTCATAAGTCTACTAAAAAATTGTTTTCTGCGCAGGTACACGACAAAGCATCTGAATGACGAATCAACTGCGAAGACCATTAAAAGCATGTTGCAGTAAGCAGCATAATGGAGATACACACCACTGGCCTCAAACAAGTGTTCAGGGGACACACTCCCTCCCAAGCAACAGCAATGCACAGAATGTCTTTTTTTGTTGTTGTTTCTTTTAGTTTTTTCTTTCTTTGTCAAAATCAGACATACAAGTAAGACCAGTTAATTATTTCTAAAAGTGCATACTATTTGCATTTGGTGTTTCTTTTTGTGCCAAATCACTCTTTGCAGAAATCTTGGTTTTAACACGTATAGCCATACTAATGATGGCAGCTACATAATGTGCAAAAAATATCTCTATATATTTTGTGATTAATAGGTTAATTTTGCTTGTTTCCCTATTAAAGGGAGGGAGAGTGTTTTTGACTTGAAAATAAAAAAGACATACAGTATATTAACAGAGAAATATAAATATATATTTTATTTTGTTTGATTTAATATTTAATATCATGTCCTCTGCATGACAATGTCATATTTAAGAAAAAAACAACAACTAGTGTTTCAAAATTGTCTGACTGCTTGGTTTGTGTGCAAGTTCCAAAAAAAAGTGAATTTAAATTATGTTCTGCTTTTAAAATGGTACTAGTCAAAACCGAGGTTTTCAAATTGTAGTAGTGTTTAAATTTTATATTTTTTATAGGTTTTGATTTATGTTTTGTTTTTGTTTAGTTTTTTTTGTTTTTTTATAGTTGTGATTGTTTTTTTCCTTTGAAAACTAGTTTCGATATTTCTGGTGAATTAAATGTGGGTTTTTGATGTATGATGACATGAAATTTGATGTTTAATTAAAAGTTGCTTTCTTTTTGTACATAATGTTTTATTTGGATGATTTGTTTCAGTGTTTGTTGGGAATCATTATTTTAATTGTTTTTATGTGTGTGGTTTTGCAATTTAATACACTTTAAATGAACTTATTCAAAATATTTTCACAAAGAAAAGCCAGGTTATTGTTTATAAAATCCTACAACAGTCTTATAAACTAAGTATTTCTTTTAAAATATTTCATGTGTTTACAACAGTGCAATCCATAAATATGGCATTTATATAAATATCTATCAATATAGTATATATATATATCACAATTATTAACTATTACATTAAAAATGACAGGAAACGGGTAGTTTTTGGAGTTGTGTTGGAAGCAGGAAAAATGTAAGGACCTAAACTATTTTGTCAAGGGCTAAATTGTGAGGCTAGATAATGCCAAAACAGCAGGTCTTGTGAGATGTTCTTGGTGGTTTCTTGTGTTTCATACCTACTGAAAGGGGTCCAAGGAAAGACAACGGTAAACCAGCAATAAGGCTCTTTAATACATATTGGGATCGGAGGCTAGCCGGTCTGGTCTGATCCCACAGGAGAGCTACTCCATCAGTGGGCCATGGGCACACAAGTCCCTGTTGCCAGTTCACCAGTTGACCTTTCTTAGACCAGTTTTTGGTAAGCGCTAAACACTGCATACAGGAAACACCCCACAAGATCTGATGTTAACCAAATATGGCTGATCTTTGTAAATAAAAAAGCAAACTTCTAAAGCCATCAATTCCCCCAACTAATTATTGATTGGCGCTTGTTAAATCTCAGTGTGCAGCTTGACTTTAAAATATTAAGCCTTGTATTTCCCTCACAACACTCCCAGCCCTCTTGGTCAGCAATACCAAATAATATAACAAGGTGGCACTTCCTTTTTGTTGGGGTAGACTACAGCTGAATGTGTGTTTAGAAGAAGATCTTTTGCCACGATGCTTCTCTGATTACCTCCACTGCTTGAACTTACTTTCCTCAGTAGTGAGTGGTGCTGGGTGTGACTACTACAGTATATTCTATAGTTCACGTATAACATACAGTGTGGAATTCCCCTTTCAGATGTTTTCTTCTGCTCTCTAAGCTCACTTGCTATTTTAGAACTGATGCTGATGACAGACATTGGCTTAAAACAATAAAGTTGGAATGATGTTCAATATTCTCTTGCTATTCAATGTTTTTTATGATCCTCGTTCACTTTTTATATACAGTATGTAACATGAAAACATATCACCAAGTGGACAGAGAAATCCTTGTTGTGTCACTTGCCTGAGAAGCACAGGCGGCTCATAAGGATCACCATCGATTGTCTCATTGTCATCGCACCTTTACTCCATCTGCAACTCCTCCCAAACCATTCATGGAAATTTGACCGAACATTTACTAGGAAGCATTGAGGCGAACTAGCTATTATATTTTTAGAAGTAGTCTGTCCAGTGGGCAGTCTTCCTTGGAAGACTTGTAAATATTGTACAGGTTGACTTATGTGTACTCGGAGCTTTTGGAGAGCACAATGTACCTGTACAAAACAGTTCAATTTATTGCTCTTTGGGATTTAACCCAGGAAGTTAATGGAGCTGATATTCTAAAGAGAAACTTACAAGATTTACAGCACTTACAGTACAGGACACCTCCTTGGTTTATTCCCCTCACCTCTTGGCTAGACAGTACCAGAAAGTTTTTAAAACTACCTTCAACCCTGTTAATTACACTGTCGGTCAGTACCTAGTTCTGCCAGTCACAAAAGGATATGTGTTAAATAAACAAATCATTATCTGTTGATAGTAATTAATGTTTGCAGAACCATTGTATAAAAGCATGCTATGTTCAGCAATACAGCACTATCTCTTGTGTGATATTGCTTAATTAACTGTTATACCAATACAGGCAGTTAATTCAATTCAGTTCAATTTTATTTGTATAGTGCTTTTTACAATGGTCATTGTTACAAAAAAGCTTTACAGAATAAAAAAAAAAAAGGAAAATTAGTCTGAAATGTGTAAGAAAATCTGTCTACTGTAAATCCAAATGATCAGATAAGAATTGAAAGAAACCTTGAGGGGAACCAGGCCCAACTGGGTGATGTCAAATAGCAGGGATTGATCTGCAGTCATACTGTGTGTTAGGTGGCTGGAAGTTCATATAGCAGAAGACGTGTTTAAGTTAATACGGAGTCCAGTTTCATTATTGGAGGCTCAGGTACAAAACTGTTTGTAGGAATTTCAGTCCAGAACTACTCAATTCAATTCAATTCAATTTTATTTGTATAGCGCTTTTAGCAATTGTCATTGACGCAAAGCAGCTTTACACAATC
>JAOVVB010000018.1:20033660-20050168 GCA_028570985.1 Heterobranchus longifilis | reverse complement strand
CCCCTTGACCCCTGAAGAAACCACTGGCCTCACAGGGTTCCATAGTTGCCACTCAGCTGGAACCAATCCAGTCAGTCCATAAGCCTCGTTTATGGCATCTTAAAGTAAGCTCTACCTCCACGGCACAGTTGGGTGTGTCTTTATGTGTGGCTTTGCTTCCAGAAGTCGCAGGTGGGTAGGGGTCCATCTTTATTTGATGCTTGTTGCCCTTGGAGGGCAACATCTGTCTGTCTAATAATCCCAGATCAGCCAGCATCCTTTTTCTTTTACTTGACATACACCCACGACGACACACACCCACACAGACTCACATACACAGGTGCATACTGTTTATGTTTGAGCGTGGAACGTCTTTGAGGATGGCGCCACGCTAAGCTCAGGTGTTAAGGAGCAGCTTGTGTTTAGCTGTGTGAGTAAAGCCGTCTTTGAGGGAGGTCTTTTTAACAGACTCACGTGGTTTATACATCTGAGTGACTGAGAGGTATTTGCTGTTAAAACCGCTTTTTCGTTTTACTTTCGAAGATCTTAAATACGATATTAATTATTCTCTACATTTTATGTTTATTTAAGGTTTTGTAAAACCGTGAAATTGTTTTAAAATCGATTTATGTTTGAAAACTCTAGGGAGAGCCAGTTCTGCAGTAGAAATGCCTTGTCACTATCAGCGGCTATAGTAATTCAGATAACTACTTTTTACAACCATGGTGAGCAGAAAAGCATCTGGGTTAATATGGGAATGATGCACAACACTTCAAAACTTGAGATAGAAGCAATCACTTAAAGGTTCCAGGTTCATCCAAACTGGAACAGTTGAAAACTGAAAAAAAAAAAAAAAAGTTTGCATGACATCATGCTGCTGCGAAACAATTGACAGGTGTTCCTAATAAAGAGGACCGTCAGTGTGTATCATATCAGCCTCTTTAGTGTTCAATATAACCTCCACAACTGTTTGATCACTAATAATTGGATCATTTGGTTGCTTCAGGAACAGCGTAGTGCAGAAGAAGGAATGGTTCCATGTGTGTGTGTGTGTGTGTGTGTGTGTGTGTGTGTGTGTGTGTGCATTTGTGCATGCCAGCGCAGCTGTGTTCAGTCTACTCGGAGCACAGCTTTCCTCTCCAGCACAATAGCAGCTCTGTCGGTGTGTTGTTTTAAAGCCTGGGCCTCATCCTCTCCGAGTCCTTTGTGCTCCAGTCGCTCACAGGAACGAGGTCTTAATGATCGGGCAGATAATCGCACTCTGATTTACACACACCCCGAAGGAAATGGCTCCCGCTGGACATGCCAAAGTGATCTCCTTGTCACAATGATTTAAGTTTTCCTCGCTTCTGTGCGGTAACGTGATTGTGTAATACGGATCGTCCGGTTCATTCTTCACTCTTTTCTCCTCGCTTCTTGTAGTACACGCTGCCGTCATCATTCTCCCACTGATAACGCAGTCGTCCTGTCTTGTTTCACACAGAGACAGACCCTTTGCTCCCCACAGACACTGTGGACTTTCTATGCTGCACATGCACGCAAAATAAAAACATGAGATGATACTAACTGTGACACAATTCTTTTTTTTTTTATCCGAGGGGTGTTCGTGTCAAACTGGGACTTTAGAATGTGCATAAAAGATGAGAGTAATGGCTTTGTTTCTCTATATAATCCCCTGCTACACTAATGCACTAATTAACCCAGAGGTTAACAGTTCCATCTCTTCTGCAAGTTGGCGAAAAGTTTCCAAGGATCAGGCATTCCACTCACTGGATGTTCACAGGAACGCCCTTCAGTAGACTCCGAGCCGAATTGTCATTCACGTTTGCACAATTCAAATGATCATGTCTCATCACCGTACCATGCTTCTGCTTTCAATGTCAATTGGTTTAAAGCCTTCATTAATACAGGATGCTGTAAAGTATTCTTCAGTAATTAATATAAAAAAGTGCCCAAAAGATGTCTAAAGACACACAAATAGCCATTTGCATTTGTTCATACTGGATGTGCTGATGGTCTTTTAATGGGTAAAATTCCTGACATGCTCAGTGTGTATCCATCGAGGACTTGTCTCCTGTAAGGCTGCCCGAAGAAACAAACAGGACATCCTCGGGTCCAGAACGGCGTCTGTTTTTTTAATGCTCTGTTTAGATTTTATTTGACGTACTTTGCATTCCTAGGACACTGTCACGTATCAGAAGTCCCCAAAATAACCCTGATTTGTAAATCTATTTTGAGTTACTTAAGCTTAAGTACAACTTTTTTTTTTGTTTTTGACACTGACACATGTACAAATTTAAAAAGTATGACTTTTATTTTAGAACATAAAAGAAGAAGAATCTCTCAACGCCATGTCCTAAAATGTTCATTACGGAAAAACCTCATTTTAACCTCACTATAGTACTTACTGTACAGTACAGGAACATGTTGACCCAAATGAGACGAGCGCTTTTGAAAATTACTGTACTGGATCGTTAAAGTAATTTATGGTTTGCAGGCTTCACAGATGGCCAGGTGAAAGGGAAGCTGCGATGTCACTGTTTTAGGGCCTGATAGATTTAATGCTCTCACATCTGGTACCCCTGATGTGACCTTGAGGAGCTGACACGGCTGAGATCACGGCGCTCCAGGAAACCTGCTTCAAAGTGCCCTCGAAGATAATGTGCTTCAAATTGGCCTTGCCTCAATAACAAAAGGGTGGAGGTTGACCGTGCCCTTCACCATGGAGTGGACTGTAAACAAGTTCCTTCTTTTTGAAAAAAAAAAAAAAAGTATGCTCTAATTGCCACGTATTCGCTCTCATGTAGACAGGAAAATAACAGTCATCGACTGGCTCAATGGGCACCCCGGCCTTACATGATAACCCGGCGGTGAAGTTACTTTTCATTTAGCTCTGAAATGGTTTCATCTTTCTGGCTTCAGCTAAAAACGGTGAACGTGACGACGACGACGACAGGGAATTAACAGAGAGCGTTTTGTTCCCTGGGAGAGACTGTATCAAGAGTCTGGGTCACTTCTTTTCCATTCTAACACTAGTGGAATGCATGTCGTCTGGAGGACCTTCCGTCTCTCTTGATGTCTTCTTGATGAGCTTTGTCTTGAGGATAGATAATAAAGGGCTGCACTAGCCTGCAGGACACAGACCACAGCTGCACACTGTGTAAATGTTAACAGTCTAATGTTTCATGGGGATTTAAGAGGCCGTCTGCATATTAACAATTTTCCCAGTAGTGTATTTGGAGGGATTTGTGTGGAGGACAGATTTTAGTTGCACATTTGTTAACCTTTCAACAAGCCTCCAAGGCTGTGCCTGGATTACTCAGTGATTGGAGTGCTTATTTAGCCCTTATGGTTTTGTTTACAATTAAACTTTGAACACCGAATCTATGAACGTTGCATTTAAGAACGAAAATGTCGTAGTCCTGTTCAGCGACACTATCTACTTTTTACAAAAGTTTTTACATTTTATAGAAGAATATGCAAATACACAATTACACCAAATGACTTATTAGTTAAATGGAATCCATGCAAACTGTATGTCCTGAAGACTTTCAATATCACAGTATAACTGAACATAAAAGAGAAAAAAAAAAAATCTAAAATCTTTTTTTTCTTTTCATGAACTTTGAAAAACTGCATAATGCCACTTTCAGTGGAATCTTTGCGACTTTGGAATATCCCAAATCGTTCACTGGGGTATTAATGTATTAAGGTAACAGTGCAGATAAAGTACAGCGATTGATGACTAAAGCATAGCAAATAGATACTGTAGATAGGATTAATCATTATTTAACTGTAATTTGGTTATAATGACATAATGTAATTTTATAATGTCATTGTAGGTATAATGTTGTTTTTGAAAGTGGGTACTCCGGTTTCCTTCAAAAGTCCAAAAACATCCAGATTGGGTTGATTGGTCTCCCCAAATTGTGTGAATATTAATGAGTGTGGGGGTGTGTGTGATGAATTTGCACTCTGTCCAGAGTGTACCCTGCCTCGTACCTGAATACTCCTTGGATAGGCTCCAAGCTCATGACGGAATAGAGGATGCCACAGGTTTTATGCAACCCTCCCATTGTTTCCTTACCAGGCATTGGACTGGAACTACATACCACTCTGAATGATAACATTGAATTAATTACGCTGACAAAACATTGCATATGTAACCTTAAAACAACAACATTTTAACCCGGAGCATTTCCCTGGATCAGTGATTGGTATGGATGCGACAGCTTTCCGCACACAGCGTGTGTACATCATGTCACAGTCATCTCTTAGTGTTGTAATGGCGTTCACTTGTTATATATGCGCATTTACTAGCACTAACCGTATATTCTCTAGTGGGCCAGTGTTAAGCACGCAATGCGTCCACCACAGCAACCGGAAACCGTGTCCTTCTCAGGCCATTGGTTTGTTATATTGATTTAAAATCATTTTTGCAACATTGTGTTAGAAGCATTCATTTTCCCATCATCGTGTAGTCAACTTTGTCATTAAATCAACCTAAACTTAAATTGAAGATTTTACTCAGAGTAGAGTATTTGAATAAGCAAATAACCAAATAATTTACCAATAGCCAATCATTGAATAGTAAATCGGTATAGTAGTATGGTTTGGGAGTTTCTGCAGTAGTAGCTGTTGGCGTATTTCATCTCCTGCGGCTAATTTATGAAACTTCCTGTGGCATAGTTGTAGACATAGTACAGGAAATCAGGCCCAGGTTAACGGACATGCTGTAGCTGAACCAACAACAACTAATTTCGGCTAATTCAGGAAAATGTTGCGTCACAATCAGGGAAAAGAAGCTTCTAGATAAGTTTATGCAATACACCAGAAATTCATTCAAAAGTGCAGCAAATGTCAATCAGATGTTGCTTACAACTTCATTAATGCCTGTAAGTTCATTTTAAACAGATTAGCGTGTATGTGTGTGTGTGTGTGTGTGTGTGTGAAGAAAGCACATTCCACAATGGTTTGTCATGGAGATTGTTTGTGTATCTTGTGTAAAGGAGCAGTGGGGGGGAGGTCCGGTCCTCGAACACCTCCGACCCCCTTCCCTGTGTCTTCTCTCTGCTGGAGGATTGAGGGAGGCCTTTTGTGGAACCACCGCTTTGTTGTGATTGCCTGGTTCAGGTTACGCAATTAAAGCTTGGTAGATCAGGTGTCAGCGTGGTGAAAGGAGAAACAGCTTTTTCACACACTTCAACATTTGACCTGTTTAATGGCAGGGGACCAGCCTGAGAACAAGCGAGAGCTTTTAGTTGTGCATCTTGAGCATGACCCCGTTTCTGTCCTGTTGCTCTAACGAAGATCCGAACAGGTTTACAGCACCAGACTTATCCATCATTGAGAAATTTGTCCAGAGTGTAGGGACGACAGTGCTGATCATACGACACATGAGTGGGTTGTTAAACATGATTTCCTTGAGCTTAGTAATATCCTTTTAGATCACTCAAAGAACGACGCTCACGTCTGTCCTGGATTTTTTTTTTTTCCTAAACTAGACCCAACTTAGTTAAACTTCCTTGTATTGTTCGGGATTTTTGTCTATTTAAAGCCACAGCTGCAGAGATCTCAAAACAGCCGTGCCTACTTTTGTCCATAAAAGAAGACAAACGTCTTTATTAAAGTAACTGAAAAGCTAGGCAGGGCAATATTTGCTTGCAAACACCTTCCCTTTTGGAAGCCTGTGAAGCAGGACGTCTTGAGCTTTATCCAGTCTTCTTTGGCGCATGCAGAGCTGGCTAGTTTCACTCAACAGAATTTGTGTTCTCTCACTGCCACTGGCCAAGATCTGCTGAGTAAAAATGCGCAAAGAAAATATATTCTGTCTGAAGCCTTAGCCATAACTGTGTCCTGCGACTGACTTCATAATAATGTTCAAGATTTTTCTTTAATAATGTAAAAGACTTCATCAGGTGATGATGAAACTGGGGACCAACCAACGAAGGCTTATGGTCGAGTGGCGAAAACAAGGGCATCGATCTTACAGAGCTGGTGACTTAAATTGTGACTTCAATTTGATGAAGTTTTTTTGCATTAATGTGACATAGATCAGATTATTTTAAGGCTGTCTGAACACACAAATCTGATAATGTCACTTTCATATGTGGTACTAGATCGGATATGTATGTGAAATGTGGTCATGCGACTTTGGAAACGTGCACATTGGAATTCATGCTACTTTTCACCTCTGTGCATGCGTGGCGTCTTCGCTGACGTCAGCCAGCACCGGCTGCGCAGGGATTTCATAGCATTGCTAGCAATAGCTCCTAAAACAGCTAAAACGTCTGGCTTTCTTCATTCTTCTGGACCTGAACAAATACAGCCGGCTTGCCATCCGCCAGAACAAAATCCCGAGCATATTTTGACTAAAATAGTCCAGGTACGGGCAAATCCATTGTTTGGAATGAATGAGTGGGCACACAAATATGACGTGTTTTAATCCAGATGGCACGAGTAAAGACGTATCGATGAAAATTACACCAATTTTGGTGGGGGCTCATAAATAATGGAACAAATGGCTGACAAGATGTTCAAGCCTGTTCCCTCATTACTCCAAGTCTAATCAAGCAGATGAAAGGACTGGAGGTGGTTCTGAGTGTTACGTTATTGCATTTGGTACTGTTCACTCAAACTCTCAGCATGAGGTGCAAAGACGTGTCTATGCAAGTGAAGGAGGCCATTATTAGGCACCAAACTCTTTGAATTAAAGCTGAAAGTCTTGACTTGAGTGTTTCGTTTCAAATTCATTGGGGTCGTGTACAGAGGCCAAATGGCAAAAAAGGAACTGATTTTAAATATTGATGATCTTCAATATTTGGAAAACGGTTTTACAGCCGTGCCAATATTTTAAATGACAGCACTCTTGCTTACGTGATATTGCTTAAATGATAATCTGTAAACAAATGCATAACGCATAAAGCTTTTGATACAGGTTTTTTTTCCTTATGTATAAGATATGGCAGCACGGTGGATTAGTAATTAGGACTGTTGCCTTGCACCTCCGGGTTTAATTCCAGCCTCGGGTAGGTGTGCACGGAGTTTGCATGTTCTCCCAGCACTTAATGGGTTTTCTCTGGTTTTCTCCCACAGTCCAAAGACATGCAGATTAGGCTAATTGGTGTTCCCAAATTGCCCGTAGCGTGCGAATGTTGACCGGAGGTCCTACCTCGATCATACAATGGGAATAAATACAATGGTCATCGCCATTGTCCTCCACGGTCCCTAGATGGACTGCAGATGTTTCCAGATGGATGGATGGATGGAGAGATTCTAAGATATAGTTTTTGCATAACTCAGTATTTGGTAACGTCGAAGTGAATTTGTCTCACAGTTTAGTAACGAAGGTTATTCGCAGGAATAGTTTCGCTGGAGATTTGACAAGGCTTTGTAATGCTTCATGTTGGATCTGAGCCAGTATCTGGACCTTGATCATGGGAGCAGACACCCCATCCAGCAAATGGATGTTCCCCAAACAAACCTTATTCACATTGTTTGTGTTTTTAAATGCAGCATGAAGGACTTGCTGACCTGAACTCCCACTGGCCTCTCAGAAACAACATAAAACCAAATAAGGTCTAAGGAATGTGTTGTCCTGTTTTAGCAGCATTATGACTGAATTTGTGGTTTGTACTGTACTGCAAAGCCCTGTAGAAAAGCTGTGTGATGATGTTATTGTATTATTCTAATCAACAGTTTCCTTAATAGCTTGAAATGTCTGTGTAAAAAAAAAAAAAAAGTTCCTGTTTTCTACCATTTTTATTACTTTCTGTTTTATTTAGGGATTTCCTGCTGTGTTGCAAAATTAAATACTAAATTCACTAATATAAACCGAAATCCATATCAAAGTTCTCTCCATATCTTATGAAATGTTTTTTGGGCATCTTTAAAACATGCACGTCTATGCGTAATCTCTTATACTGGGCCTCATATTAACATATTTATTAACATTTGGCTAAATTTGTGAATCCGGCATGAGTTTTTGTTCGGGTTGAGCCCGGAAAACATTCACACATAATGAACCCCAGAGTGCCAGTGTGTGTGCAGTACATGTGAGTCATGTATTACCACCACAATGCTTCTTCAGTGTCCTCTGTGCATACTTTAAAGAGTTCTAGACTGACTCTTCGATTCAGTGCTTCTTAGCCTTTGAATTTATTTTACCTGACACTGCATGTTGAGGTTGACACTTCTTCTTTCGTCTTTCTTTCTTCTTGTCTTCGCTTGTTTGTCATAGAACGGCAAAACCACAGTCCAGTGGATAGGAAAGATATAATAAGGAAGTGGAAAAATGGCTATAATTTAGCATAATTACGTATAGTTAAGTTATTAATATTTATGATCATGGAATTTTGTACCGGCTGCTCCCTCTCAGTAATTCTTGCTTTTTTTGCTTTTTCGCCCTGTGTTTGATACTTAGGTTTAAAGTCATTAAAAATTGTAACATTTTTAATACGTCTTTGGTATTAAATATAATAATATTTTACTCTCTGCTACAGGGTTGAGAAAGTTGAGTATTGTGATTTGTATTTTTGAAAATCGCAGTACAAACCAATGACAGTAAAACTGAAAAATGACATCACAGTCAAACTCTGATGTACTATAAATTACAAACAGCCTGGGGATCATTTTGGTACCACAACAAACAAAATGTGTGTCTTTGTCATTATATTTATATATAAATATTAATTCACTGTTGGCAGTTTGATATATATAGTTTGGCGTATTTATGTATAAATAATATTTCACTCTTGGTAGTTTGATCGTTTAAAAAAAAAAAAATTATATTCATCTAATCAGACTTTTGTGATAATATTGTGATAATGATTGATAATATAATCCTCTTTGCAGTAACAATTTTGCCTCATTAACGTGTATCTAATGTACTTGTCCTTGTTGTCAGTGGTCTGTTATTCAGTTGATGATGTTTGAATGGAAGAATGATAAATGTCAGACGGGAATGGCGCTTTGTTAAACCATTACAGTCTCTCTTTTCATCGACTGAGTCGACATCAAACAACAGAAGCGAGTT
Organism: Heterobranchus longifilis; assembly: GCA_028570985.1. Taxonomy (NCBI): domain Eukaryota; kingdom Metazoa; phylum Chordata; class Actinopteri; order Siluriformes; family Clariidae; genus Heterobranchus; species Heterobranchus longifilis. Next base: position 20,041,155 of record JAOVVB010000018.1, on the reverse strand, counting down.
TTGTCCGCGGTGTGGCTTTCGTCACTCTATTGTGGCGCAAAACAGCTTTGTTTAGGCAGTTGATCTGGGTTTTTTTTTTTTTTTTTGATACTGTGAGCTTAGACCGAATAAAAAGTCATGTCTAACAAAAATGTATTTTCACTTAAATGTTGGACTCTCATTCCCATCTCCCAGATCCCATCTTGATAGGCAAAGCATGCTGTGAATGTAGGAAATGCCAAGTCTCATTCCTGTAATGAGGTTATTAATAAGGCGTTGCTTTCTTCCAGTTAAGCTGCAAAAGCACAGGCAAAGTTTTCAATTAAAGTGCACTTTTACTGTGTACTTTCTTACTGTGAAACAAGTTCCACAGACCCCATCAGTACAGATTTATTTAACAAACATATTCCAGCATTATTCAATAACAATAATGTAAATGCGAACAATAATAGTTTGGCTGTTTATTGAAGCCATTGAACTTTTTATTCCTGAACTTTCCACTGACAGAACGGAATTTCTATTCAAATTGTAATTAGATTTAGGTCGACATTTATAGCAAACCTACATTTTGATGCTCTTTGGGTTTTGGAATAAACCCATTCAATTCACATGGCCAGTCAAATATACTAACAAGTATGAGAAGATTAATAAATCTAATACATTTCAAAATGGTGGGTTATGGTTTCCATCATTTTTTTTTAGAAGAAAATCTAGGCATCCCTGGAATGCACTTTAAGAAACATTGGTCTAGAGTCCTTATTTTCCAACCTTTTGTGTGTTTGAGGTCCACTGATTCACCACACAGCCTCACATCACAGGACACCTCTTGACTCGTGGAATGAGGTGCCTATGCCAAAGTAAAAAGCAAAGACACATGGAACCTTCCGTCAGTATGGAAACCATGCCACCCTGATGGTTGGAAATCAGGTCATTGTTGCCTCAGAGTCCAGTGTTTATATTGTGGTCTGGACTGGCCAGCTAACCCTTTCGGATTCAACGCCACAGCCCAAAGAAAGTTCCACGGAGCTTTGAACTGCGAAAGAAACCATGCAATTCCTCTCTATTTCTTCTGAGGCTCATGACTGATAAAACGCAATATTTCCACTTCTTGCTGTGTGAGGTTTTAGTCCTTGAGCGTTTTAACTAATCAGACTACGTAAAAATCCTTCGCGAGATTTGAGGAATGCGATCCTCAGGCCGCTTGCTGCTCAACCTGCGCTGCGAGACCAAAAGACAAAGGAGAATAATTCTACATCAGATAAAGATCTGCTCTTTATCTCTTTATCTACAAATCCTATTACTGACCACAAGAGAAGACAAAACCGAAGACTATACCGCCATTTAAGACCGCTAATTTAATTTCAGTTTCACAAATGGCCTGAAATGATGAGTGGCCAGGCTCTAACAGCCAAAGGTTCAAGCATACAGTACTGTATGTACAAAACTTATTCCTAAATGAAAGCGTTTTAGCCATTTTCATGGTAAGGTCTTGGAACATTGATCTTTACGTATTGCTGCACTTACTCATCATCTGTGGCGCTTTATCTTGTGCACAGGGTCGCGTGGGGCCTGAAGCCTTTTACAGGAGACTCAGGGTATGAGGCGGGGTACACACTCAATAGTGGTCACTTACTACAAGTAATTTGGGAATGACAATTAGCCTAATCTGCATGTCCTTGGACTTTGGGAGGAAACTGTGGGGAGTACGTGGAGGAAACACACCAAACACAGGGGGGAACATGCAAAGTTCATGCACACAGACCCAAGGATCGAACCCGGATCCTGGAGGTGCAGGGCTAACCACTAAGCTGTTAACAAACATGTAACACTGATTGAATAATTTTGCTACTAAAATCATTCCACCATCAGTGAGATTGATGTTGATGTTGATTTCAGTTAAATGTATGTAGTGCAGCAGATGGTGGGATTCAGGAAGCTATAGCTTATAGCATTGAGGCGCATTGTTTTATCGTAAAACGCATTACAAAATTCATTCTTGTAGCTGATAATATATAAAATCGAATAGTCCATACATAAAATCTGTTTGTCCCAGGCTACTGACTTACCCACCTCTGTGCTAATGATCAGCATTACTATCCAGGGAATACCCAGCATGAAGCAATTTGGAAGTTTTAAAATCTTCACTTTGGTGGAGTTCTTTGTTGTGCAAAAGTGTTCAGGAGTCATGAGCTCATCAGCGAGTAGGCAGCTGTTTGTAGCAACACTGTACAGAGTGGGCGGGTCCCATGCCATTACTGACATTTCATTTGGGAGGAAAGGGAGAGCACGCAAACACAAACACATACATCTCCTCCAAGCGAGAGATCTTCCCTGAGGGAAAAATAGAGGAAAGTAAACAACTTAAAACCCCATCCTCTTTTTCAGTAAAATGAAGTTTGAAGCGTTAATTTATAGTAAATCGCAGTTGTTATAAACAAGACACATTCCAGTTGTAGCGCTGGACATCTGGAATTGATGGCGGCTCTCGTTCTGAGATGTAACAAAAAACGCTTTGGAAATGGAGCATTCTCAGGAAACGGTAGTGTAAATTCGAGTTCCAAACTGAAAGGTCATATCTCTGGCGATCAGGTGATTATCTGGGTTGTAAACACCGGCCATAAAGATACTGTGTCTGTAAGCTAAATGAGATTTCAAGCCAAGGCAAAAGTACAAAATCTATTGTTTTCGCTTGTCTCTCTTCTCCAAGTTGATTAGACTTCATTCAGAATTCACGCTGATGAATGAGGCTCCAGCAGTCATTTTTTCCAAAAGATCAGCCCATAAAAAAGATTTATGTGAGCTTTTGGAAAAAGACTCTCTAGCACTGGAACAGTGCATGTATGTGTAGGTGTTTTTTGTTAGTTCTTCTTTAGCTGAGCGTTTTACGATAACTTGTCCCTGTCATGGCCTCTGGCTCTGTGTGAGCAGGTTAGTGTGATTTGGGTGGATGAGTTTGAATTGAACACGGAGGCTGTTGTTGATGGGGGTGCCAATGGCTCTTTCATGATAAACACCATTTGTTTCTTCGCCCTTGAGAGATCTGTCACATGCTGGGGCGCTCTGCCTGAATCTCTCATTCCCCTCCTACTATCTCCACCTGGACTTTATCTAACAGGCCAGAGATGCGATAAGCATGTTTATGCTTTGCTCCAGTGCTGTGGTATAAGCCATTCGTGGTTCTTGATCTTGATTGGTCAGAAGGTGTTGATTAGTTGATATTGCTGACTCCAGAGCGAGCACGGGTTTTATAATAATACTAGTGTAAGTAAAGTAAGACGGGAAAAGAGAGTTTTAGAAATAGATAAAAGGTTAAAGCTAAAAATAAGCTGATCAACTTTAATGTAATAACTGATATTATGTTGAAGGCCACGTGCAGTTCATGTACGTGGCCTTTCTGTACGGCAGAACTCCCTGCCTAACTTATTCATACAAAGAAATAAAATGTTGTAAGGTTGAGTATCTTGCGCCTTGTTTATGCTAAATTGTACATCTTTTGTCGTCAGCCAAATACACTCCCTGTTCAAAAATTGGAGCGTGAATCACAGATGAGAAATCGAAAAAGTAGATCGGATAAAGATAAAGTTTTGTCTTAAAACAACTCCAGCGCATTAAAATTCACTCCAGAGCTGTTATTTCAGCAGCGATAATATTAACTTATCCTTAATATACTTAATGAATATTTATTGAATTATGAAATCTAACTGTTCATAACATGGCTTTTACTCATAACATTAAGATTTACTGTAACTTATGGTGCAGATATGTAAGTACTGCAAAAGTATCATTAAATTCTGTCCACAGTTTGACGCATGTCAAAACTTGCGGTTTGTAATCTGGCACATAACTTCAACGTTTTGATTTCATTTTGTTGCAGGTTTATCTTCAGGCAAATCCCGTACTGGAAAAGTTTCACTGAATTCGGTCTAGCCAGACAAATTCCTGCTGGACAGACAGAACAATTTCTGAGACTGGTTTCAGGTCCTCTAAAATATGAAACATAAACATATAATTGAAATTTTTTTTTTTCAAATAATTGAAAGAGACCAATATACCGACGAAAACCTTTCTTTTATTTATGTAGAAGTTTGTTCCTATAAATTATTATTTATATACTTCAGAGGGACATCCAATCATTAACATGCTGAGATGTTTTTATATGGGGATGTTTACTTAACATCTATGGAACAAGTCTCCAGTGTTGGCGTATTGTAATGTCAGTAGGCTTTCCAGACTTTGACAATGTTTTGGCAGTTTCCTGGTAGCATGACAATCTCTGGAGTTGTCAGTGAAACAGAGAGAGATATGTTTGGGCAAGTGATAATGCGTTACAGGTTTTCTCCATTGATTAGTTAAGGAAAGGAAGTGGAGATAGAAGTATGATGCATTGTTCATTGCTGTGGTCCAAGAGGAATAAAACAAATCAGTACAAACAAAAAACACATCTTGTTTTCTTGCTTACTCATGAGAATTCATGCTGCTTTTCATACACTGACTTTAGCTTCATGAGAAACCAGAAGTATCTTCAGTTTCAAATCTGCAGATCAAATATCATTCACCCGTGAAATGGTAAAAATGAAACCGCGACTTTGTTATCTGATCGACTAACATGATGATCTTTTGTTTAATCAGAGTTTAGTTGGGATAATTACTCATTATCACTCATCACTCATAATAACTACATCATAAAATGCTTGCTTTGCTGTTGTTAAAATGAACAAGGGCCTGCTTTGACGAGCACATCGGCGGCGGCGAGGCCACCTTAGGCCGGGGATGATCTCATGCGACAGGATGCTCAATTGAGGTCACGGGCCCTGAGGTCGGGGAGGGAGGGTGTTGATCTCAAAGAGGATGGAGACATTTCTGTGAGGTCGTCTGCATATTTACAAGACTGTGTGGGCTGACGCTTGTCTGTTTGCTGTCTTTCAGAGCTCGATGAACCTTCCCCCGGACAAAGCACGCCTCCTCCGCCAGTACGACAACGAGAAGAAGTGGGACCTGATCTGTGACCAGGTGGAATATTTATTTAGACCTGCGCTACCTTTGTCGCTGTATTCTGAAGTGAAACACCATCTGCTCAAGGCCTGTTTATAAAGAGAGACTCAATCAGAGTCTGGTGCATAATCCTTACAAATGTCTGTGTGTATTATCCCAGGCTGTTTCCCAAGCTATATTCGGCTTTATAAAAACAATAGGATTGCATCAGATTACAGCGTCTTGTGAAACTTAAACATGTTATAATCAATGAGAAAACAAGGAATTCTAGACTTGTATGAGGGGCATTCAAGTCAAACCGGGACGTTTGATTCTACAGAATACAGTGATGAAAATAAAAACTACCTTTATATGTCTATATAATCCCCTGACACACTAATGCACTTATTCCAGCGTTTCGCTAGTGCTTGAATACCATCAAGGTAGAAAGTTTTCTGAGCCATGATCGATCATATTCCCTGCTTCATGTCTGAAACGCTGGCCTACCAGGAACACCTATAATGGCCCAAACACGTGGAAATGACTTGGAGTGAGGTCATTACTGCACGGGGGGATATGGGTTCCTGTAATGTGCAAGTGGTGTTCATGAATGATTGTGTGTAAAGTTCCCGCAGACATACTGTATGCATCTCTTCACGGCAGCAACTGCAGGAGGTTCCGAGCCACCTCGGCCAGGATCATCATTAACGGACGTCCTGTACTGGTTTTAACTGTTTGTACCATTCAAATGTTTTACTGCGGCTAAGTGTCTCAATGCTTAAAGTCTTCTGTAAATGTCTATTGGTTTTACACCTTCTTTCAAGACGAATTTCATCTCATGTCCCGGTTTGACTTGAACGCCCCATATATATATTAATTGAAAGTAAACAATTGCAGTAAAACTTCCTAATGACGTTTGTTTATGTTTGTCTGACTACCTCTTCATGAATTCCTCCATATTTTGTGTTAGGAGCGCTTCCAAGTGAAGAACCCTCCACACACATACATTCAGAAACTGAGGGGCTTTTTAGATCCAGGAGTCACACGCAAGGTAAGATGGAAGTCAGCTTCTGCTCTGATCATTTGTGTGTGTTGTAACGACTTGTGTATGGGTTATTTAACATGTTGCCTGGATGTAGTGTTCGGTGGTGTTGTGAAACAGGCTGTTTTGCTAAAAGCTTGATAAAAATCAGCTCTTTCTCCCTCTGCAGAAATTCCGCAGGCGGGTTCAGGAATCCACCAAAGTTCTGAGGGAACTGGAGATATCGCTGAGGACCAATCACATCGGGTGACTTATCCTCTTTGTCTGCTCTCCTCATCTGCTGACCCTCCCCCTTTAAATTTCTGCATCTCTTCTGCAACTGATGGTCATTGAAAGCATGCTTTCTTTATCACCCTGGTTCAGACTGCCTGTAAAAGCTAAACGTGACTGATGGGGCTTTTCCATTTTTAACCATCATTTTTCTTTCATATTTCCTATAGTAAAGGGCTACAGCGCTGCAGGTCCTGCCAATCTCTTTACAATGCACTGTATGTGTGTGTGTGTGTGTGTGTGTGCCCAGATGGTTTTCATTGTACCCACCCTCCATCCATTTTCACCAGCAGGAAACACTGTTGTGTATGCTGGAGAGTCAGGAAGCCCGAGCTTCCAACAATGGAGTGTGTGAAAGGACACAAAACACACATGCATAAGACAAAAGAGCACCACACACAGTGAAATACAATGAAACTCTGTGCAGTGGTGATTTCATTCACATACATAAAGTGAAGTTATAAAACTAAAAAAAAAAAAAAAAAAAGAGTCTGCTTGTAACAGTTCGACTGTACGGTTAATTACCGCCGTACAAAAAGCTTTGTCTATTTTTAGCTCATAAATAGCACAAATATTAACTGCGTCCCTAATTTTCTATTCATTCCATGCTTAACTTGTGTATCATTGGATGTCTACCAAATTCATAAGAGGACCTATTGTTTTCTGGGTTGGAGTGAATAGTAGGATTATACAGTATATCATTACAGTGAAGAGGTGGAGAAAAGTAAATGACAAACAGAACTGTGTGTTAAAAAGAATGTTTACTTTGAGCAGATTGTGAATAAGCACCTTGGCTGAGAACAGCAGCAGCGATTCTTACGTACAAATCTAAAAAAGATAAGGTGAGATTATCGCCTGAACGTGAGTCTCGGATCTTTCGGGTATCAGTCTGGGACTATCGACGAGCGCAGAAAGTGAGTCACATGTGCAGAACGCTCCAAGCCACAGTGCGTTTGAATTTTCTTCAAACGGATTTAAAATCCAAGATGTGAGTACCTCCATTGTGTTCACAGAGGGCCATTAATCATTCCCATGCTCCTTTTCCTCATCAGTAAAAGTGAGTTTTAATGCATTTCCCATTGAACTGGAGGGGGGAAAAAAGCACCAGGGCTATTTTCAGTCTTTCAGATCTTCTGGCCACATTAAAATGGAACGGAGGTTATTGCACCGACCTGAAATCAGGCCCCCTTTCTGACGCGTTGTTCCTTGCTTCACTAAACCGATCTGAAATAG
>JAOVVB010000018.1:20003588-20027836 GCA_028570985.1 Heterobranchus longifilis | reverse complement strand
CCCCGTGCTTGGTGGGTTTCCTCCGGGTACTCTGGTTTCCTCCCACAGTCCAAAGACATGTAGGTTAGGTTGATTGGTGTTCCCAAATTGCCCATAGTGTGTGAATGAGTGTGTATGTGTGTGTGCCATGTGATGGATTGGCACCCTGTCCAGGGTGTACCCTGCTTTGTGCCCTAAGCCTCCTGGGATAGGCTCCAGGTCCCCGCGACCCTGAATACAGAATTTTAACTTATTTGACATTAAACGTACTTGATATTAATTTTTAATTAACTCTTTTAACCAAACATTTTGGATTTGTCTTTTTTGCAAAATTCCCTACAGTATGATGGCTATGTATGACATATGGCTGCATAGCCATACTGTATGTTAAAGCTGAAATCAGACAGATGTATCATCCACAGCGTAACTGTCATGAAATTTTGAATATAAATATGTGTTAATTTTTTTTATTAACACATTTATTTATTAATGAATTTTTTGAGGGGGAACAATTCCGTGGCATTGCCATCTAAAAATGTAATTGTTCATACTATTTAATATGCAACATAGCTTCAATCGACAGAGGAGTATGTGTGTTTGTGTTCCAATTTCAATATATATCTTATATTTTGGTGCTATAGTGTTCAATTTTCTTCTCAAATAAAAATGATAGCAAAATACAAATTAATGTAAACACCAAACTTCAGACTACAGATGAGAACGTGAACATACAGAAAATCATGTTTGGTCCGGCCACAAACAGACCGCGCACAAATATTAGGAGCTCTAGAGCCAGTATATTTGGGTGCCGCACGTACGACAAAACTACAGAAAACTGGTCTTAGTGTCGTATTAATTGCACAATTTGTACCAGTCACTATTAGATATCCACATATCTCTAATACATAAAAGCTGACATCCTCAAGAACAAAAATGTCTTTGGGTCCCAACGGTGACCTAGTCTGGATGTTAAAGAGATGTCTTCAGCTCATGATTTGAAAGATTTCAAACAATGGATACAAAGCAGAGCTTTTTCCCCTGAAGGACAGAGCGGCTAGGTGGATAAGGTTTAGTCTGATATATGACTTGTAACGTAAGCCTATTCATTGTGTAGATCTTGCTTTGACCTTTTTTTTTCTTGAAGGAGCCAAACAGTCATGCTTGTCATTGTTTTTTTGGTGCAGGACAAAAGCACTGGTCCTGGAGCTTCTGGCTGCTGTGTGCCTGGTGCGAGGGGGCCATGAGATCATCCTCTCAGCGTTTGATAACTTCAAAGAGGTAATATCCTAAAGCACTGTACACAGTGTTGGATGCATGATATTTAGTCTGGACAGGGATATGAGTGTTGACAGTTGATAAGATTGGGTTATTGTGTGCAGTAGGGGAGTTCCAGTAAGCTATATGTACTGGAATGACACAGATCTTTAGAGTGTTTAGAAGGAACGGTGGGAAAGTTCCACATGTGTGTGCATCCACGTGAAATCCACCAGGCTAAACTATTTTAAGCTTACCAAATACGAAACAACTGCAGTGTGTGATAAAGATCAGCAGTTTGGTGGGAGAGAGCTGAGTGCTGTAGCATTGCTTAACCTTCCCCCGTTCTGCTTGTCCAGTCAGCTAAATGCCGGAAACCAGGAAATTACTACACTCTCACTGGAGCGGTCAGAACAATGTGGGAACCACTGCAAGATACGCAACAGCTCCCAATAACCCAAAGTGTCCAAGAAATCTGACCAAATCTGGCTACTGTCAATTATAAACAGTGGTTTCTCATTTTTGGGAAAGACATCAATGTTGTAGTTGTATGTAGATCCATCCATCCATCTAGGAACCTCTACAGTATAGTCCAACTAAGTACCGTAGAGACCAATAGTAATTACCATTGAATTTATTTCCATTTTACAACCGTGGTGGGACCTCCGGTCAACATTCACATGTGCACTCACACACAACAGGCAATTTGGGAACGCCAATTAGTGTAACCTGCAGGTCTTTGGAATGTCGGAGGAAACCCACCAAGCACGGGGAGAACATGCAACTCCATGCACACAGAACACAAGACGGGAATCGAACCCTTGACCATGGAGGTACAGGGCGACAATAACCACTCTAAGCTTGGATGTACATGAGACAATGAGCCACCATGCTGTCTGGATGTAGATAGTTAGCTAGATTATTCGGTCAGATTAGACAGAAGACTTTGCAGGAAGTTCAGTGTGGCTGAGAACCCAAACCCAAAGTAAAGTAGCTCAGGAACTGTAGAAGTTCAGGAGATGAACAATGATCTTACAGTCTGCTATTTGTTGTTATATTTTTGAGAATCAAAAATGACTTAGGGTGCTATGTACAAAATAATATTTAGACTCTAGCTCTAGATCACGTCACAAACTCTTTTTTTATGGTAAAAAAACTTTTCTTTATAAGTATAATAGAAATAACAAGCCTATATAATTTTGTGCTGGTGGATATGTTTGGAATCAGTCTTTATTTTCCGCCCTTTGAAACTCATCTTTTCCCATGAATAACAGCAATTAAGTCTGTTTTTCTTTGCTAATGGCTGTCATTAGTCTATAACGTTTAGTCTGTCATATATCAGCTATTTCTTTTATTTAAACCACATCATTTTTTATTCCTGGACTTTTCAATGATACCACATTAGGGCCAAGTTGTATGTTTGGATTAAACCCTTTAAATAATAAATTAAATAACTTTCATAATGATAGACAGATATTTCCGCCACTTAATAAACTATGCTCCATTGACCCTAATTTAGGACCCCATGTGTTAAACTGCGGGTGATATTTTATAGATTAAATCGGTTTTGTTGCACAGATTTCTAACACCAATGAAATTCCTTCTTTTCCTTCTTTACCCTGAAGGTATGCAAAGAAAAGCACCGATTCGAAAAACTCATGGAGTACTTCCGCTGTGAAGACGGAAACATAGATTTCATGGTAGGAGAACCGCTTCGCTGAACCATATCCTGAGCTTTAGCTTGTTACGTCTTTGTCATTTGGTCCCTGTTGTGTGTTGTGTTTCTGCTCCTATACCAGGTGGCCTGCATGCAGTTCATCAACATCGTGGTCCATTCTGTAGAGGACATGAACTTCCGTGTGCATCTGCAGTACGAATTCACTAAACTGGGTCTGGATGATTTCCTAGAGGTGAGAAGTCGCTTTTCGTATTTATGAATTTTGAACATTTGCAACCAAATTTATGTCCCTTGTGGACCTCTTGGAGATAAAATAAATTAAAACTTTGAAATATGAGTATAACTGATATTTATCTTCACATCTTTCATGTCTTACTTTGACTTTACATAGTACATAGCCTTGTCATTTCTCTGTCATTTTGAATTTTTCCACTTGATTTTTGGTGTCAGGATCCAATTCCAGAATTTTAGAACAAATGTGTTTATTTCTATTATTAAGAGCATTTTACTTAAAAGGTTTTATGTTTTGTTTTTGGCGAAAAAATCACTAATCTATCCTACATTCATAAAAAAATATGATGATCATTATTCCACGGTTACACTACAGCTATTAGGGAAGTATAAAGTTTTGTTAAAGGGCACCTATTTTACAAAAATTACATTTTAGTCATTTTTAGTCAGATTTTCTGTGTGTGTGAGAATAAATAAATTCCCTAAATTTCCATTTTTGTATCAAGCAGGTTATAAACCAGCCAATTAGATTTCCCCCCTAATGTGACCTCATATAAGGGAAACTAAAAGGCCTGTTTGGATGAGATTGAGGTATAAAAAAACTTAGAGCTACTTAGAATATAGACTTAGAATATACTTAGAAAATACTGAGAACTGTAACACAAACACTTTGAGGGATCTCTTAGGCCGATGTATAATTGTTCGGTAGTAAAATATGGGTCCTTTAAATAGTTACATTTAAAGTTTGTGATTAACTTAATCTACAAGACATCTCTTAAATGGAGTAATAAAATTACTCATTTTCTAATTTTGCACAGTTTTGGTTTTATTAAGTACATAATTTAACATTTATTCTATTTTAATAATAAATTAACATTTTGAGGGGAGAAAATTGATCTTGTTTCATGTAACAAGATCAATGAAATTTAGTTCAATTAAATTATTTGTATAGATTTATAGTTTGGTCAGTTTGTCCCTAATCATGGTGCATTGTAATTATGTTATTTATAATCCTGGGGTCTCTGTCCTGGCAGAAATCTAAACACACAGAGAGCGACAAGCTGTCAGTGCAGATCCAGGCATACTTGGACAACGTGTTCGATGTGGGAGGACTGCTGGAGGATGCAGAGACGAAGAACGTGGCTCTGGAGAAAGTGGAGGAACTGGAGGACCAGCTGTCTCATGTGAGAAATGATTGAGTCCTGTGTATACAATAAACTGTGTGCTGCATTTTTTTAATCCACTGGGCATTAATGTGTCTGTAAAATATGAGTAATGTACTGTATTATCATTTGACCCAAATACAGCTATTAACCTTTTTTTCGATCCTACGTAATGCTAGCAAACAGTAATTTCAGATCTACAGTAGGTATTAAATCTCAGTGGGTTTTGAGTACACAGAGTGGTAGGTTGTTGGTGCATCTTGGGCCTGAGCAGCGGGCCACACTATAGGCTTGAGATATCTTCATAGCAAAGGTCATTCTTGAGACATTCTGGGACGCAAATAGTGACACAATCTTGTACTCTCTCAGTAAAGAAGTCATGGGGTGGTGGAGAAAGGGAAAAACCCTAAAAAAAAATCCCCACACATTCCCTGATGTAAGCTGTCAAGACTGATTCAAAACCGAAAGTCATCCCAGTGGCTTTTCTGCCTGTATCTAAATTGTCCTAAAGTAGAAAGAGAAAGCATGACAGAGAGATAGAAGAGATAGAGAGAGAGAGAGAGAGAGAGAGATCATTATTCTCATCAGCGGTGAAATGGTTACGGGACGGCTGCCCGGACTTTTAGGATCAATAACTCGCTCCCTTTCGCCTTTATGTTTCGCGTCATCCCTGGCTTTTCTCTGCTCTTCCGCATGGACTAGGTGACAGAGAAGCTTCTGGAAGTGGAGAATGAGACGGTGATGAAAGTCGCTGAGCTTGAGAAACAGCTTCTACAGAAAGACAAGGATCTTGCAACTGTTCGGGTAAGACTGTAGGTTTCCTCTACTGCTTTACAAATGGATGCTGTTAGAAAAGGCAGAACGGTATGCAGTAATGTACAGTACAGTGCTGCGCTGTTAGATAATGTACAGGGACTATTTGTGTTGTTATATAAAATAGGTTAGAAGAAAATGATTCTTTAAAATGTATTCCTTAACTTAGGTTTTGATATCCAGTATTGATAATTTATTAAGGATAAGGGTTTCAATGTTTGTACTTATTTTACGTGTAAGTAAATATCAATCAAATGTTAAATCAGAGCTCGGATAAGATATTTATTCATCTCAAAGGAAGTGCGGTCTACAGTATGGTCCAAGCAGGATGGTCTTTTACCACAAACTGATTTTAGTTTACTATTAATATGCAATATGATATCTTCGGATTAGACTTCTAATACAGATTTACATCGAACTTCAAACTATAAGCCAAAGTAAAAAATAACCAAATAGAGCATTAGGATTTATTTCCGTTTTGTAAAAGATGTCATAGAAGAAGCAAATTTATCTCAATTTAACAAAGTAAATATCCAGCAATATATATATCAAGTGGCTTCAGGGTTCTTGTTTCCAGTTTTCCATGCTTGCTGGGTTTCCTCTGCGTATTTCCAGTTTGTAACCACAATCCAACGACATGCAGTGACTGGCATTATCCATAGTGTATGGTTGGGTGTGTGTGTGTGTGCCTGTGGCCTGCAATGAGTTGGCACAACATCCATGGTGAACCCAGGCTTGTGCTGTAAGTTTCCTGGGATAGACTGCAGCTAGCCGCGCCTCCACACAGGATAAGACGTATAGATAATGGATAGATGTTGATGCTCTAAATCTGACAGACTTCTCCCTTTAAAACTTAAACATACCTCCCTTTGTATATATATTTCACTCATTTCCTCATGCTGCCTCTGTATACAGGAGACTTATGAACTGACGAGCTCTCAGGTGCGCACGCTTCGCCGTGTGATACAAGAGAAGGACGCCGCATTCCAGAGGCACACAAACATCGAGAAGCGTCTGCTGGAGCTCGAGCAGCAAGGAACGATCCGCCTGAGGAAGCAGCCTGACGGAGACATTGCAATCGAGGCCCTGGGTGGTGGTGGTGGAGGAGGTGGTGGAGGAGGTGGAGGAGGAGGAAGAGGAGGAGGAGGAAGTATAGACAATATGACTGGAGCTCCTCTCGGGGACCTGAGCTCAGGCAGCACCATCCTGGGTGTCAGTTTGCCTGCTGCTATTGTAGAAACGCCTGCACCTCCACCTCCGCCACCGCCACCTCCACCACCTCCACCTCTCCCCTCGGCAGGTAATGTGACAGAGGAATATGGTTGTACATGGCTAATGGAATGGCTAGTGGCTATATAAAAATCCAACAGCTGTTGGTTTTCAGATGTTATAGTGAAGATTCTATCATTGCAGTTGACTGCAGCGTTCTTCCTTACAGACTATCACATGTGCCACTTGAATATATGGTCCTACAATAGGTTTAATAGATTTCTGAGAAGCAGGCGTGTTGAATGAATTCCAGATCGGAATTCACGTGGGTTTTTCCCAACGCACTTCATGCACATGTTTGTATAACTGTCATCACTTTGTTGGCAACAGAGCCAAACAACAATAGAACAATAAAAACAGTGACTATATCCAGTGGGGACAGGAGGAAGCTGGTGATTTATTTCAATTCTGAAATCAATTTTAAAAACTGGACAGATTCAGTTGTGTCTAATATCAATCCAGGATCATTTAGGATTTTTTAGGATGTTTTATCCAATAAAATGTCAATGTAGTGATGGAACCATCCAGCCATGCATCTTATCATTTTACCCAACCAATCAACCAATCTTCAGATTTGGAAAAAAACCCTAGAGGAAACCCATGTTGACACAGGAAGAACATACGTAGACAAAAGCCTTGGAGTTTTGGATTGAACTTAAGACTCTGGTCCAATTATGTACAGTATGTTAAATGAAATGTAACTCTAGAGGTATAAACCAGAGTTCCACCTTAAGAAACTGATGAAGCTTCCAGTCCCTACCTAGTACCTTTTCCTTGGGCCTTATATAGCAGTCAAAACATATCCGAGTCAATCATAAACTTTTCATACTTCCATGAATGTTTATGTCAAGACATTTCTGTACATAATTTATAAACAAGTCGTGGCGAGTCCCTTCCATCATATTCTCTCTAGAACTCCCAATCACAGATGGTTGTGGCATAATCCAAATTCAAACAAAACAATGTTTGGGGAACCAGTTGGACCGGTTGGACCAGTTGAAAAAAGAAAAAACTCTAGTTATTCAACTCAGATCCAGTAATCAGTAGGACTTTTCAAACATGACAATTTTGTAGCCAGTTGAAGATACAGGAAAGGGAAAAGTAGGGAGTTTCCGTCAGCGCAGGAGAGCAGATACAAACATACACACCCTTTCTGCTAGGGAAACAGCTGTACTGGGGATAAATTTGTCAGAGTGATCTCTGGCATCATTGCTGATAATAGTTTGGCAGTGTTGTATGTTTTACTGTCTGGTGGATGTGAAGCTTTCAGAAGAGTTCAAATGTGATGTCTGTTTTATAGCAGCGTGTCCACCACCTCCACCTCCGCCTTTGGCTCCTCCACTGCCAGGAGCTTCACCCTCAGTCATCCTCAGTGTTGGTTTATCAGGTGAGCATATGACTACATTATCATGCAGACTTTTTGAGAATCCCAATGCGCGTGAATGTATTTTGGTTCCGTCACCGTTGTCTTTTGGGAGAATCCAGCCTCTTTGTGGATAATGATTAGTTTAAGTTATTTGGGTTGCCAATACATTCATTTTAGAAAATTCTTCATATTAAATAGACAACACCAAAGTCTTCGTCTTGAAGAAAAGCAAGCAGGGACAATAATAATAATAATAATGAATTTTCCTCTGTCTCTAAATTTGTAGCCATCCGCATCAAGAAGCCCATAAAGACCAAGTTCCGCCTTCCTGTATTCAACTGGACTGCTCTGAAGCCCAACCAGATCAATGGCACTGTCTTCAACGAGATCGATGATGAGCGAGTGCTTGAGGTGAGTCTCACTTGGGCTATGCTTTGTCTTTGAGCTGTACTGGACTAAATTCAATTCAGTTCAGTTTTAATTATATAGTACTTTTAACAATGGCAAAGTAGCTTTACAGAATCAAAAAAGAAAATTATGGAAATGGGTTTGAAATATGGATATAAGTAAATATGTATGAGTAAATATGAATAAATCAAAATGATCAGTTTGTCCCTGATGAGCAAGCTGAGCAAGGAAAAACTCCCTGAGATGGCACTAGGAGGCTCAACAGGGAACCGATCCTCATTTGGGTGATATGAATCAGAGCATAATCAGAAATATGATCTGCAAACAGGAACAAAACTGCACATTGATATACAAAACTATACCTATTCTATAACTATATTGCCCACATGACATGCAGTGCCCTTGTGTTTACTGTATGTCAATAAAGTTGTTTTACTTCAAAGGAAAACAATACACATGATTAGCTCCCGATAATTTTAAACTTCATAGACTGGATAAAAAGAACTGGGCAAACCCTCTTTTTTTTTCTGAAGAACGGTTTGGAAGCTCAACTGTAGGAGCTCTGGTTGGCGCCCTCTTGGCCGGAGTTGACTCCACCTAAACCCTGGTAAATCCAAACGGTTATACGGGTGGAGCAAACAGAGCCTGGTTGTTGGTTGGAACATGTCTATGCTTTCCTCAGCTGTGCAAGCATAAAATGAGACCTGCAAAACAATGAATTTTCGAAGGAATTTGTTCACCCTGTAACGTCTCAGATTGTGTCTCATAATGTGCGGATGTCCCATAGATGCAGATTTACTCTGATGCATTGTTGTTTGTATTGTTTTATGTCTAGGAGCTGGATCTGGAGAAGTTTGAGGAGCTCTTTAAGACTAAAGCACAGGGTCCTGTGGTCGATGTGTCCTGTACAAAGAGTAAAACCTCCAGTAAGGCCATAAACAAAGTTCAGCTGCTTGATGCTAATCGCTCCAAAAACCTGGCCATCACACTACGCAAGGCCAACAAGAGCACGGAGGAGATCTGCAGAGCCATCCAGACGTGAGTAACCTTCTCCTGCTCATTTTATTCTCAGTAATGAGAAATAGTATAATAATCATGTAAAGAGGAGCACACAGATGTAAGACAGACACTGGTGTAAGAGTGTTTACAGACAAAGTGAAATCAACACATTGAGCGAGGCAGTTGCAAGGATAAACGTAACTAACAGAGACATTTAACTCAAACGTATAATGCTGACAGACCCACACATGCCATGTTTACAGTGAGAGGATGCGCAAGTTTTGTTTTTTTTCTCTCATTTTTTCTCAGCAAACACCACTTGTGTGATTTAAACTTTGTAATTTAATATAAAACCGGTTCTAACTGTCACTAATGCTTTTTTCACTAATATGTTGGGGTATGTAACAAAACTCAGTAATTAAAACAAATAAACCCCAGAATCTTATCATTAGAATAATTACATTTCACAAATTTTCCTGTACCACGCATATAACAAAAATAAACAATTTAAATAAAATGAACAAAAGTCAGTATAATGTAGTTAATATGAACCACAGCGGGAAAATGATGCGAGTGAAGAGAGCATTCATGTGACACCCACGCTTACCCACGCTTACCATCTGACAAACATCATCTGTAATATCATCTAACAAGAAATTTGATTTGTTTTCCATTAGTGTTGCCGCATTATCCGTCTTAATAATGGCGTCTTCTTGGCCGAGTGTACTTTGAAATGATGCCAGGTTCCAGCTTTTATCTTCTTCCTGGATTACACCCTTAAGTCAGAGGAACTGATATGTGAATGTGTGCATGATTGCAGGTTTGATCTCAAGGCCCTGCCGGTGGACTTTGTGGAGTGTCTCATGCGCTTCCTGCCGACGGAGGCAGAGAGCAAGCTGCTGCGTCAGTACGAGAAGGAACGGCGACCTCTGGAGCAGCTGGCTGAGGAAGATCGCTTCATGCTCCTCTTCAGCAAGATCGAGCGCCTCACGCAGAGGATGAGCATCATCACATTTGTCGGGAACTTCAGCGACAGCATGGGCATGTTGACCCCGGTGAGAGACAGCTTAGTAATGAGGCTTTAGTCATCTGTTTCTATTTCTATCAATTCTTCTAACACTAATACAACTCTTTTCTTCTACTACAACTATTGCTACAACTACAGTACTACGACTGTTATTCCTACAGATACTGTTGCTAACACTACTACTACTGCTCATGCTCATGCTTATTCTGCTACCACCGTTAGAACTTCCACTACCAGTAACTTATGATAATAGCATTAATAATAATAATAATAATAATATGATACAATGATACGAATTTAATCCGTTCCAGAGACAAGTTTCTAAGGCAAAAAGTTGAATTGAGGAAATTATTTTCACATAAAAAATTATGTAAATGCAGATAATTCATTCCAGCCACCCAAACATCTTATCAATATTACCAATTCCCAACACTATAATCATGTATTTGCATATAAAAACAATCGAAACATTGAGAAACGGCATGTAAACAAAGTAAAATATGAAATAAATAGATATTAAACCTCAATTAACCTTAATCTATGATTCCACCTTGCACCGGCTGCTTTAAAAACAAAACTGAAAGTGGCTCCTTTTTCTTCTTGCTACTGTCCTTGCTAACTTTCTTGCGACCCATAGTGCTATGTCTTTACTAAATCTTGAACAAAATATATATAAAAAAATTTAAAAAAACACAAAAAAATATATATGTAAACTCGCTTCACTTGGCTTTCCACTGACGCAAACTAAGTTTTGAACGGCTAATGAACGTACGCGCGATAAACGCTTCGTACGCCGTGGCAGATTTCTTGCAATATTTCAGTTCTTAAGGCAAAGATTTGCGAGGCGGAGCATTTCTATGCTGATGTTCCGCTGGAATAATTCTACTGCTACTGCCGATAATGCTGCCGCCTCTATTACTTTAATCCTGATCCTCCGACTGTATTATTACTGTACTACCATGTACTACCGTACTACTGTACTAACTACTGATGTCTTCCTGCTGCACTTACTATTACTACTGCTACTAAGACTAGCACTACTATTATGAAACTAACATTTATGATCATTTCCAACTTTCTCTCTCATACTAATACTAGTAACACTACTAATAATACTGATACCATTTCAATTAATCTGCCCATGTTCTAACATCCCTATTACAACTGCTATATCTACTCCTTTTCCTCCATGTCCTCCTACTACCTTTACTTCTGGTCTGACTACTACTACTAGTACTATCATTAATACCTTTATTTCTTCACCCACTATTTTTACTAATACTACTTCTAATACTAACACCACTACCAATATTGCTACTAATACTACTACAACTAAAACTACTATAAAATTTCCAATAAAATGTACTAAAAATAACCAGTGGATATCATCATTTTTATTTTCACAGCAACTCAATGCTATCATAGCTGCCTCAGCCTCTGTGAAGTCTTCTCCAAAGCTGAAAAGAATGCTGGAGGTAGGAAATGCCATGTTTCTGCCATGTGCTAAACTCTTTACCAAAACTAGGTAAAGTTCCCTTGTCCCTAATCCCTTGTCTATGTACAGATTATTTTGGCCTTGGGGAACTACATGAACAGCAGTAAACGAGGCTCTGTCTATGGTTTCAAGCTCCAGAGTTTGGATCTGGTATGGTGGATGACATGATCGATTGTTACACTGCGTTAATACAATGTACAGTGTAGACGCTTAATCTGTCCGAATTACTGAACTGTCTTTTGTTTGCATTGTTCCAGCTGCTGGACACGAAGTCTACTGACCGCAAGATGACGTTACTGCACTACATCGCTCTGATAGTGAAGGAGAAATACCCAGAGCTAGCGAACTTCTACAACGAGTTGCACTTTGTCGACAAAGCCGCAGCAGGTAAAACTGAATGCATGAGGAGGCAGATATCATTCGTCATTCAACATTGACTCATGGGATGATGCCCTTAGCTTTAGAATTAACTTTTAGCATTCTACACTTTTCCTGTGAGTTGATCTGAGCAACTGTTTAGTCAGACTCAAGTCAATGTTCCTTGGCTGTGATTATGTTACACATGCACATGTGTGTGTGTGTGTGTGTTTGTGCAGTGTCTTTGGAGAATGTGCTGCTGGATGTGAAGGAGCTCGGAAAAGGAATGGAGTTAATCAGAAGAGAGTGCAGTCTGCATGACCACGCTGTCCTCAAGGGCTTCCTGCAGGCCAGCGACCCGCAACTGGACAAGCTGCAGAAAGATGCCAAGACCGCTGAGGTAACACACACAATCCTTTGGAGAACCATGCATAGGCATACACTGATCAACCATAACATTACTGTATAAGCACTGACAGGTGAAGTGTTACAACGGCATCTGGGAGCGGGTAGGATATGTTAGTCAAATTAACATTTTGTCCATAAAGCTTGATGTGTTGGAAGCAACAAAAATGGCCAAGTGTTAGGATTTGACCGACTTTGCCAAGGGCCAAATTGTGATGGTTGGACGACAGGGTCAGGGCAACTCTAAAACTGCAGCTCTTGTGGAATGTTCCTAGTCTGCAGTGATCAGGACATACCAAATCATTGAACCGTTGACAGGGTCATGAGTGGCCAAGACTCACTGATGAACATGGGAGCGATGGCTGGCCCCCGTAAGCCTATCCAATAGAAGCACTACTGTAGTTCAAATTCCTGAAGAAGTTAATGCTGATGTCAGTTTGCTGCGTATGTGGCTGTGTAGCCGCAGAACGGTCAGGATGGCCATGCTGACTCGTGTCCACCACCAAAAGCATCCACAATGGGCGCATCAGAACTGGACACGGAGCAATGGAAGAAGGTAGTCTGGTCTGATGAATCATGTCTACTTTTACATCATGTGGACGGCCATGTGCGTATCAATCCGGGGCACGTATGGTACCAGGACGCATTATGTGGCAAAGGCAAGCTGCCATGTTCTGCAAAGAGAAACCTTGGGTCTTGCCATTCGTGTGGAAGTTACTTTGATACATACCACCTACGCAAACATTATTGCTGACCAAGTACATCTCTTTATGGAAACACTATACTGAACCTTGATAGCAGCGATCACTTTCAGCAGTATAATGCATGCTGACAAACTGCAAAGTATAGCTGATGAGTGAGTGAGCGAGTGAGTGAGTGAATAGGTAGAGGAACACAATAATGAGTTCAAGGTGTTAATTTGGCTTGAAAGTTCTTGAGATCTTAATATAAATTGAGCATCTGTGGGGTGTGATGGAAAAACAAGTCTGATCCATGGATGGCCCAACTCACAACTTATCAGATTTATCACAGTTGGTGCCAGATACCACAGCTTAGCTTCAGAGATCTAGTTGTTGAGTCCATACCTCACCAGGTCATGCTGTTGTGTGGCAAAGGGGGACATACTCAATTATTGAGGCACATGGTCATAATGTTATGGTTGATTGGTGGTATTATTAGTGTAAAACCTTATTCATTGTAACTGTTAACTATAAAAGTATTTTGTATTCTCATCTTTGTGTGAATGCTCCTACAGGAGGCTTTCAACACTGTGGTGATGTACTTTGGCGAGAGTCCCAAGACAACTCCTCCGTCAGTGTTCTTCCCGGTGTTCGTGCGCTTCATCAAGGCTTACAAAGTACGTTCAGCTTCATTTCTGACTCAAACACACACAGCACCTGCACTTACTGTATATGCACGACGTATTACGTGTATCATTATATGACCGATCAGGAATTAGGAAACACCTGCGAGACGATGAAACATCATAAAAAACCAGAAATAGAAATCCTGTTATTCATGGAACAGCATGGCACGGCATGGCAGACGACTTATTCAGTCGGTACAGTGCAGCTAATAGAATTCCCGTGTACTGTACTTACTATCTCCTGGGAGTTTAAAGGGTTAAATCAGGACTCTTCACTCCATAGTGTAGCGCAGAAAGACGAGAGCAGGTTGTGTGGGTGAGGGGAGGAGAATGACGGATGAATAACAGGAAGATGCAGCTGCGTTTAGTTAAAAGAGCACTGCCTGTGTTTAGGCTGGGCTCGAGCACTCCCCGCTCTGACCCGGACACACACTCATACACACGCCTGTTCCTCACATTGTCCTTCACGTGGATTTATGGACCTGCATGAGGAAGCGGGCAGCCTCAGGGTCTGTTTTGTGTGTGTGTGTGTGTGTGTGTGTGTGTGTGTGTGTTTGTACATAATTAGAAGTACAATTACAATGCTGAGATTTTCTTTCTTGGAATATCCGCTCAGACTGTTAGGACATAACCATTAAAGCTGGACATCTGTAACGATGTTTGTGCATGTTTGTTTGTGTGCGCGCGTGTGTGTGTGTGTGTCATTTTCAGGATGCAGTTGAGGAAAACGAACAGAGGAAGAAACAGGAGGAAGCTATGAGAGAGAAACTGCTTGCTCAGGAGGCCAAACAGCATGACCCAAAGGTATGGCAGGTTTCCATCAAGGTCTCACACACACACACACATGTAAACAAATGGGGTTCAACACAAGTGAGCTTCTGCTTCTTTTTTCTCCTTTCTTAGAGAAACATGAACCATTAGGCCAGACGTTTCTTCTTTTTTTTTTTCCTGTAAGATCTTTTTAAGATAATAGTTCTCACTATGCTTCCAGCTTTTGTAGAACCAACCTTGTGGCCTGCAAAGTAGGACTTTGTTTTAGTTACAGTATCTTATAATTCTGTTATGATTTTCATCACCACGAGTTTCTACATTGCTAAATCACTTAGATTACATTTTTGCAATCGTTGTATTCAATGTGAAACAATCCCGAAGCCCTTGATTTGTACAGGCATGATTACACTGCTGCCACATTGTTGACCAATCACGTGAAAGAACAGATGTTCCTAATAAAGTGACTGGTGAGTCATAGTGACAGACGCTGTCTGGAATGAGTATCGTCTTTTCCCTACAGGTGCAAGCTCAGAAGAAGAGGCAGCAACAGCACGAGCTGATCGCCGAGTTGAGACGGCGTCAGGCCAAAGACCACCGTCCGGTCTACGAGGGCAAAGACGGTGCCATCGAGGACATCATCACAGGTGGGAGACGTTGGGCAACAAAGCCCATCATTCCCAGTTCCAGGATCACTGTGGTGGTGCTGGGCTCGTCACAACAAGAGTGCACCATATGTTACGCGACACACTGTCCCCTTCAGCCAAGCGAACAGTAGCCACACGGATACGCTGGGATTTTGAATAAATCCGTCCTCAGGGAACAAACTAAGGCACGAAAGTAGTTCAGGATAGACCTCTCCTGTCACTGTGATCATAATGAAATTAATCTTACCTAATGCTTTTGTTTAGTCTTAACCAGATTAAATGTTTCATCTGTGTCTCTTGTTAACGCTTATTAGGATTTAAAGGTTTACTAAACGCAAAGCTTGTTTCCCAAGTCACAAATTAGACTAAGGCTGAGTCACAATGGTATTTCTGAATATGGCAAAACCCAGACGGCAGTGGTGGGCTCGTTCAAACGGCAGTGGTGTTTTTTTTTTTTGAACGCTTTAGCTAGTTGAACATTTATGCCGAGTCATTAGCTAGTTTCCGCTCCATTTCGGAACCATGAGCTCAAGTGTTCAGTTGGAATAATCACCATAAACACCACTTTCAGGGCGAAAATCTGTTTAAAACGAGGTTAAGTCTAAGACTAGATCTCACCTTGAAAAACAATCAGCTATTCAGTTTACTTAAAAGGGGCATTAGCGGCTCAGTGGTAAGTTTCTCGCCTGCCATGCGGAAGGCCCGGGTCCAGTTTCCACCCAGTGCCCGAAATTCAGCCACTGGACACAGTGCTGGTCACAAGCACAGATAAAGTGGCAGGGCGTCAAGCCCGCGCCAAGTTGTGTGCGGATCGGATGGCTCGCTGTGGCGAGCCCCCGAGAGGAGCAGCCAAAAGACCACCAACATTTCTGCTTACTTAAAAGGCTTTGTAAGGAATAATACAATCAGTGCATGCTGTTATAGTGGGATAATCAGCTGGGTGGTACTGTAGGATGTAACCTGACATGAAGCAGAACTGTTCTTACCACCATGAAACATCACCACATCCCGAAATTTTTTATTTCTGTTCTGCCACAGAAATGTTCATGTTGTAGAAAATCACCAATACGCCAATAATGTTCGTTAGCACTTTTATCGAAAGTAGTGCAAAAGTGGGCATAACCGACATAGGTGGGTCAAATTGCTCATGTTGGTATGGTAACTCTAACTCTTAAAGGTAAACTCAACATAGTTTCCATCACAAGTGATGCGTTTGCACACTTTTTGTCGCAGTTGATGGTCTCCTTCTGCGCTGGTCTGTCTTCTATGCTAGTTTCCCCTTCTTTAAACTTCTCCAACCATCTGTGCACATTGCTGTTGTCAACGATGTTACCTCCATAAACACTAAGACCATTAACTGCGACAAAGGGGAAAGACAATTCGATAATGGCACAAATGCATCGGTTATGAAGGAGACCATATACAGGTGCATGCCAGTTAATAAAAACGTTATACCTACTTTGGCATTACTTACAGTAAAGCCCTCATATCCTGTAAGGTTATGCTTAACTAGTTCATAATTCCTGGTACAAACATATTATTGAGGTGTAACAAACAATACAATGTATACAATCAAATAGGAAATGTTTTTGTACAAGGAGAAGATCTGGCTCGATTTAGGAGCACACGGTCATCAGTCAGCTCTAACATTGTTCTTCTAACCTTCCTTCCCTCCCATCAGCGTTGAAGAGCGTGCCGTTTACAGCGCGCACAGCCAAGCGGGGCTCGCGCTTCTTCTGTGACACCAACCTGTACGACGAGTCCAACTGCTAGCCCCTTCCTAAGCTCCCTCTCAAAATCTGTCCCTAATTTATAAGGTTGTTTAGTTCATTTTTTTTCTTTCTTAAAAACCTGCATGCCACTGGACACATGCATGAACCTCCTCGTGTTTCTCCACAGAGCACCAGCAAGCACTTCTTTACTAATCTTTGAGATGTACGAGATGATAAGGTGTTGATCTGGGATCAGTTATATGGTTGACAAACTGATCCTGGGTCATCCCTCTGAACTAGGCTTTCCATCCTTTGGTTCCAATGCAAATTAATATGAACAACCCATTCCACATAGCTGAGGCAGCACATAGTGGCCTACAGTGGGTAGAGTAGATGCAATACAAGTTGCCTGTCCATATATTCTTCAGTAGCACTTTTGGTTAATTGTGGTTGACAACAAACATGGAGTTTATAAGTACCTTGGGAAAACTAATGTCATTCACAGCTTCGATAATTTTGTGATGGTGCGCTAAATAAATACAGAATATGTTTGTCACCCATCCTTGTCACGATCCTCTAAGGAAAATCCAAGTTTGTGAAACTTTTGGATGGAAACATAGCTAGACGATTGAATGAGAGTACATGAGAATGGAAACTGGGATGTGCCTGTTAATGTATCGGACCTGCAAAGCCTTTCCATGGTGGACGCTGGCAAACAGACTGAAGCACTGTATTTATCCTCAAAAACACTGAATGAACTTGTATTCATTTATAAATCTTTTCCTGAATAGCCAGTAATATTTTTATATCTTGGTCATGAGTATAAAGGGATAGTTTAGATTTTTTTTTTTATCTGTCGAAAAATAAAAATTTGAGGTACGTACAGTATAAGTAAATCACAAAATTACAAAATATACCAACTCGTTTTAAGTCAGTGGGGCTGCAGATGCTTTATATGAGTCTCGTCTAAAATTTAGAATGCATTTTTGCATGGAACGAGGGTTGTAGAATTTGGTCCAAATTTTTTACATTGTACATTCTGGGTGACAAACTTCATGGTCGGTGAAAACTTACAATGATCAAGACCTAAGATAGTGTAATGTAGTGATATACACACAAATATTAATTTGAAACAGACTTGAAAAAATGAACTATCCCATTAATAATGAAGTACAAATCACAATCAGATCTCTAGTGCAACAGTCAGTCGTGTCGTGTTACCCACTGAGGTTTGGCTTATGCAGCGGTCCATACAGTTTCACTTTTCCTAACATGCTAATATTATTTTCTTTATCTTTCATCCCCACTTCACTAATGATTTCCTCCTACATTTCCAACAGAACAGAGGACCGAGCTGAGTAAATGCGGGCCTTTACTAAACGGAGGGTAAGAAGGGCAGCACATGATCCGGCTTCATAAGGCAGAAATGCTTTGCCGCTGGTTAAATGTGCCTAATGTTTGAAAGGCCCGCTATTTGTACATATATTTTTTTAAATGCTTGAATATCTTGTAAAATCGGTTGCTTTGTACGTCGCTCATATATTGCTCTGGAATCGTAAAGCACACACTCTGGTTTTAATGTGTGTCTTTTAAAAGTTTAGATATGATTTTCACCAGAAACAGAAACCCTGATGAGATCCAATGGACTCAAAGCAATTTTACAATTGATAGCATTAATGCTTTTTTTTTTTTTTTTTCCTTTTACAGAAATAAACGCTAAGCTGGTCACGTCTGTCCCTGTTGCATGCAACACTAACACGCCTGCCATGTCTGCTGCGTATTACTGCTTATGATTATGGCTTGCATGCAAAGTTCTGGTGTTCAGCAAGTTCTGCACATGACTTTAATTGAAGAAGAAAAAAAAAAAAGGACCTTAAAAATTGTAATCATTGAGATGTTCAGCTTGATTCATTTTTATTCTTTAAAAGTCTGAACGAAGTTGCTGATCACTTGGACATGCTACATGGAGTATGGTTTTAATGCTGTGTATTTTTGTACTGGCTACAGATGTTTTCATAGATTTGTTATCCGGTTGAATCTTCATGCTGAGAAAAGAGATTTTCCCTAAAAGCTAATAGCTTCAGAACTCTGTTTAGAAAAAGATATAGGGTAGAAAATTAAGATTAGTTACAATGTATGTGAAACTCGACTCATCCTAATTCTTTGTAATGAGAAAAAAAGCACCCTAAAGCTACACTAAGTAAGGAATACAACACAACAGAGTATTGAGTTGATAGTTTAACAATAACACAGATGACAATTGAAAGGGTCTTCAGTATGGCTAATGTTTTTATTTCACGACTAGTTTTTAATCCAGACAGTCACCAATGGAGACCGTCCCCTACAAATTAAAAAAAAAAAAAGGCATGCAGCAATCATTAATCCTATTACAGACTCTGTTCTATTGTTGCATCCTGAACAGCACAAGAGTACAGGAGTGCGCATGATAGTACAGCGGGGCTGCGTTCAATATCGAGAGTAATGTTAAATGTATATTTAAAGATTAATGTCTATTTTGATTAAGCCATATAATAGTGCATCCCAAAGTGTTATACTATAGATTTTTTAAAATAAATAATAAAAAAAAAATCCAAATATTTAGAAGCCATATCAACAGCTATCAATTATTATAACAGTGTAATGAACTGTCTTATGTTCACCAGTGCTATCGTTATTGAGTGCAGTACCCTGCTATACTATCAGGAAGACGCAAGAGAGACGAGTCCATCACAGGGTTAATGATCGCTAAAGCCTGTTTGTTTCGTGTGGCCCAGTCGCCACTCAACATAGCACCGAGAGTTGCACTCTCAACCAT
This sequence comes from Heterobranchus longifilis, assembly GCA_028570985.1. NCBI lineage: Eukaryota > Metazoa > Chordata > Actinopteri > Siluriformes > Clariidae > Heterobranchus > Heterobranchus longifilis. The sequence continues at coordinate 20,008,084 of JAOVVB010000018.1, read as the reverse complement.
TTCAGGAACCCTGTATAGACATTCATCCTGCTATGAGGTTCTCTTTCCACATTTTCCTTGAAGTTAATAAGACAAAAAAAACAAAAAAAAAAAACAACAACTGCATAATGTTCTCCAGGAGTGCAAGGCGTTTGCAGTTCCTGGAGAAATCTTAGTGCTTGAGATTTCTTCCATAAATATCTCGTCATAGAAAGCTTCACCATATCACCTATAGTTGTTATAATAGAAATGATAACGTACTGTATTATAAGGACGGCATTCATGCAAAAAGCAATTGAAAGAGCTGCCACCTTTTAACCAATCAGATCTGAGAATTCAGTCTGATATATAAGGCTTAAACAACCAAAAGCTGTAATACAATACATGGTAAGAATTATAATACTTGTGATGAGTTTAATGTTATTAGTAGGTGACTATGTGCATATACTGTTAAGCTTGGACAGAATATTATAGTCTAGTAACTATATGTTTCCCGCCGAAAAGCAGAATAAACTCGAAGCTATAATAAGACTGAATAGTGATTATATTGTTAAAATTATAAAGTTGCATATCACATTCAAAAGAATTATAGTCAAATTATAGTGATTAATCAATCCGAGGTCCATATAGATTTTTCTTCTTTTTTTTTTTTTTTTTTGTGTGACAATGTGGTGCTCCCTGTTAACCGGAGTGTTCCCTGCTCTAACTGTCCCTCTTCCCCACCCGCAGATCTCCGAAGCCAGCCGTTCCTGCGCGCTGACGCGGTGATCCGAAACGGGTGGAAGCGACCCTAAAGACCCTCCCTGACCCCTGCCCACCCTGCGCTTATCTCCCCGCACCTCACAGTGACGGAGCGTAGGCCAGGACCGGAGCAAAGGCTGTCTGTGCGTTTAATAAGCGGGTGGGCGACCCCTTTATTTATTTATGGAAATCCTTTCTGGATGGGCGGACTCTCTGGTTCTCTCTCTCTGTCTCTCAACAAAGCTACAAAAGCACAGAGGTTACAAAAAGTCCGCACCCTTTCCTTTACTCTCCCACACACAAACACACGCACGTACATATCCAAACACATCAGACACGAAGCATCATTGTGTGGCCTTGTTGGGGGAAAAAAGGAAGAGACATTTCCTGGACAGTGGTGTGCGAGAGGACATGTACATACACACGGAGAGAACAACATGGGCCCCTTCACATGTGCAATCTATAAACAAGACTGACTGATGAAGAGATACTGAACGACCCACACCATGTACACACAATTCCTTAGATAATTACAACAGCATGATTATTACCAGAAGGTGGTTCGAGCTCGACTCGACAGACCGAACGTCTTTGTTAAACAAGTGCCTTTTTTTGTTTGTTTGTTTTAAAAATCGAGACAGTATTATTTGCTTAAATATTTAGCTAAAAAAACAGATGCCAGTCTTTTAATTTTCATAATTTTGTACTGATTGTTTTGCTTTCTTTTTGTACTGATTCCTATTTTTTGTATAACATTCATTGAAATATTGTAAATTATGCGAAAGTGCAGCTCGTCGCATTGTGGATTTCAAAGAGAGAAAGCCTGCCTCTTCGGGACTCGTGTTATTTTAAAAGGCAATTATGTTCCTTCCGCAGTTAATACTAAGCTAACCTCATTTTTACCTGACTGTATATACTAACGTGCTGCAGGTTACATGCCCAGGTGTTATTTTTGTAAAATAAATAAATAAATAAAAACGTACTGCAGGGGTGCCAACATTTATAGTGAAGGTATAGTATTTACAATTTTTGAGCACTATCCAACAAGACCAAGCCCGAATAAAATTATTCTACCGTTTTGTTTGTTGTTAGAATTTTTTCTTGCTAGAATTATTGGCACCCCTGCCTTCACCTGCCTCATCGTGCCAAAGAAATGAAGGATTATGATGTATTTGGAAATGTTAAAAGCCATTATTCTGGGATTTCATTTGGGATTCTGTATCATTTGCGAGCCTTCTTTTTTTGCACTAGCTAGTAGAATGACATGGGGAGATTGTTCAGAACTAATACACTACATACTGCCGTTTAGAGGCGTGACCGAAACACGAGCAACACTAGACCTTACTGGGGGTCTCTTAAATATTTAAATGTTTTGTTTGTTTTTTGTTTGATCGTGTACAAAGGCGCAAGTGCTGAATGTAATAGGCATGACATCTCTTTTAAGAAATCCATCACTGTATCAGCTTTAGCCATTTCCATTTGTCAAAGGAAGCACAAATAAAAGCCAGATGTTCCTGACTGTGAGTGTACTTGATCTAATTCACCATGAAAATGGAGATTATTACAACCCCTGGTGGTTGTAAGAAGAATTGCATGTAAATCAGTTCACGAAAACGTGGCTGCCATAATGCTCAGGCTTATACCTGTACCTGGGCAAGATGCATAAGAATTTTTTTTTTTTTTTTTTTTTTTAAAGTTTTAATAAGATTTCTTAACATTACATTATGATAACTTACAACCAGATCACTTGAGGGAAAAAAAACAAAAGTCAGTCTAATCACTTTTAATAGCACCAGAGCACACTGTTGCCATGGAAGACCCATTTTTGTAAAAGAAAGAAAATTGTTTAAAATTAAATAAAATAATAATCCGATTCACGTTTTTATGGTTTAACAACATATTCCTGCCTTCGATGTGAAATGTTGAACGTAAAAGAAGGAAAATGTCTTGAAACAGCGTCTTCTATAATGTTATGATGATGACTTACTTCATTATTTCCACGTTATAAAGTGATCTTTTTGTGTTATTTCACAAAATAAAATGAAAATCAAAAGAACATAAAAAGATCACGTTATAACGTTAAAAAAAGGGTAAAAGGAAGTCGTCATTATAAAATAAAAATATAATGCTGTTTAACGTTTTTGCGATTGTGAAAATAACTTGTTAAAATGTAAAACATTTGATTACGTGAAAAGATGAGTTAAAACATATATGTATAAAAAAATTTATAATCTTTCATGGCAACGGTGCGCTTTGGTGTTATTAAAAGTAATTAAGACTTACTTTGTGTCTATGCTTAATTAATTTGGAGATCTGTTAATAGTGTTTTCTGGCTCGTAGAGGGCCGAGTCACTGTCATCTTTAAACAGAAACTGATGCATTTTGCCTGTAGACTAACAAAGGTGTTAGACATTTTTATTTTATTATGAGGCTCATTACAGGGCCTACAAAACCCTCCAGCCCCAGAGACTAACTGCAGGTTAAGGCTACACTGTTCACACAGTACTTCCAACAATAAAAATCATTTCAAACCAGGGGCATTCAAGTTTTCATTGTCCATTATAACAGACAACAACGTAAAAACGTAAAAACTCCTTTTTTTTTCCCTTCTCTGTATAATCCCCTGCTACACTAATGCACTTATCATCCCAGTGTTTCACTAGTGCCTGAATCCCATCAAAATAGGAAGTTTTCTTAGTATGCTCAGAGCCATGATTAGACTGCCTTCTTCATGTCTGAAACGCTGGCCTCCCAGGAACTCCCAGCCTCCCAAAATGTGGAAATGGCTTGACGGGAGGTCGGGACTGGACGGACGACGTTGGAGTAACTCCCAGCCGTGCTCCTGTATGTGCAAGTGGTGTTGGTAAATACAGACAAATGCGTCTCTTCTGCAGTTAGTTGACAAGTTATCAGTCAATTTTAAAAGATCAGGCGTTCCACAGGAGTCTCATCACCACTTACTGTTCTTGTGGGTCTGACTCATCCTGGTGCCATGCTGGTGCCCAACTGAGCTGGACTCCATGTTAACTTCTGTGGTTATGTTGAACTTCCAGCTGCCTAACACAGTATGTCAGCAAAAACCGATTCCTGCTATCCGTTATCACCCAAACGAGGATGGCTTCCCTGTTGAGTCCGGTTCGTCTCAAGGTTTCTTCCTATTGCCATCTCAGGGAGTTTTTCTTGCCACCGTCACCCTTGGCTTGCTCATCAGGGACAATCAGATCACTATGATCTTTATATTTATACTGTCTCCTACACATTTCCATAATCTTCTTCAATTTTGTGAAGTTGCTTTGAGACAATGACCATTTTTAAAAGCAGTACAGTATATTAATATAATTGAATTGAATTGCTTGAAGTGTCATTCAGTTAGCTTCTTTTAACAAGAAATTTCATCAGAAGTCCCAGTTTGACTTGAACAGCCATTGTATTTAACACTAATAACATTTATCAGTTCAAAGAAAGGAAATACATCATGAACTCATAATGAGCACTAATTTAACTTCGCTGGACGCAAAGAAAAACAAACACTTGCATTGTTTCATTTGATCATTTCTCATATTTCATTAGTACTGTATTTCCTTTCTACTACTTCATGACTTGCCTTTTATTTCCTCAGGAGAAATACAGAAACGTAAGCTTGAAATTAATTTTCAGTCCTCCTGGGTCACCATATTTTAACTCATTCCCCCCCCCCCCACCCCCCAGGAGTATTTAAAACTCTAGAATTCGTATATTTCTAGAATATAATTCAGACATCCCAAACTGCACCTTTA
>JAOVVB010000018.1:19956113-19968684 GCA_028570985.1 Heterobranchus longifilis | reverse complement strand
TAGCCTTAATGTGGGAGCCCCCTAGTGACGGGGAGGAATTGGCCACGACTAATATTGGGGAGAAAATTGGAAAAAAAAAAAAAAGAGAGTCTCCTTACTGTATGGTTTTACTCCTTCAATCACAAGAAATGTTATTAAATGTCCCAGTTTGACTTGAACGCACCACCTTGTAGTTTTCATTTTTATAAATAGTAATTTATGATTCAAATCTAAGACAAATGTAAACAACTAATGTACATTATTTGGAAGTCAAAATCTCTTTTTACTTTCAAGAACAGTAAGCTCAAAGTAAGCAGGCTTTTTCCTCAGAATAACACACAGCTTTTATTCCAAATTAAATAAAGATACTTCATGAAGCTTGACGAGGAAATTCAAATGAGTGTCACTTGCTACTCACAAGTATATTGTCATGTCAGATTATTAATTATGATATGTTGCTGATTCTGTGGCTCTGTACAAACCTCGTAATCAATGGAGATGCCATTGGGCCAGCTGATGCTGACATTGACCAGGACTACTCTATCTGAACCGTCCATTCGAGACCTCTCGATGCGTGGGTACTGCCCCCACTCAGTCCAGAACAGGTACCTTGTATACATAAAAGGGATTAGCTATCACGTGTAACACTGATAAGACAACATCCAATAGAGCGCTTTAATCGCTCGGCAGTGGACCGACTCTAATCATTATTGCAGTGTAAACATTTTCACATTATTAAAGCTCCGCTGCCTATTACTGTTTGTGGATTGCAGAATTCCCGACAAACTCAGACACACGCACTCACACTCACCCTCTCTCTGGATGAACGGCGATGGCGCGGGGTTTGTCCAGACCGTGAGAGATGACTACGTAGCGGAAGGAGCCATTAAGTCTGGCCACCTCGATCATGTCGAAGCCTTGGTCTGTCCAGTAGATGTTCCCTAAACGAGGCAATAAAGCACCATCGAGCAAATCAAACAATTACAGACAGCTCCATACTGCCAAGCTTTAATGGTAATGCTGCTACAATTTTCTGCAAAGTGTATAAAGCACTGTCGCAGACAAGGAGAGCTGCCAACCCCAAAGAGTAATAATGAGCAGTCGTTCCAGATTTATACACCGATTGGTTCTTCTGCCATTTTTAATTGGTGAGGGGGGGGGGGGGAATAAAAAAGGAGGCTGATGATATCCAATTATTTCTGACATTTCTGATGCGCACAAAAATGTGTGATAGCTTAATGAAGCTCTAGTTTACTTTAATGCTAACGTGCAGAGCTGGTATTCAATGTGTTTAGGGCTGGACTAAGAATCTGCAGGAAAAAGTCTAAAAGTAAATTGATACACACTTCTTGATGATATATGGTACAAGAGTGATCTAAGAAATCTTTCTAACCTGCAATCCAGTCAACAGCAATACCCTCCACGCGCCCGATGCCATTAGTAACCACGTCTTCTCGCCATGTCTGGTCTCTTTTGGCTCGGCTGATGGTGCTAAGGCCCATGTCTACCCAGTAAATGGTGTCATTTTCTACACACACACACACACACACACAATAAAACTCAAGCATCAATTTAACAAGCTACTCACACGTTTATTTTTACAGACTTGTATCAGGTTGTCATGCAAATGAATTTCTGTCCCAAATCAGGATGATCATGGGTGCTGGAAATGTTTGTACTCACCGGCATGAAAGTCGATGCCTACTGCCAGAGAAGTTCCCGACACTGGCACGAGGGCGTCAGATTTGTCGGATGGGTCCAGAGGAATTCCTCGGATGCCCTCGTGCACCGAGTACAACAAGAAAGAGCCCATACCTACCCGCAAACATACCAAGACAGGATTTACACATCTTATGACGGCTCACAGACACTACTGCGCTACGAGGTACAATCCATCACATATTGACACATGCCTGTGTGGTGTGAGAGAGTGAGAGGAGTGTACCTTCACAGGACTGATGGCCGCTCTTCAGGTTGTAGCCTGCTGTGCACATGCAGGCTCTGCTGGTGGGTGAGGTGGGCAGGCAAAGCTGAGAGCAGTCCCCGTTGTTTTTAGTGCACAGGTTTGTACCTTTAACACAAAATCATACCGGTTTTAAATTTAGTTCTGGCAGTTAAAGATACCTCAAGGGTTAACATGCATGGCAGTGATCTGTAGGGCTTGAGTTCAAATCCCAGGTTTGCCAGAAAGCCATTGTTGGGTACTTGAACAAACCCATAAGTAAAAAACATTCACTAGCTTAGTTGTGTATATGGAGCGGATCCACCAGTGAAATGGAGGAAACACGGGTGGAAAAGTCTGATGAGAGAGGTCAAGCTACAGTATACTGTATGCTAGAATAAATTAAATGAGCACTCCTTGCACCCATGGTGAGAAGAAAAGCATTAAAAAACACACAATATATCAAACTCTGACAGCAAAAGACCACATAAGGTTCCTCGCTTGTCAGCCAAGAACTGGAATATAAGACTCCAACAGGCATAGTTTCACTGAAACTGGACAGCTTAGGTAATAAAAAGAAAATCTTCCAATAACTGTCCAATTTTGGTGATCCTGCTTGCAAGAAGGAGCGGGGCTAAAGGTGAGCCTATTTCGAAGTGGATGATATCATATGTCGAAATCAAAATAAGGAACTCTAGAACAGCTTCACTGTTAACATTATAGCACGTAAATGTTCACCAGGGAAAGTGCCATTTCAAATAGTGCTAATGAAAATTCTAGCAGGCAGAAAAACAAGAACACATGTCCATGGACAGGGAGACACCAAGCTAAGTGATAAATGATTAAACCCATCTGTTATCTGTCTTAGTCGTATTTAGACAAACTGATTGCATGATGGTGCTACTATTAAGCCATAGTACGTTTGTTCTGGAGTGAATGCAGGAGTAACACCCCCATGTGCACCAAGCCAACAACAAAAAGAAAAGCATGTGTTACATTTTTCTACTGACCTTTTTTATTCGCCCAGGAGAAGGAAAGTCATCGTTTAAGGTCATGCTTTAGAAAATGTGTGCGGTGATACAATAATATAGAGGAAAAAAAACTTCAGGTGATCACCTTTCTGTTGGACTGTCTCATTATAGACCTTCATGTGCATCACTGGGGACGTGCCGTTCCTCAAAACCTTCCAGTTGCCTCCGTCCTTCTTGTCGCAAGTGCCTACCTGGTCTGTGGCCTGATTTGCCCACCACAGAGTTTCTCCTGGGGGAAAAAAAATAAAAATAACACCAAAGATTTCATTCAAGAGATGATGTTCTGGCAACATAAAAACCCTTAAAACTTAGTAACAAAAGTAGCGGTCACCCATAATGGCGAGAGCGGTGGCTCTGGTGAGTTTGCCCTTTACACTGTCGATGATCTCCAAGCCCGTGCCATCCAGATTACAGCGATTTATTGTGCTGTTGCCCGAACTGATCCAGTAGAGCTTCCCGTCATCAAAGTCAATCGAGAGTCCTGTAAGACAACAGCAAAACGCAGGGATTAGTCTGGATCCACCTCCAGTTAATTCCACAGAGGACTTGTTGGAACATTTCAGTGTGGCACAAATGCAATCAAAGGAATTAAGCGGTGAAGGTCAGCCAACTATTTAGGGGAAAAAAAAATAGCGGTGCATTTAGATTTCAGTTCTTCTTCTTAGAGAACAATCATGTTATAATACTTCGGTACATTATAGATAATGTTTAAAGAACAGTAATTATGTGGTTTATCCGTTTAGAGTTACAATTAAGTTTGTGGTTATTGCTCATGTGATCGCAGATTTAGATTTTTGATTTTGTACTTACCCACGGGGCCCTTCTGATTGGTGAAGAGTAACGAGCGGTTGCTGCCGTCTGTATTGGCCATGCTGACGTTATCTCCATCTGTCCAGTAAAGCTTTCTGGAGAACAATAAATTACAGAATTAAACAGCTGAACAATATGCAAACTGAAGTGCAACTCTTGTTCGTTTTCAGGTTATTTAAGCTCCGGAAAATAAAATTAAACTGGCTTACATTTCATTAATGTAATAAAAAAAATTAAGGCCATTACAGAAAAGTATGCAGAAGAGGGATGGGAATCACCAGGGGTGACACGATACAATATTGTCACGATTACTAGCTGCCGATTCGATTTGCATTGTGATTCTGTATCAGGATTTTATAAACATCACAATTCGCTATCAATTCTTCCTCGGGTTCCATTACAATTTTAAACTTCACAAATAAGTGTACCTCTGCCACACAGGATGTTGTGCTGCCTGCCCGTTTGTGAACAGTTTACAGCACACCACCTACAGGATTATGGAGGAACTGCACCATTTTTCCACCTCTAATGCATATAACTTCTCCTGTAACTCAACCAGTTTTGTTGAACTACAACAGAGGTATTTTAGGCTGTATTATATAACTGCTGTGTACTCCTTGTCATTTTGAAGGTATTTGGAAAAACATGCACATTTGCTTCACATCAGTAGTACAAGGAGAGAGAGTCCTGAACACTGTGGTTCAAACCTCATCATGAGTGTAATTAACAAACTGTGACCCTAAACACCACGACCACCCTCAGAAAACCCAAACAAAGAATTTACGCTGTAAAACATTCCCTCTTTTGTTCCGCAACTTCAAAAGATCCAGATTCTCTTTCTTTACAAACATACAGCCTCATCCTGTCCCTTCATCCTGTCCTTCAAAGGTTCCCATTTCACTTTAGCCACTTGTTTTCCTTGGAAACAGCCAAAGCATATGGCCTAGACATCTGCCACTTTTTAAACTCCATTTCCAAACAATGCCAGGTTTAACTAGACTAGAGGACATGTGGGGAAAAAAAGACCCACAAATCACAGAGTGAAGGAGTAACATCCTTCTTTAACATTACAAAGTACAGAAACACGTACGGGGGTGGAAGAATCACTATTCTGTGTACTCTGGGAAAGCAGATCGCGTGGAAAACTCACAACAATACTGATTCCTTTCTGAATCTGGCTGAGAACTAATGTGGGTAAAGATTGGAGACACCTTCTAATTCAGTTAGTGTTGGTCTTTCAGCTGTTCCTGGCAAGGGGACGCCACAGCGGACAATTGGTCCGCACATACAAGCTTGGCACAAGCTGGATGCCCTTCCTGACGCAACCCTCCCCTTTTACCCGGGCTTGGGACCGGCACTGTATCCAGTGGGTGGGGTTTGGGACCTGGTTGGGAATCGAACCCGGGTCTTTCGCATGGCAGGTGAAACACCTACCACTGAGCCACAGTGCACACCCTACACATTCTAATTCAGTGGTTGTTCTTTATTTTTGGTATTATAACAATAAAGAAAGCATCCAATATATTAAGTAATCTCCAAACAGTTGCTGTTGAGATGCGTCTGCTTCACTGAGGCGCAAATCTGATGTGATTTTAATTAACAATCTCTGAGGCTGGTAACTCTAAATGAACTTCTCTCTGCAGAAGAAGTAAGTCTTGATCTTTCCTTACTAGGATGGTCCTCATGAGAGCCAGTTTAAAAGATACTGGACATTCAAAGTTCTTGCAATTTACTTGCTGGACTCATTGTTTTTTTCTCTCTCTTTATATGTACTATTTCATAGTTTTAATGTCTTCAAGTGTTTTCCTACATGGGGTGTTCAAGTGAAAACAAGACATCTGATTGTGCAGAATAACAGGACATGGTAATGAGAGTAAAAAATCCCTTTATTCTTTATATAATCCCCTGCTACACTAATGCACTTATCCCAGTGCTTGAATACCATCAAGGCGAAGGCTTCTGTGCTTTGCTGTCTCTATTTACACCACCTGAAATGAATCTTAAAAACCTGTATTCCATAATCCCATTTTCTTAACTTCATAAACTATAAGGAATTAGGTGTAAAAAGAAAACTCAGCTTGGTAAGCTTTAGGGTTATTTAAGGTGAAGTACTTATGACTGGATATTTGCATGTAAGAGTCAAAAAAAAAAAAAGAACTCACCCAAGCATCGGGTGTACCACCAAGCAGTGTGGTTTGTCCAGCCCGTGGATGACCGAGGTCTTAAAGGAGCCGTCCAGACGGGCCACATTGATCTGCTTCTTGCTCGTGTCATAGCTGGTCCAGAACAGGTTCCTAGACACCCAGTCTACAGCCAAGCCTTGAGCATTCGGTATATCTAAAAGAGCAGCATAAATGACTTGTAGTTCAACGAGTCAGCAGCGGTAATGATTAAAGAGAAAGAGAACTGATCAAAGGCTGATGTCATACCGGCCGACACCACGGTCTCCACCCCTGTCCCGTTAATGAAGGCTCGTTTGATCATCTGTGTGCGGACATCAGACCAGTAGATGCGCTGCTCTTGGGCATCATAATCCACTGCTGTAACGTTATCAATCACAGGCACGGTGAAGGAGATGATGTAGTTGAAATAGGGATTCTCAACGTCCACTCCTCTAATCTCGATCTGACGTGCGTAGAGTAAGAACTGGCGAGACTCTAGAAATAAGAGGAGGAAAAAAAAAACTAGTTTAATAACTTCATTATGTAAAGACACAGACAAACAGACACAAGACAGATCGATAGATAGATGGATAACCAACAGGCCTTATTTACAGTATATCAATTTTAGACAAATATGACAGAAAGACACAGCGAGAAAGAAAGAGACAACTAAAGACGAACAGAATAAATAGAGACAAACAGACAGGGTAATGACAAGAAATATGACATGTGTAAATATATACAGGGTGTACAGTTTGATTTCAGGGTCAATAATTCACAATTTTGCAGGTGTGTGTCAGGCATCTCCTCACGCATGCACACTGCAGGTCACTCTATAACACACTCGGTACTGATGTGGGATCAGGGCAGTACGCAGCGCAGGTCACCTACAGAATACTAAACAGTCTTCCTGAGTCAGTGTATCACGACCCCACTGCCACACTGCGGAATATTAAACAGTGACCTGGACTCGGTGCAGCAGGCAGAACAGGCCATGCTGCAGAATACAAAAAACTGATCCCGAAGAATCGAAACACTGACCGACGACGCACCGATTCCACGAGACACTCCTGAGTCATCAGCAAAGATTGGATATTCAATTCACATATGTTGTTTTTATATACAGTATTAAAATCAAAACTGCACCGAGCCAGGGCAAACACTGACACATGCATTGTTAAATCTCAGTAAGAGGACCTGAGTTGTGTTTTACCATAGCAGGTGTGTTTGTCAGCCTGCAGCTTCATGAGGTGGGGGCAGGCGCAAGAAAACGTCTGGTTGTAGTTGATGAGGCAGAGGTGAGAGCATGGACCCTTCCCACCATTAGCAGCACAGGGGTTTGGAGCTGAAAAGCAAAAGCAGAATAAGCAAGTGGAAAAAAAAAAAAGCACTTTTTTGTTTTTTTTAAACATGTCGTTTATCATACATAATTTTATTCATTTATTTTTTTCCATGTGAATTATTGTTACTGTTATTATAATTGTTACAATATTGGTGTAACGGTTATTACTGTTACCGACATTATTTTAATTTCCATTCTCGCCATTTCTGCTATCATTAATGTTGTTATTGTTACTGTTGCTACTACTATTATAGACATTAATAAACTTTACTGTCATTACCAATACTGCCTTTACCACTGCTTCGATCAGTGATACTCTCTTTAAACTTATGGCTGATACTGTTACTGGAAATAAAGGAATTACTATTAATGTTATTGTTATTAGAGTTGCCAGTGTTACTGTGCTGGCACGACCGACACTGAAATCAATGTCATGACGGTTACTTCTTTTGTAGTTAATTATGATAGGGTTATTGTCTTTATTGCTACTTTGTTGCTCCGATCCAGTCATTAAATGTAACCGCCGTGACCGTTATTGTTTTTACCACAACTGTCATAATGGATAATTTAGTTAATTAAACTGCAATAACATTTACGTTCATGATGGGTACTATAAGTACCATAGCCATAATTAACGCAAGTGTCATCACCGTGATTGCCATTACTGCTACTGTCTATACTATAAGTAATGTAACTATAATTACCGGTACTGTTTTTACCACTAGTGGCATAGTGGATACTACAGTAATGTAACGGTCATTACCGTTATTAATTTTACTCCTACTATCATGATGGAAACTATAGTTAACGTAACTGTCATTACCTATATTGTTTTTACCAATACTTTCATAATGGATACTATAATTAATTTGAACTGTCATTACTGTTATTGTTTCTACTGCTCCTGTCACTGTGGGCATTATATTTATTGTAAATGTTATTATCTTTTTTACAACTATCGTCATAACGGCTACTATAGTTAATTAAAGTGTTAACTACTATTATTAGTAGTTTTTAAGCACTACTGTCATAACTGATACAGTAATTAATTCCATAGCCAGTATTATCATTACTTTTACCACAACTGTCATGCTGGGCTCATGAAACTGTCATGACCATTACCGTTTTTACCGCTACTGTCAAGATGGTGCTATAGTTAATGTAACTCTCATTATTGTTATTGTTTTTACTTCTAAAGTTATAATGGATCGTATACTTAGTGTAAATGTCATTATCAATTTCTAGGTCACTGCTGATGTCATGTTAAAAACTGAGTGTCCTAAGTGTTACACCAGTACCATTATCGCCTTTACCGATACAGCCATCACGGATACTGTCAATACTATGTCATTGTGGTTATTGCTCTTAACATTTATGTCATCATGACTATTCATGTCTTTACAATTACTGTGGCATTGCTAAAGCTGTTACCGTTGTTCTTGTTCTGCATCATATTATTATTCTATTAGCTAGTGAGCAACTATAGGTAAATATTTATCATGTGCACAATGTGCCTAAAACTGTGGCATGTCCATTGTCTTATGTTAAAAACAATATTATAATAGTAATGTAGTAACCTCCAAGTGTAACGCATTAAACCTTAAAAAAAATCTTTAGGTATCTGTTTACAATCTAAAAAATCGGAAGTGATTCGATTTCTATTGCATAAAAAAAGAAAAGAAAAGAAAAAACTGAAACACTTTAGAAACGCTCCAGTAACAGTGTGCAATGACCTTCTCATTCATGAATCCTTCTCATTGACACTGTAGCACAAGCTTCCAGGCTAGCAAAGAGGGAGTAAAATGGTTCATACATGACAGGCTCATGAAGCCATGAAAGGGTCCGTCACGCCTCAAGGGAAGTGTATACACGCGTGCAGAAATGTGTACAGTGGAGAATACGAGCATAATTCGTTCCGGAAGCGGGCTCGTATTCCAAGACACTTGTAAACCAAATCGAATTTTCTCATAAGAAATAATGGAAACTCAGATTATTCGTTCTACAGCCCAAAAAAATGTATAAATAAAAATAATTAATACAAAATCTAAAGTAAAAATAAAACAAATGCGTGCTACATGATACTCGGTACTCGTAAACCAAGACTTGATCGTTTTCTCAAAGTCAAAATTTATTAAAAATCTTTGCTCGTCTTACGTGACACCACGCAAACCACGTTACTCGCAATCCGAGGTTTCACTGTATACAGACGTGACTGCGTGAGAGACTGGGACTGATTGGAATGTTACTCAGGAATGCATAAACCAAGACAATGGAGTGTAGTTCAAAAAGGAGGAAGGCAGTATACAGGGGACTAATATGCTTGCCTTTTAATTTATGATGTAGTTAATGTAGTTTTTAATTATTAGAAGTTGGAGATCAGAGTTGTTTATTGCTTTGATGGCGTTAAATTACATTTCTAACTTTACTATACATTCATTCTGTTACTACATAGCAGCAGCTATAAAGTGTAGAACATATTTAAAAAATCCTTCGAATGTGTGTGTGTGTGAAATCAGTGCTGCTATTATTAACAGATGACTAACCCTGAGGCTGTCTGGATGGATGATAGACTTGCAGGTCGAAAGGCTGTGTGTTGGTCCGCTGCACCACCGTAACGTTGTGCCCCGTCCATTTGTTGGCTTTAGCAAGTGTGTTAGTGCGCCAGTCCGTCCAGTAAACCTCGCCTCCGTACATGGTAACGGCGAATGGGTGCGACAGGTATTCGTGTCCCCGCAGCACCTCGATCAGGCCAGAACCATCATAGGCAGCGGAGTAGATGGCATCAGACCTTGAACAAGGGTTCATTATAGGAATAAGTGGACATCAAGATGAGAAAAACTGATTTACACTATAATAACAAAAAATTAAAATAAACATACCGAGCATCAATCCAGAGAATACGGCGCTCTAGGTAATCAACAGTGAGTCCGTTAGGCCAGCCACCACTTCCTGTTTCTCTGTGAATGGTACGCCGGCCATCGCCACTCATCGACGCAGCCTCGATTCGAGGAGAACTGGCGTCCCAGTCTGTCCAAAACAAAATACTGGGGAAAAAAATAATAAAAAAGATATGAGGTAATATTAGTAACATGCCAAAACCTTCATACCATACTACAGCCTTTTGTGAAATTTGTTTGCATCTCACCCGTCCCGTGGGTCAAGGGCGATGGCCCTTGGATGCTCCACTTCTCCAGCGAGGAGTGTCGTGCGCATGGTGCCATCGAGCTTGGCCACCTCGATCTGATCTAAGTTGCTCTCCACCCAGTAGATATTTCCAGCAATCCAGTCCACAGCCAGGCCCTCTGGAGTGGCCAGACCATACTGGATCACTACCTCAAAACTGGTCAGGGCTGCACCGAAGCAAAAAGGAAAACGTATTACCACATATAGTCTTATACGGTTTGTTTAAAGCACTGTCCTGAGCATGATGGAGGTGGACTGAACAGTTCAGGTTTTAGGATCTAACTCTTGATCTACATCTTATCCAAGAAATCAGACCATCATCACATGAAAGTGCTTTAGTTCCACCGACACTGGAGTCTCCTTTCAAAAAGGATCAATTAGTATAGAAAGCTTCAGCAATAATTGGCAATAATTATAGATTTTTCTTTGTTACAAAAAAAAGTATATATTTAAGACGTAAACTTGTGATTTGACTTACAAAGTATATTACAGTCAGAACTGTCGTTATTAAACAGAGTCAAACCTTCTGACCAATCAGAAACGAGAATTCACCCTCACTATGGTATAACGTTATTAAAATTATTATAATGTAATAGGTTTTACAGTAAACTGTTGTCTAGACAAAAACCTAATGCAGCACATCATGACCGCCAGCTTGATTTTATTTAAGTCTTTGCAGATCAACTTCACAGAAGCTGTGGTTAAGCATTTTATGATAATTAAATACAGCTTTAAGGATGAACTAAAATTCTAAATAAAGGCAGACACTATCAGAAACTGAAGCCTACAACCAACTAAAGCTAAAATAAACAAGCATGAAAACAAGCTCAACACCTGCATGTGGGAAGTTTACAGAGCACTCCGGTTGTGCACCACTGCCTATCTCTGGTATGGATCTCAGCAACCGCTGGTGCGACTGATCACAAACTATCTTGCAGCCTTGCATTCCCCGGTCCTACTATCTTTCATACAGGCTAAGTTTTATAACGCATGTGTGCAGCATTAAGCCTGTTCACACACACACACACACACACACACACACATACACACACATACACACACATACACACACACACACACACATACACACACATACACACACATACACACACATACACACACACACAGAAAACGTTAGCGTTGGGTTTTCCAAGATTTACAAATGTAAATCCAAAATGACATCTTTTATTATTATTGGGAGATAGAAAACAGGCAAATGAAAGTAAAAATTACATTGATGGATTCAATCTGGCCAAACTCTTCAAAAAGATTGGTAAGGTCTTGCTGTGTGGCCTTCTTGTCCACTTGGCCCACCCACAACGTAGTGCTACACACTGAAAAGGGAAACAAATAAGAATAATAACAAAAGCTACAAACTTAAGCTTTTTTACTGGCTATACCATTTAATTATATTATTAAATTTTTTCCCCAAATGGAATATTAGTCCTTTACGTACCACTGAGAAATTTTGAGCGGATAGGAGGAAGGCCTTTCTTCTGCCGCTCCTTTTCTCTCTCCCGTGCTCGTCGTTCGCTGGAGTATGAACGAGAGGATTTTCTCTTTCGGTCTCTGGAGCGCGAGCGTGACCGCTTCCGGTGTTTGCGTTTCCGAGACCCTGAGCGTGACCTTGACCTCCTTCTCTTGGGGGATCTGCAATCAGAAGTGACAAAGATTTTGTGATAAAGGTGTTTTTGGTGTTTTCAAAGTTTTCAATATCAATGCCTGTCTAACCTGGAGCGAGACCGAGAGTGTGATCTGGAACGAGTACCACTGGTTTTCTTCTCCTCTGCCTCAAACATATCCTCATCTACAGTGTCCTGTCCCTCATCCAGGTCCATGTCCTGGATCAAACACAAAACCACTTTTGGTTAAGCTGTGAACAATTTTCTCTTTGAAAAATGAAAAGATTAGTAATTTGTGTGTCACATGTAGTTGAAATGCATGTAAAAGTTACTAGAAGTACTACATAAAAATCTGAACATCCCAAAAATCCAAAACTATTCAAAATGTTTTTTCCCCTGTTTTTTTTTTATTTTATTTTATTTTTTTTATTGAATTTTTCAACAAAACAACAGCAGTGGTACAGGTATCTCAACAACAGGCAAAATTTTGTAACACATTC
>JAOVVB010000018.1:19911478-19946006 GCA_028570985.1 Heterobranchus longifilis | reverse complement strand
TACACCCTAGGGCATACTAACCTGGACTCGACACCGCGAATGGAGAAACGTCCAAGAACTCGTGCTGGGCGCGGTCAGGACAAGACAATACACGTAGAGGCAGCTTTGCGTAAAACACACACCATTCACAACTCACTACGACAACATTCAAAATACCGGAAGTATAGCGTCACCATAACAACAAGATCTATCAATGAAACAAAAAACCGCCCCGCTGGCTGCGTCACTTCCGGGTTCTTATACTCGGCTGGGGCAGCCTCATTGGTTCCCATGGGAATCGCGGTCGCGCTGGAAACCATGATTGACAGGTGCGATGTCCAATCCCGAAAATACTACGGGACGTAACATCTGTCTTTGTCTGTACATTCATTTAAAACTTTTATGTTTTTTTAATATAGATTTGTTCTTTTTGTCTGTCAATATTATTTTCTTTTCCACTGTGTCTTTCTTTCCTCTTTTCTCTTTTTAAGTTTCTGTTAAGGTTTTTGGATGGCTGTCATTTTCTTTTTTTAAAGGGCATTCAGGTTTCTGTTCCAGCCTCGTCAATTCTCACTTTGAAAAGGTGGAGATGCTTTTTTTATTTTCATTCATTTAAACTCTTTTATTCTCTCTGAATGCAGAACGGTTATCTGGTTTAGGTGAATTTTTGGAGGCATGTGTCAGGAACGGTGGACTTGTGCTTGCGTGGCATAATTGCAGAAGAAGAGATGACGGTCAAAGAGATGTTCTTTTTATTGAAAATTCAAGCAAAAACTGAAACCAAACTACTTTTAACATGGGCACAACCAAAATACTCTAATGTCACAAATGCCAGACAAACAACAGAACATAAGCAGGGTTTTTATACTAAATGAGTTTTAAACTAATGAGTTACCTCGGTTCAGGTGAGTGCTCCCATGTGGTTCCCAACTAAACTACAAAAGGGTTAACCCTTACATAACCCCCCCTCTAACACAGAGGCTGTAGATTTTGTTCCTTGGGCAGGGTGGCAGGGCACACAGAACAGGAGAAATTCCTCCCCTTTTTTGAAGCTTGACCGAAACAAGGTCGTCAAGGGTGGGCAGCGTAGCGAGCCCTAGGGCGTCGAAGCCGGTGGCGCGAGTACTGGGGCGTCGGAGCTAGCAAGGGAGCGTTGGAGCCAGGTGGAGGACCTGGCACAAGGTTCTCGACGTCGAGCGGAGGAGCTGGCACGACGTCCTCGAAGCATGGCGGCGGAGGAAGAAGCGCAACGTCCTCGCAGTCAAGCGGTGGAGGAAGCGCGATGTCCTCACTATCGAGCGGAGGAGGAGGAAGCGAGACACCACCTCTGAACCTCCTGGTTCGCACTTCGTGGTCGGTGCGGGAACTCATCTCACCCCAAGCTCCTTCATGTTTGAACAGCACTCGTCGTATCGCGAGCCTGTGGCCTTCCCAGCTCTGCTGCACCTCTCGCTCACTTAGTTCCGTGTCTCTCCTGCTCGTTCTGCTGGCTTCCGCTGCACTTTGACTTCCGCGCTCCTCGAAGTTGCGCCGGATGGCCAGCCGACCGCTCCCAAAGTCCGCTCGCCCCGGCGTTATTGTCTCTGCTCCCCCACAAAAAAACATCCAGGGGATGCACGTCTGCTATGCCACTGAAAAGGTCTGGCATTCTGTCAGGAACGGTGGACTTGTGCTTGCATGGCATAATTGCAGAAACAGAGATGACAGTTAAAGAGATGTTCTTTTTATTGAAAATTCAAGCAAAAACTGAAACCAAACAACTTTTAACATGGGGACAACCAAAATACTCTAATGTCACAAATGCCAGACAAATAACAGAACTTAAGCAGAGTTTTTATACTAATCAAACGAATGAGTTACCTCAGTTCAGGTGAGTGCTCCCATCACCTGACCGAGGTGCATTCTGGGACATGTGGGTCCCAACTAAACTACAAAAGGGTCTTTGGGCGCTAGGCACCCTCTACGGGTTAACCCTGACAGCATGAGTCAAGGAAACTATGCCATAAAGGAAAGTCATGTTAATGTTTCCTGTCTCCTGACAAGATTGTGAATGAAAACTGACATGTGTGTAATGATAGATTTACCACTGCATTGGACAGTTGGACAATTCACCTCTAAAAAGGGCCATGCAACACCAAATATAACCACTTTAGAAAACCATTGTAGAAAAAAAAGTCTCCATTTACCTGTGTTGTTAAGTTTGCTGCAGTTGATAGAATGGTTAATTCATTCACTCTGGTGTCAAGTCACACAGTTTTTCAAAAAGTATTTCCAAAAGTATTTGGAAGTTGCTTCAAGGAGAAATGGCCAAAAAGGTTGATATTTGAATTTGGATAAGCAAAAACCGAATATAAGAAAATTACTGAAGTAATTAATATGTTTTAGCTGACAATAATTTTAACCCCAACTGTTGCACTGAGTTGCTTCTCATTTCCTAAACAACGTTTAAGTTTTTTAAACAAAAATTATTGTTTTTTAAGTTTTTTAAACAACATCAATGTTAGAAGACCTATCCTGTGGTTTTGGAAAATGTATTTATATTATATATATGTGTTACAGAAGGGTCAGATTGTTGTCCTGCACCAAGCAAAGAAAACACCTAAGGAAAAATGACTGAACTACAGAAATTACTGGAATTGTTGTTATTAAAAACCAGTTTGTTGTCTGGTTCCTTTGTGTCACGAGGTGGTGCTGAGGGTGAAGAATCCAAGCACAGATAAATGACAGAGGTGGGGTCGAAACCTTAGGCGAGAGCATGTTAGAAAAAGCCGAGGTGAGGGTTTAAAAATGGCGAATCAGCCAGCGGAGTGACAGAGCCACATTGTAAAACAAAAGCCGCAGTCAATAGAAGAAGTATAAGAACCGGGAAATCAAAAAGTGAGATCATTATGGTTTATACATATTTCCTCACACTTTTAAAACTAATTTTCATTTATCAATAAATTTATTTATTCATTGTTTATTTTGTGTTTTGATTCCATTTGTGTGGCCATTGATCATTTGAACTTTTGACCATTGATGAAAGCACTATATAAATAAAGCTGAATTGAATTGAAATAAATTTAAACCTGCAAAGATAGGGCTTAACCATCAGTACATAACTAAAAATGCCCATAGACAGAGATCACTTATATGCTTGGTGAAGTTGCTAAAGGTCACCAGTGAAAATCAAGGCTATATTTAACATTAAAAGTAACAGCATATCCATATGCGCACAATCTGACAAGAACTCACATGATTGAGACTAAACACTTATGTGACCATTTGTTAGCGAGACTTATCAGATTTGCTAAGGAGCATGAAGATTGGATTTTAGAGCAATGGAAAAAGGTCATGTGAACTGATGAGTCCAGATTAATCCTATTCCAGACAGATGGGTGCATTAGTGTAAGAAGGGAAGCACATGGAGCGATGCCCCCATCATTTAGTGGCCACCGTAGACACTGAAGACTGTGTTATGATCTGGGGTTGATTTAACTGTTCAGGCCTAGACTCAGCAACGTTATGGGGCAATAAAATAAAGTCAGCTGATGACCTGAATGTATTTAATGACCATGCTATAACATATTTTGTTGTTGTTTTTTGTTAGTTTTTTTGTTTTCTGTAGGTATGGTCACATTCCAGGACAATAATGTCAAGAATCCTCAAGCTCAGAATGTAAAACAGTGGTTCTGCGAGGATGAGGAATTATTTTCACACATGAACTGGCCACCACAAAATCTTGACTGTACCTCTGCTGAAAGTCTTGGTAATGTGCTGGACCAGATTTCTCATCAATTCAAGATGAATGTTGTTACAGTGCATAATACTGTTGTAGTATAATAGAATAGATTCTCCTTTATACTTAAGGCGAGGTGAGCGATATGCTGAGGTCAACATGGTCTCCGGGGTTTGCTTTGGTGGAGGAGGTGCAACAGTCTGGGCAGGCATCACCAGTCACCGCAAAACAGATTTGGTTATTGTACATGATTCAGTCACTGCACATTCTTACCTCAGAGACATCATTGAACCCATCATCATCCCCCAATTTCGCCAGCACACCCCCAACTTTCTGTTCATGGATGATAATACTCCACCACATCGTGGCAGAATTGTCACAGCTCGACTTCAGGAAGTTGGAGTGCCTCATATGGTATGGCCATCAATGTCCCCTGACCTGAACCCCATAGAGCACGTCTGGGACCAGTTGGAGCAGAGACTGGATGATTGTACCCCACCCCCACGTGACCTGGCAGAACTGCATGTAGCACTTGTGGAAGAGTGACAGAACAACATCATGAGGAACATGAGATGTCGCTGTCAAGCTTTATTTATTTGTGGTAATAAACATTAAACTAATGAAAATAGTGTTTCTTCTCAAAGCACTCATGTAAATAACAATATCCATATATATATATATTGTGGGTTGTGGTAGATGCATGTGTTCCTGCAAATCATCCCCTCCCTTTTTCCCTTTCCACCTGCCAGAGACAGCAAAATCTTCGGAGACACGAGATAAGTGTCAGTATATAAGCAAGTACTCTCTACTCCCCAGGTGGAAGCGGAGAGGCCCTTTTATGGGCTACATGTTGGGCAAAGATGGTGTCCCTTGATGATCTTCCAGCCCAGGTGAGTTACGATGGCCTTACCTCTTGTTAAGCACTCGGCGCTTGTGGGGTGAAGCATCTGCACTGAGTGTCTGACTTGCTGTCACAGCCCCCCCAGCTTTGAGCTCACACCTGCCAGTGATTGCAGGGCATGTTATTGCGAGATGGCATCTACATTCCCGTGTTGCGCCCCAGACCTGTGGCCACAGTGAAAAAAAAGTCCTGCAGTGAGAGGAACCAGCATTTGTTTCAGGTGATGTAGATGATACTCCCAGCTCCTCGAGTGGATCATGACGTTGTCCAAGGACGCAGCAGCATAAGGGCAGTGGTTCTGCAGGATGATATGCATCAGCTTTTGGAAAGTAGCTGGGGCACCGTGGAGACCAAATGGCAGGGCCCGGTACTGCCAATGGCCCTGATCAGTGGTGAAGGCAGTTTTTTTCTGGGCTTCCAGTATTAGTGCAATTTGCCAGTAAGCTTTGGTTAAATCAAGGGTAAAGATGAACAGGACCTTTCCAAGTTGGTCCACGAGATCATCTACACATGGAAGCGGGTATGCATTGAAAGTGGAGATAGTATTTAGTTGACGGAAGTCATTACAGAGCCTTGGGAAGGGGGGTGTCTTGATGCCGTGGCGCACAATGTGAGTGAGCCCGTTCGGTGGAGAACACGTTCAAAAAACTATCCACAAGTTCACTCAACTCTTGGATCTGCGTGGAAACCAATCAGATCTTGCCATGTTTACCACTGTGTGGAATCCCCTCTTCTTTTTATAACAGTCTGCAAACGTCTGGTGACTGAGGAGACAAGTCGCTCAAGTTTAGGAATAGAAATGTTGTCCCATTTTTGTATAATACAGGTTTCTAGTTGTTCAACTGTCTTAGGTCTTCTTTGTCGCATTGATGGTGCCTTTCCAGATGTGTAAGCTGCCCATGCCACATGTACTCATGCAACCCCATACCATCAGAGAGGCAGGCTTCTGAACTGAACGCTGATAACAACTTCAGTTGTCCTTGTCCTCTTTTGTCCGCATGACATGGTGTCCCAGTTTCCCAAAAAGAACTTTAAATTTTGATTTGATTTGACTCATTTTAAATGAGCCTTGGCCCAGAGAAAACGCCTGCGCTTCTGGATTATGTTTAGATATGGCTTCTTTTTTGACCTATAGAGTTTTAGCCGGCAACGGCGAATGGCACAGTGGATTGTGTTCACCGACAATGTTTTCTGGAAGTATTCCTGAGCCCATGTTGTAATTTCCATTACAGTAGCATTTCTGTATGTGATGCAGTGCCATCCAAGGGCCCAAAGATCATGGGCATCCAGTATGGTCTTCCGGCCTTGACCCTTACGCACAGAGATTGTTCCAGATTCTCTGAATCTTTGGATGAAATTATGCACTGTAGATGATGATAACTTCAAACTCTTTGCAATTTGTCTCTAAGAAACTCCTTTCTGATATTGCGTCAATATTTTTCGCCGCAGCATTGGGGGAATTGGTGGTCCTCTGCCCATCTTGATTCTGAGAGACACTGGCACTCTGAGAGGCTCTTTTTATATCTAATCATGTTGCCAATTGACCTAATAAATTGCAAATTGGTACTCCAGCTGATTCTTATATGTACATTTAACTTTTCCGGCCTCTTATTGCTACCTGTCCCAACTTTTTTTGGAATGTGTAGCTCTCATGAAATCCAAAATGAGCCAATATTTGGCATGACATTTCAAAATGTCTCACTTTCAATATTTGATATGTTATCTATGTTCTGACTAAAATATTGAAATTTAAACCTTTCACTTCATTGCATTCTGTTTTTATTCACAAATTGTACAGTGTCCCAACTTTTTTGTAAATTTGTAGATTTTTGTTTAGACCGATTAGATATACTGTATATCATATAAAGAATAGGGTCTATTATAATTTGAATCATATAATTAGTTGAGTTTTACTTATATTTTGCAAAAAAAATGTAGCAATAAAAAAACGTCTTTTTTTTTTTTACAACACTTCATCGTAGCTGCTTCATTGTTGCGCCCCAGGGTTTTATAGGGCGCAATAAGTTTATATGTGTAATCACTTATTTAGCAATCATGAATAAGCATTAATAAAAATACATATGCTATAAAAAGTAAAATAAATCCTGTCCACACAATGTATTTTAACACTGTAGTAGATTAAATGCCCTGCGAAATAGATGATTTAATCTTTTATAGCATC
Organism: Heterobranchus longifilis; assembly: GCA_028570985.1. Taxonomy (NCBI): domain Eukaryota; kingdom Metazoa; phylum Chordata; class Actinopteri; order Siluriformes; family Clariidae; genus Heterobranchus; species Heterobranchus longifilis. The sequence continues at coordinate 19,939,226 of JAOVVB010000018.1, read as the reverse complement.
TTACACAATACCGCACTTTGTGTAATTTTTAGATGCTCCCTGACAGACTCCATTACTATAACGTGCCAGTGACCTCTGCTTGAAAGATCCAGCAAGTTTTACCAGGAGAAAAAGTAAAAAAAAACAAAACCTCAGTTGTACTTTTTTCCACTCGAGTAAGTGTTTATTTTTAAACGAATAGAAGAGAGAATCTTGAATGTGTTATAAATTCTCCAACCAAACTAAAATAAAACCAATTCTACCAACAGTGCATGCACAGTGGCACAGCAGTGTTTAGGTGCTTGTCCACTTTATGTCTGACCTATCACCACATTTCACTTGAGGTCACCTCATTACTGCAGCCATCTCTTCTAGTCTAGTCTCTGAATTAAAATGAAAAAGTGCTCTGCTCTCTCTATTATTGTGCATGATTCTTTAAATGCTTCCTGCATGTCGTATTATAAACTCCATTAGGTTTTTTTGCTGTGCTGAATCTGGCACTGACGTAACAGTCTGGCTTAACGTCAAGACCGTGGTCAGAATAAGTTATGAGTTAAGATCTTTTTTTATAATTTTATTTATTGAACTGTTTCAAATTTATGTTAAATAAGATCTTAATCAGGTAAATTAAGTCCAGATTAATTGACATTGTGTTTGCTATGCTTTAGAAATCTCTTTCACAATTTCCCTAACAAAATCATATCGAAGAGCCAAAGGCAACGTAAATATTAGAAATGTAAATATGATCTTGGTGGATGCAGTAGAGCAACTCTATGAGCTGTCACATACAGATGGAGGCACTCACTTTCACTCACTCATCGCCTATACCGCTTTATCCTGTATACAGGGTCGTGGGGGCCTGGAGCCTATCCCAGGAGACTTAGGGCGGGGTACACTCTGGACAGGGTGCCAATTTATCGCAGGACACACACATACACACACTATGGACAATTTGGGTACGCCAATTAACCTAATCTGCAAGTCTTTGTATTATTGGGGGGATCATGAGAGAACATGCAAACTCCATGCACACAGAGGTGGGGAATCTAACCCGGACCCATGAGGTGCAAGGCGACTATACCACTGTGCCGCCTCCAAATGGAGGCAACGAAGAAAAAATAATCAGAACATATTGAGTCGAACGTAGAGTCAAATGTTTTTAAATTTTGAAAAGGAGCTCACATCAGAGCTACTGTACTGTATGTGAGACTAACCAAAATAATGGGATGGCACTTAACAATTGAAAAGCAGCTTTTCTTTTACTCATGAGCAAATTTTTATTCTACCGTCCACTGATCTCCTGTCTCAGCAAATTACACACCTGCTATTGTGGACGAATTTAAAGCTGACACTGACCAGCATCATTGCACACACATACACCCAAAACACCATCCCCAGAGTGCTGAGTATAGCAGAACTGGCCCAAATTAAATGCGACATTTTATACTGAGTCCTGGTTCAAGCCATTGTTTTAGTTTGTTGGTGTAGCTTTTTTTGGAATACTGCTATCTCAAATCCTCAGATACCCATTCTCATGTGTGCTTATGTGCGTGTGTGTGTGTGTGTGTGCGTGTGTGTGTGTGTGTGTGTATGTGTGCGCGCACGCGCGTGTGTGTGTATGTGTGTGTGTTAGAAGGATGGGGAAGTAACATGCCAGTCATGCCAACAAACCCAATTATTTTTGGAAACTAAAGTATTAAGTCTAGCCAGAGCCTCAGAGAAAGAACTAATGCCTTCAGACTTAATATCTCATCATACTGCTTAAAGAAATGATTGGATAAAAGCTTGCATTCCCATTGTGTGTGAGGTTAACTCCAGATGAAGCTAATCAACTCAAAGCTGTCTCACTTCTAAGTGATTCTGTGAGGAGGACAATTGAAGATTTCTAGGCTGATATCCAGTCACAAGTATTGGATGGATGTGTATTTGTCCGTAGGTTTCATATCAGCTGAATAGATCCAAAATCCAGAGTTTTAGCCTGTGTTGCTTAGCTAATCACTCCCATGGTGGACAGCTGTTTGAAAAAGTGTTGTTGTTGCATGAATTAAAGCTGAAAGAGGCTACGCTTCTATATTTAAAGTCAGTGACAAAATTATTACTATAATTATTATTTTTTTATAAGTTCAACCCAGTTTAATGACAAAGCAAAAAAAAAAAAAAATCTGTTTGAGTGGTCCTAGGCATTGAAGAGGCAACCTCAGAGATGTCATAGCTTTCCCCTTTGTGAATGTCGTCCCTACAGTATATGAAGAGTATCAAGAAATCACTGCTGTGGCAATGAAACTACCACTTCACCTTTCCTACTACTTATCTCTGGGCTATCATTCTTTACATTAAATGCAATCAAACCAATTCTACCAGTTCTAGAACCTCTGTATAGTTAAATTCTGTATAAATCATTGTCTATACATGGACTCTCATGTTTTTCCCAAATGCTGGTGTGTGATTTCTTTTCTTCTCCCCTCCAAGCAGTGGTTTCTCCAGCCAGCATTCATCACTATTATCTTATAAATAATTAATTAGTTTGTCAGCTCTCCGGGGCCCCCGTACTTGTTTGGGGCCCGAAACAGTTGCCCGCTTGGTCTGTTGACAAGTAGCACCTCTGTGTTTATGTTTGCCCCTATTATGGACTACAGCCTCGTGCTGAGTTCCTGGGGTATTCTCTGAATTCAACATATCTCTAACAAAGAGAGCATGTCATCCATTACTCCAAAAACTAAGCCATGTTATAAAATACTGGCTCATCCTTTTTAATTCGACTCTTTATTTGAAAATATTTTGATAAGCTAAAAACAGATACTGATAGCTTTTATCTGAGCTTCCAGATACGATTCCCTATAAATGTTTGGATATGTAAGTTAAAATGGTTAAAACAGGGCTATAATAACAGTGTTTGTTTAGTGTATGCATGTGTGTGTGTGTGTGTGTGTGTGTGTGTGTGTGTGTGTGCCCTTTGATTATGACATCTAGTTGCACCTTAAGAATTGTTGAAAAGAATAGAAGCTATTTCATATGTAGATGAAAGCTAATTTGCCTTCATGTGTCACTAATGAGTACTACATTACACAGTGATTATCTGGCTTTCAAATCCCAAAAGTTCACATATTCACATATGCTATTTTTTAAATAGTTTACTCAGTTGGTTGTTTCCGAGGTGACACAGGTATCTCTGATCTATGACATCACTTTCACCACATATCAGTCTAATTAAATGTCATTGATCCCACTCCACCTCCTCAATTCACTCACTCACTTACTCACTCACACTCCCTCCACACACACTCATGCGTGCACACACACACACATACAAACAGGTGGAAAGTATTATCAGGGTTATCTTGATTAGCTCGTGCTGTGGCAAAGAGCTGACCTTATCAGAGATTTTCAAAGAAACCCAACACCACAAAATCACCTGCCTCCAACAAAACATCTCTCTCTCTCTCTCTCTCTCTATCACACACACACACAGACACATCCAGAGTGGATGGAGGACATTTGAAATTAGTTCCTCAGAGACTGAGAGAGCTGGAATTACGTCTGTATGTCTCTCCTACAGACTATTAATGATTTGTTTAACCCCATGTAATCTGTTTTGATCTATATTCCGCTTTCCTCTTCCATAACAGAAACAAATTCACACAAGATACTGGAGGTAAACATGGTAAAAGGGGTTCCTCTTCATCAGATGTTCAACAGCCTTTCACTTTCAGTTTTGTGATACCTCGCTTGTGTTTTGGCCCACTTGGCCCTTAAGGAACTAAATTACGGTTAATAATGGTTAACAGTGGTTTTGCTATAACCACGACACTACATGGTTTTATGATGGTACATGTTTTTACAGCTTGGTAACCATAATCCTGGCATGATTTTAAGATGCTGCTTAAGGAGAGCAGAGTGTTATGCAACTATGTACTCAAAATGTTTTAAAGAAGAGCTTGTTTAAACAGTCTTGATTTATAGATTTGCATTTTGAGATGAATATGCACTCTAATTTGTGCATATAAAGTGCTAGAAATGTGAATGTGTCAGTGGTAGGTGTTGAAGTGCAAATCAGCTGTTAGAATGGGAGAGAGTCGGGATGCTATCAGCTGATTAAGTGCAGATAGAATATAAAAAACAAGCAGTGGTCACTTAATGGGGAGACATTTATAAGCAGCAAATGGACAGGGGCTTTAGGTAAAATGGGGGTAATTGTTCTAAAGCCTTTTGCATGATATTGCAATATTATGTCCAGACGTACTGTTTGACAGTTTGGTAGAAACACAATATGTCATGCTGAAATACACCATATGACAGCTGACCATCACACCCATATGTCAGTCTTCCCCAAGTTGCTGGAAGCACAAGATGGTCTAATGAGGCATCACTAAAAGGCTCGCCACATGGCCGAGTAACAGTTTTATCCAGACCCTCATGCTTTTCTGATAAATGAGAAAAATTAATATACCAGTAATCTAGCACTTTTTCCTTTTAGATTGGTGTAGCTATACAGTACATGTCACTCAACAGAGTCAATCAACACAATAGTTTACCATGTATAGACAGAGAGTGTGGAAGAAACAGAAATGTAGAAACAGCATGACTTTCTTCAGGAAAAAGAAGGTGAACTATGAAAACTATATGATAAAACATGTGTTGTTTGAGCAAATATATCCGTAGTGGTCTGAGTTAAGGGCATATAAAATACCCAAACTAAGTGCCCGGTATGACAGAGCAACCAGAGTCCATCCACATTCATTTACAACCCAGCAGTATGCAAATAAAGATTCACTAAAGATTGATTAAATATTGTTGTTTGTATTCCATAGGAAATTAAATATACAAGCCCATCAAAGTTTAAACTGGCCAAATGTTTAACATAGTTACTAAAAAATTGATAACAAATCTTATTTCCTGATAGACTTACAATGACTGCATATATATAGAGATCTGAACCCTAACACAAACATGAACATTTTATTGACAGGATGTCACCTGGTCTATAATGTCTTTGTATGTTGTAGCATAACAATTTCCCAATTACTGGAGTTACAAGGCCCGAGTAAGATACAGCAGAACAAATTTCCTGTGCATACAGATCCATTAAGACATGGTTTGCAAAGGTTGGAGTAAAAGACATCAAGAGGCCTGTACAGAGCACTGACCTCAAACCTGCTAGAACAGCTTTTGGATAAACAGCAATTCCAACAATACCACTGGACTCCTGATCTAACATCAGTACTTGATTTTACTATTCCTTTGGTGACTGAGCATGCATCCACAGCCATATTCCAAAATGTAGTAGGAAGTCTTCCCAGACAGAAGGACTGAACCTGGAATAGGATTTTGAGAATGTATATATCGATGTGATGGTGGTGGTGGAAATCTAGAAAACTATAAAGACATAAACAACTATGAAGGTCATTCATTAGGTAAGATCGAAGTAACAAAGGTTTATTGAAACTTCTGCAGAAGGATCAGTCTCATACAGGAGATTTCTTTATCCTAGCCATGCTATTTTATACACAAACCTCTCTGCCAACTCAATCTATGCCCGGTACATCTTGTTCTCACATACAAGGATTTGATTTCCCTATCTCTCTCAGAACAGATGTCTTCACCTTATCATTTAGTGGTGATTGCAATCAGTTTGTTTCTATCATATCTTAGGCCTAAATCTAAGCACAATGAACACATGACTACTTTATTTAGAGAACTCTAATTGTGAATTGTCTAAAGTAAATTAAAAACATTATAAAACAGCCCACATTCCTGCACACATTCACACATCAAGGCCATTTTTATGGCCTTGATTTAGTATTTAATTTAATAATTACCTCACTAACTGTCAACAAACCATTTATACAGTACAATAAAAAGCAAAATAATAGAATGTGCTGGCTCAAGTGCTTTTTCATAAGCTGTCAAATAATGAGGTTGAAATTTCTTTGTTTACAAGTTTTAACAAATCATTTGATAAATCTGATCATTTTGATTTATACATTGTTTCTCACATTTCATACATATTTCCATAATGTTTTGATTCTGTAAAGCAAGAATGACCATTGTTAAAAGCGCTATACAAATAAAATTTAAAAAATTGAATTGAATTAAAAGTTAATGGTCCAGATATTATTCTACTCAAGAAAAATCTAGAAAACTATAACCAGGTGAGTTGCATAATCTAAGTGGCGCAACTAGAAAATAACTTGAGCAACTATTAATTTCAACTTTAGGTGATCAAGGAATTTGCCAATACAAAGAGATAATATTAAAAAAAAAAACTTATATTGCAAACATAGCTATTGTGTATAAATAGCCGGCTAGCGTGCTTCCTTGTGACCATAACAATAAATTTCTTGGTCAGTGGTCCAACACAATGATAACACCAGTGATCACAGTGAGCTCTACATGACCCTGTAGGATCAAGAGAACATTAAAACTGTCATGTCCTTCCAGCATTTCATAACTGATGAAACAGACACTTGGTTTATGTCAGAGCCCTTCTCACTTTCTCACACGATTTTCTCAAATGACAGGTCACTTTGGTCTTTTCCATAGTCTTTCAAGTCATATTTTTCAGAGATGTGAGACATTCTGAGGTGTTTCATCTGTCTGAGCTGCACAGCACAGCAGGGTTTTACACATACCTCTCTACACGTACCTCTCTCTTTCTCTCTTTCTCTTCTCCTCCCTTTTCCTTGAAGCCCACCAGCTGGTCGCTATGTGTGTCTGTATTTTTATTTTTTATGTCAGGAGTCGTTCTCAATGGCAAATAGCAGCACTGTCAGAGCACTGTCTGCAATGTATGCATGCACATACGCATAACCTTCAAAGTGGTTTTCTTACAATGCACTGGCTATGGATTTTCATCTTCAATTTTTACTGGTAAAAAATAGAAACACATCGAAAGATGAACTTCTAACAAACAGTACCTACCATATATGAGGTATTTTGATAAATTGAAATTTCCAGGTGTACAACTCATGTATAAGAAGACTATCAGGATATGCCTACTTTAAGTCACATAATTTGGAATAATCACTGCATTCTTATGCAAAAAAGTGCTGTTTTTATTGTTTATTGTTCTGTTTATTGTTCTTACATTTATAGCATGTAACAAATACGCTCATCCAGCACAACTAATAGAAATGATTGGTAGTCTCTATCAAAGTAAGATCATCATCCTAATTTACTAGGACAGGGACTAAGAATATTGTTGTTGTCATTCTTTTGGCTGCTACCATTAGGGATTGCCATAGTGTATCATCCTATCTGCACTTTTTTTTAACACAGATTTTACACCAGTTGTCCTTACTGCTGTAATGCTGCCATTTTTATCTGGGTTTTGGACCAGTACTAAGGGTGCTGGGTGTGGATTGACTAAGAAGCTAATGAAAGATTTCATTTACACTTATTATTATATTTTTTACTATTAGAATAGTTTATTTAATTGGAATTTTCAGTTTCAGTCTCTGTACCTGACCAGTGTTTGCTTGTTAAGCCACATTATGACCTGTGACACATGCAAGCATGAAAAACCATCAGGTGCAGATAATGACAGATGATCAGGCCAGTGATTAGTAGACTGGTGATGCTGAATGCTGAGTGGTTGGAACAGACGAGAGGGGAAATAAGGCTGCTGCTGAGGTTGTTACCAATAAAAAAAAATTCTGCACGCTGCAGCCTGTCGCAATAAAACAAAGGTTCACATCTCTTTAATTTAATGTACAATTAATCAGTTAATTTAATATGAAGAAATGAGGGGTGGCTCAAGACTTTTGCACAGTACTGTACACTTAAATAACCGAAGTTCATCCGCTTTAAAACAATTCAGCTTTTCATTTTCTCAGCAGAAAGCGCTCAGTACTTTGTTGCTGCTGGGCGTCGTAGGTGCGGATCTCGTAGATGGGCGGCCGCTCGCTCCTCAGCAGTGTCACCTTCTTACTCGTCACATCCAACTTGTAAATGCCCCCGATGCGGTACTCGTTCCAGAACAAGAAGTTCTTATGGTGGCAAAGACCAAAGGGGTGGTTCAGCTCCTGGCCCTCATACACCGTCTAGCCGATCACAGAACAGAGCAGTAAGGTTACATTTCCCACCAACCCAAACAATGTTAGAAACCATTTCCATCGACAGATTTTCCTCACCCTGCGCTCAGTGGTGTTTAGCAACACCATCTCGATACGGTCGTAGTAGGCGTCCACCCAGTACAGCACGCCCTGCTCGATGTCCAGACTCAGACCGTTGGGCCACAGCATGTTTTTGGAGGTGATGAGGATTCCGGAGTTGGAGCCGTCCATCCATGCCTTCCTTATGCTTCCGCGGTTGGCATCTCTCGAGTCTTCCTGCCAGTCGCTCCAGTACATCATGCTGAAAAACAATACAGGCATCTGCATGCATTAATAGTCTAGACATGTTTTCATTACGTATTAAAACATTACTGGATTGCTAGTGAGAGTTTTCATTTATTTAACATTATATAGGATAGTTGACAAGTACTGCATGTGATGATAGTAGTATCACCTACATAGTCAGTGGTCACGACAAAAAAAACCAAGAAAAGCAGCATATGGGTGCGAAAATTGAGGGGGAACATTATATATTGTGCATCACTTTCTTTGCATTATAGAAGGTGTGCACTTCCCGGACATCACTCTAGGTAAAGCTGGCTTGCTGAACTACAAGGAGGGGTCTGCTGCTGATGGACATGAGCTACCACGCTGTGCTCTCTCAGGTCCAGGAACAACCATTTGAGTCCACAGTGCATTTTAAATATTAATATGCCCTTTCACATTTATAGCACATGGTATTAATGGTGAGCCAAAAAAAATGACTTGAAGCAAATGCACTAAAGTTGGAAATGGAATTTTTAGCCTCGCTGTGGCTAAGTACAATTTGATGTGTTTTTTTTTCTTTTGTACAGTAGCCTTAAAATAGTGATGCATACATTCATATTTAAAACAATGGCCTCCACTATATTTCATGGAAAGACTTTTCTTTTTCATATATAGATGTCATTACTGAAATTTTTTTCATTATTCTCACCCGTGTGCCGGGTCCACCACTATTGCTCGGGGGTGGGTCATCTTGCCTTCGAGGAGAGTCTTGCGTGTTTGGGAGGCTTTCTCCAGCTTGGCCACACTAATAGTCTTTTCTGGTCCATCGTCTGTCCAGTACAGGTTCTGACCCATCCAATCCACGGCTATGCCCTCGACAGTGTGGATTCCTACAAGAAAACCCGTGGACGTTAATTTACTTAAATCTAACAAGCACGTCATATCCTGTAAGTCCATTGTTGCAATCCGGTGATTACGCACAGTCCAGACTACTGAAAAAAATCTCACCGCTCTTCACGATGATGTCCCTATCTGTGCCGTCGATTTTCTGCCGGCCGATGGTGTACGTGGTGGCATCGCTGAAGTAGATGAACTCGGTTTCGGCGTGAAAGTCCAAAGCCCTGGGGTTGTTCAGGTTCTCGATAGGAATGATGTGCTCGTCGTATACACGTGCGTGCAGGTCCATGCCGCGAATGACCCCGGGCCGACCTTTACCGTACACCAGGAAGAGCTCGTGCTCGGGTTCTAGGAGCGTACAAAGGCATAGCGGTTCAACACAAGAAACACCCTGCCATCATTCTGATCCTGATCAACACCGATGTGAGAGCGAAAAAGCCAGTCATGTGGCAAAATTTAATTGTGGTCGCTATAATGATCTGTTCTTTTTAACCTTAAGGTGTTGCTGTTGTCATTAACGTATTAACTGATAATTTCTTGAGAGAATCAGACAAGCGTGCACTCACTCTTGCAGGACTTGCCGTCGCTGCCGAGGCTGAATCCGGAGCGGCAGCGGCATGTGCGGATCTTGTGGCTGTTGGCTAGCAGACAGATATCGGAACAGCCTCCGGGTTTCCCGAACTGATCGGGAGCGCAGGCGTGACTGCGCACTGTGGTCAGGACACGGACAAAGCATTTTTATTATAAACACACAGACATGGATTCAAGAATTCCTACTTCCTTTAGGCCTGAGACTCAAAAAAAAAAAAAAAAAAAGCTTTCACTGGGGATCGCTACAGTGTAATTTAGCCTAAGTCGCTGATTAATTACTCTATGGAAATAAAGGTGACAGAAAGTGAAGCTTTGACCCGTTTATCCAAGTAAGGGTTGAAAGTACAAGGTGCTGTACCTGCAGGCTGGCGTCTCTGGTGGTACACGTGCAGGGCTCCACCTTTATCCACCCGCGTCACCACCTGGAAGTCGGAGCTGTTGAAGCGGTTGACACGGATGACGCTGGTCTTGGGCTGGATGTTCCCGTTGTCCGAGTTGGTGGCATACAGGTAGTTCTCGAACACAGTCAGACTGTACAGGTGTTCAATCTGATGGTACAAAAGACACAAGATAAACAACCAACACTTTTGACAGACACGTCTTTTTTTTTTTTTTTTTAGAAAAATAAAATGATCTGTCAAATAAACAGATGCAAATGCCCCTGAACTGTGCTGCAGTTTTGTCTGTGCGGTGCAGAGGGTTATGGATTATAGCAATAATGTTTTTGGCTTACACGCTCATTTGGAAAACTTTGGCAACACCTTCACAAAAATGTCAAACCTTGTGATGCATAACAATGTTTTTAAAACAACATTATGCAACACTTGGCACGGTTCAAAGGCGAAAATTCAGAATAAATCTGTCAGGATGGCCGATAACAGACTTATAGAGCTGCATTTCTACGTTGGGCCTAAAAAGGCTTCCTTGAGAGAGAGAGAGAGAGAGAGAGAGAGAGAGAGAGTACATATAAAAATATCCAGATTTCTTTCCTACACTGAGGAAAGAGCCAGAAATAGAAACTCGGCATGCTTAAAACTCGCGAATAGAAGTCTAAAGCCGGTTGCTATTTTCCTAATCATTTCTTTAATTAAATATAAGCTCTAAACCTGGATCTTTGAAAACGCTACTACAGTGGGAAAAGAATTTGTGGTTATGAGTCACCTGTACAGCAGATCTGATCAGGCACAAAAACCATAAAACCGCAGCAGCTAGAGGATTAAGCAACAACAATGATTCAAGGCTTAATCAGCATGTGTGTCGTCACTAGCGACTTTTACCAGAATGCCTCGATCAAATGAAAACGCATTCTTGCCAAACTCCAACTTACATTACAGTCCCTTTAACTGGAAAAGAGATCTATGCACCGTTTGCCTTTTTTAATGCTTGCACAATCTTTAAACAGCAGCCCATCAGATGACTGCTACGCGACACTGTACGGACTCTCAACTGTCACTCGCGCACGCTTTGTTAACATGCATGGTGTACAATGTTCCTTTACAGGAGTTCTAGGGATATTTCTAGGTATAAATCTGAAATGTCGTAAGTGTCTGAATTGCAAAACCTGGCTCTGATAGAAGGGTGTAGGCGTAGCAATAATAATTATGAGTGTCCTTGCAAAAAAAAATAAAAAATTGAAAAGAAAGACTTTCTGTGGGTTTCTCTCCCTCTCTCTATCTCTAGAAGTCTCAACAATGAGCCATGTTCCCACTCCGTTCTTAAAAAAAAGAATAGCATGAACATGAAATGTAGAAGGAAGAACTTCTAGATCTGGTCAGGAACACAGTAGAAACCTGTGTTTGTTTTTTTGTATGTGTTTTTTGGACATGTTGAGGTGAGGATGAAGTTTTACGCTAGACGCAAGAAGAAATTAATGAGGATGTATTAATTACAGCGCTGACATGACAGTTAATGACACTCTTAGGGACGACATTGACTTACTCCAAGCATGGTGCAAACGGAAAATATTGGATCCCGGGCGATGCTGTAACCTCTCGCAGCCGGAGGTCTAGAGAGAGCTGATTGGCCGAGCCAATCAGAGGGGGGGGATGAGAGGTACTTAGTGCTCCCACATTAGGGGCGTCTGTGAGTTTACGCAAGCAGAAGGAGCGGATAGCTCTGTCCTCCGTGTATGTTACTCCGCCCCCAACTGTGCGTGAGCGAGCAGTTTGAAAAAATTTGGTCAGCTGCGATCACAAGGTTCAGAGGAAACACATGATAGTCTTTGACCTCCCGACTGAGTGGTAGTAGCAGCCTTAATGTGGGAGCCCCCTAATGACGGGGAGGGATTGGACACGACTAAATTAGGGAGAAAATCAGGGGAAAATCAAAAAAAAAAAAAAACTCTTGTCCTATGACCATGGTAGGCCCAGGCCACGTTGTAGAAGAATGCATTAAGTTCATTTTTCTGATGCTTACCACATTTATGGCATGCAGCTGGTAATCAGAGATGCTATGTGACACAGTATAATAGTGGATCCAATAGTAATCTGAACTCGGTTTGACCTCATTGGACGTGGTTAGCATGTGATCATGTGCATGATAGGACATTAGTCACAACATGATGGATGCATTGTGAACCTGACATGGCTTGGAAACAGTATGAGCTCATGCACATTTTTCCATTTGAATCCCATTACCACTACATTCTTTGATATTTTTAGGACACAGTGTGACCTTTATGGTCTTTGTTGGAGTGTGACTGGACCCCAAGACAGAAAGACCCCTGGATTTCTTCTCACCAGCAGGCCCTGAATGATGGTGTGTCGGTTCTTGCCCTCGTAGTCCACCACCTCGATGTAGTCCAGGTAAGCGTCTGCCCAGTACACCAGCCTGTTGACCAGGTCCAGCGTGATGCCGTGAGGGAAGACGATCTTGCTGTCCACGAGTTTGGTGCGGTTCTGCCCGTCCATGTCGCACCGCTCCACCTTGGGGATCTGCCCGTAGTCGGTGAAGAACATCTTCCTGCAGACGAGGAAAGGAAACAAAGAAGGAAACATTTCTGGGGATGCAGGGACACAGGTTTTCAACAGACTGAGATTTCTTTTCTGGAATTTTAATGTAGACTAAAGAAAAAGAGCGACCTAGAATTAAACAGTAACGCTCAACACACATGCTCTTGTTTTTGTCTTATTTAGCATGCACATTGGAGGATTTTTCCTCTATCGCACAACAGCTACCAGGGAGAAAGCAAACAAATACTTCATTCAGAGCACATGAAGCTGCCCACTTCCTATTTATGTCCCCTTGCTCATAGCGGCGATAACACGCTATCTCTACACAAGTGCCCTCTTCTGCATACATGAGCTCACAGACACCCACAACTGGTGGCAAGTGTGTGTCTCGGACTCAGAGGAGGGAGAAAGTAATGCCATTTCTCTCTTCCAGAGCAGACGCATAATTCACATTTTCCCATTTTGACCCTATTTAATCTCATGACCTCCCAGTCACAGATGAATGTGACATCATTGGGATTTAAACATACGACATATTCAAATCATAGAGGAAAATCTTTTCTGATGCACAACTTAGAAAACCTAAAAGCCAAATTCTTGTGCATGGCACAGCTGTTTAGATTGTTGCTTAATTTTAATTTAAATGTCAAGTAGATTTAATATTATTGCTGTTAATTGATTTAAATATTTAGTTGACTGTTATTCATTATGATTAATCTGTGAAAACTTTAAATTTACTTGTCTTATAAAACATGCAATTTTAGAATACCTAAATGCACAAATGTTAAATTAAAATCTCCTTGCAGCACCAATCATCTCGTGAGCCCTGGCTGCTCCTACGGTGGTGAGCATGCCTGATATCTCCTTTTCAACTTGGCTAGCGCGGATGGCTAGTGCTTGCGTCTGCAAAACGTATTTCTAGTGTTTTTAACACGGCCAAAGTGAATGAGTGCAGTTGTCATTTGTTATTGATTAGATGTGCTGTTACACCGCAGTAGTTATGGTTCCCAGTGGTCTCCAGTAAGTGCAATAAAAGTAGTATCTACCAACTGCATCACTTTCATGGCTTTTTTCAGTGTCTTACATTTAATGCATTCTTGTAAAAGTAGTTTCCCTTGAAGGTAGCTCGAGCACACAACATTGGTTTTATCCAAACTTCCATCTAGCTTTTTTATAACAAAACTTGCCATTCACCTGGTGGTGTTTCCTCAGTCATCTTATTAAACGTGCCTTTATCACACTCAGCCATGTTAAGCGCTGAGATTATGGCAAACCCTTAGGGTCAAACTTGGTGATATGATTAATTTGCGTTAAAAAAAAAATAGGAGCCTGTCAAAATTTCAAGATTAATCATATGCATTAATATTGACATTTTATTTATTATATTAAAAAAAAAAATGAATGCATAAAGCAAATTGTGGAGAAGAATAATTTGCAGCTCAATAGTAATGACAACTGATGAGAGCAAATCTCTAATCTGTTCAAACTTAAAAAAAAAAAAAAAAAAAAAGAACACTGATTCGACTCTTACTTCGGGTTTCGAAACATCTGCCCCGTCACACAGATACCTCTGTACATCAAAACACTTTTCCATCTTATTGCTGACCAGGATGTTTATATACATCTTAAATGGAACAGACATCTTTTAAAGGGGAAGTGATACTATAATAACGGGAAGTCATGATGTCATAAAATTACTCAATAACAATTATCCCATCAGCGTGTGAGAAAGCAGGAACAGCAGGAAAGGCAACACACTTGGACCTAGAACATACTGTAGAGCTATGTACCAGTGGACTCGACCAAACTCTGGTCTTAGAGCACATGACTCCTACAGTACTGTGCAAAAGTCTCGACGCACCCCTCATTTACTTATAATAGTTAAATTAGACACATTTCTATAAAGAAATTGGAACAAATGATTTTCTGCAACAGGGCTTAAATTTTGGGCTTACAGTATGTAACAACCTGAGCAGCAGCCTCATTTCCCCTCTCGTCCGTTTCAACCACTGAGCATTCAGCATTACCAGTATACTATTCACCGGCATGATCATCTGACATCATCTGCACCTTTTTCTCACTGGTGCATGCATTAAGTTAGATGTTTTTACACTCGAATGATTTATAGGTCACTGTGTGGCTTAACAAAACAAAATACATTCTTTTGAAACCAGTCAGGTACACGAACTGGACGGAAAATGAGCCAAATCTTGCCAAAAATAAGGGTTAAAAAAGTCCTTTGGGAAGCCTGGAGAAATATTCCTCAAAAACACATTAAAAATGCATTAAAGTCTATCCCTTATAAACAAAATATGAAGAAATGGTAGTTCAATACTTTGGCACAGTACTGTACATAAGACTGTTCGGTATGTGTTTGAGCTGAAAAACAAATTCAAATCATTAGGATATCCAAGTGTGGTAGAAAAACAATCATGAAAAACTGCACGAGTGAAAGCTCGAACAAATGGACTTACCCCATGGTTGGATCCAGCACGATGCCCTTGGGGTTATAAAGCTCCAGGTCCAGCAAAATGACGCAAGTGGCGCCGTCTTTGGTGCACACAAAGATGCGTTCGTCTACATCATCGACGAAGTAGAAGTTTCCCGTCAGCCAGTCGATGGCCATCTGCTCCACATCTAAAAGAAGCAGCGAAGAACATGATATAATTTCAGTTGTTCTTCTGGTTGAATTTTATTTATATACCACTTCTAACAACAGACGTTCACCACAAACGAGCTTTTACAATAATCTGGATGTTGATTTAAATCACTGAGGGGTAAGCAGGCAGCCTCGAGTGGGGACCAGGCGCCAAAGGAAAGCCGTCATCTTGGTGAGATTGCTCCACCGGCAGAGAGTGGAGCAATAAATCAGAGTAGAGTTGTAGAAGAGTGTGTAGATCAGATGTTCTGCAAGCGCATATTGTTCTCTAATAAGAGTCCGGGATGTGCAGTCTTTATGATTACAGCAGCAGTACTGTGGTGAGATGAAGTCTTGAACATACGCTGTCATCATCCTGTCCTTCTGGGAAGCTTCGTTCTGATTATAGGTAAGATTCAAAGCACCAGTTATGACATGAATAAACAATGTGTGTGGAGAAACGCTACGCAGCTCGATGAGAAGCCTGCTGGTTCATTTCATATTGTAGATATGAGTGCACTCCTTTCACAACTTGGAAGGCTCTGCTCTAAGCGAGAAGGTGATGTCTGGGAGATATAATGGAAAACATTTTATTTATTTTTTTTAAAGTTGTGTGGATTATTGGTGACTTGAGGAGACCAGAGACGCAACCTCCTGCCTACAGGGAAGTGTGGAAAACCGTTACCCTTGATGCACATGCACGGACCTTTACGCATGTGCTCGCTCCCTCACCCCAGATCCCCCTTCTTATTTCCATCTGTGTATAGAAGCTCAAAAGCTCAGAGTTTCAGTAATCATTCTACTACAAAGCAATAAAGCTGCAGTTAGTTTCTTTTCCCCCTTTCCTGAGCTCATTTCGTTAATTACCGAGTATGCATGCATGTCCGTGTATGTGTGCTTGTGTGAGCAAGAGTCTGCAAGTACACGTGCCAAACACTGACTCACTGTCACAAGACTATTATTCACTCCATACGTGGCAGTCAGATGCATACACACAAATAGCAGCAAACAGAGTCAAAAAAGTACTAACAACACAGCATCAGATTAATACCAGGCTTGTTATCCCTATAGTTTCGTTTTTATCCTGCATGAACGGAACCTTATATCGGTCCTGACCATGATCAACAAAGAGCGCAGAGATCACGCTTCCCATAAAAAAACACCCCCAGTCTTGGGAAGTGCTCTGAAACACCAATAAAGTCTGTAGTGTGTATGTCTCTCTGCGACTCCCTCGCCGGGACAATCGAGGCCTTTCTGTGGGGGTCCTTCCAGATCCCAGCTGTGTGGGGTAGGCCCCAGTGTGGTCCAAGCTGCATGCTATTTTAACGGCCGGCAGCGGGGTTCCTTTTGAAAGGGACTTGATACGCTTTTCCCTTTGCGTTATTCAAAAGAAGCCCCTAAACTACGAGTCATCAAAGATGCCTTGTATACTTGCTCTTTGCATTTGCAAACTTCTAAGCCCCTTGAAGATTTCTTACAAGTGATATGGACTAGTAAGCGTTGCCAAGTTGAGTTGGGAGACAGAAAAAACTTTTGCATGAAGAATGAAAAGGACCACCAGGAGAGCTGAGTAGTATGAAGACGATTACACTACCCACTCCATGAAAACTCTGCTAAGTGGCTTAAAAACAAGATGGCACCACAGGCATTAATTAAGGTGTTCCGTTTTTGTTTTTTTTGCCGTTGTAGTTGTTTTTTTTTCCCCCAGAACTTTCCAGGAATGAGAAGGAGTAATCATTTGATGGAAGAATTTTGAATAATCAGACAGGCCTGGATGCCAGAGGTGGCAGCAAACGATCCCAACATGTTTAGCAGCAATAGATGAGTTAGGACTGTCCGGGCGGAAGAATGCTTCAGCAAAAGTTGCTCTCAGGAGTCTCAAAAATTTTCAGCAACCTTCCCTTGAGTGGCTCCAAAATCTTGACTAAGCACACCAAGAGCGCCCGTCTGCAACATGGAACCATCCGAACAATCAAGCTGCCTAGCCAGACTTCATCAGAAAAGTCTCGCATTTTCGTTTTTGCCTTCCTAATTTTTGCCTTTATTTTAATTCCCGCAAACGTATTGCGAGGCCCCCACAACCACCCAACATGTTTCTCCATGCACTACTTCCATAGCGTCACTTCTTACGTCACAGAAGAAGCTGCACAGGTAATATTTTATTGGGAACATTGACCTCTAGGGAATTCAGGGCTTTAGTTAAAACGTTCTGAGTTTCTCAGAGACTGGACCAACCTACACACATTTCTCATTTAATCCCGGCCCTTTCGCCACACATGGCAGAAAATGGGGAAGCTGTTGTGAAACAGCGAGTACTGCAAGAACATCTGTGATCACTCAGGGACTAACAGGAAAAGCACAAAGCTGGTGTAGGGAGTGGAGGCCTCTAAGGAGGGAGCACTGGACAAAAAAAAAGCAAGCTTAAAACAGTCAGTGAAAGTGAGCAAGGAGGTGCTTGTGTATCCGGTAATAATGAACTTGTAATTTCCAAATTACCGTTCACTGAATTGAATCTAGCCAAGTGGCAATGACGGAGTGTAACCGGAGCGTAAATGACGCAGTCCAAAGCAGCAGTCGGGAAAGGTTCTTAAAAGATAACCGGTATCAATAACGCAGAGAGGATGGTGGGGGGTAGCAATGAGGACACAAGCCACACAAAGGGAAATAAAGACTCGAGTGTGTGCGGCCAGAGCCACGCTACCCACTGCTCTATGAATGAACGGCTCTTTTAAATCCCACACCACTTAAACAGATTCTCAGACACACACACCCGCATCAGATAGCGGACACTAGACTCAGCCTAGAAACCTGGCAACTACAGTAGTATATGGTTCACATGGGGCTACCTCAAAAAAAAAAAAAATCATAACGTACACGATGCTGATGACAAACACAGTTCCTAGGCTGACACGCGACACTTCCAAGAAAATGCATGGCTCTCCAAAGGAATACTAAACATACAATGAATGAACAATTAAATGTAGAACTATTTTGCTTTGACAGCTTGAGTTTGTGTTCTGATTCCTTTACATTCTTTCCTGCTGGAAATCAATCTTAGCCTGTTATCCCGAAGGACAACGCTGGGATCGAACAGGAAGCTGATTGTTAAAGTATACGCATGCTTTCTCCAACAGCTGGGATAGATACAAATATACAGTGCAAAGTATCAGATGCATTCTGGTAAGCAGGAACATGAATCATGCCAAGACTTGACTAAATGCACTGAGCAGCTTGAGACTGTTAACCCAAGGCCAAGATGTGTAAAAGAAAAAACTTCTACGAGGCCTGGTATAAAAAATGGTAGCGCATGACACTTTGGCAAGACCGGCGGTTCCTACAACACATCAATCTGTCACGGTTCACTGCGTTCACTTTAAAAAGCCGAACGGACAAACTAAAGTTCATGTCTGTTGGCCTGTTTTTTTTGTCATGTTTATTTGCACAGATGAGCCTGGTCACGAGGGCACATCTGGCCTGCTCATCTGCTCAGCATGCAGCCATCACAAATCCCCTCCTCTGTGTAAAACTGGAGATCTCGGGCTAGTCGACTGCACTGTTTTAGTCAGCCTTTCCATTCTGCTCCTTCAAGGCTGATTTTGGAAATTATGCAAAGGATAACGCCTCTATTCCATCCTTCATTTTGTCCTTTTCGGGGTAAATGACCTCATACCACTCAATCAGGACCTCCTGTTATTTTGCAACCCCCCCCCCCCCCAGTCACTATGGGTCTCAGTGTAATAACATCTCTCTTGAGACGTTTAATATAAACTGAGGTTGAAGATTCATGGCCTTGGAGCAGAAGTTCTGTCTGGAATTCCTTTAGTATACCAAAAAACATTTGATACACTCTTACAAAGTAGGCAATTAATCTCACTATTAAAATTCCACAAAGGTCCACGAGTGAGACCATCCGGTGTCAAATAACCAAGTACATGCAGTGACGACCATATCTTTGCTGTGAATCATGCATTAGGGTATGCCTGGCATACCATGATAATCTCCAACATCTGGCTCAAGAATGAGCCACCCCAGAGCTGGTGTATTTTCAAAAGTCACACTTCAGTCATTCAATAAAACAAAAATCAATTTGCCCAAAGCCCTTGCATGTGCCTCCACATGCTTCCCAAGACAAACGTCCTCTAAAACGAGAGTGGAACATCAAACCCTCTCAAATCTGCTCCAGAAACACAGCTGAGGACCGTCTGTGGATCTGCAGCTCAAGGCTTAAAACGGGCTTAGCCGAACCTGGCTGGATCTCGAAGACATTCCACAGCCCCCAAAGCAAGAAGTAGTCTTTTCACATTGATCTGCATTCTTGTGTGCAGTTGAAGCTCGGTAAAGCTTGGGAGGCTGCGTCATGGAAGTGATGTGAAAAGGCTGGCTGGCCCAATCAAGCCAGAAATCACGCAAACTCCAGGACATGATGAAGAAAGTCAGGATTGGTTTTTTTTCTCTCTCCCCCCCCCCCTAAACAAAAGCTCAGATTTCTGTTTTGCAACAGTCTAAAATGGAAAAAGGAAGTTGTGTCGGAGTCACCGTTTTTGTCCTGTCGTCACATGAATAAGATACGGTCCAACGTGAGCCTTTGGAAAGTCCATCGTATAATCCAGATGTGAACCTTGCAAAGTATTTTATCTGATTAATCCCAGCAGGAGAAAAATAAAACTGGTCATCAACTCAATTCTTTTTTAAATGGCCATCATAGCTTCTGTCGCAGATCCTCTGTCGCAGACAAATCGCTGGGATTTATGTTAATAACTTAGCTGAAAGGAGTACATGTATCCACAGCCTTTTATAAAATACATGGTCACTGGCATTTATCAAAAACTACAACATAGACCACTACTCGCTATGAAACAAAACCTAACCACTTGACATGTTCATATGTTCATCATTTTAAGCTATGGTTGGCTTCAAAGAAGCTGAATCCTGACACCATTCAGTCATGACAGTTGCTTCTCTGAACCTTTGTTCTTATAAAGAACTGTATATATAGTTGGATGTCATTGAATATCCTTGCTTTAGGATGCTGGCCATTAGTCACTTGGGTCTGAACATATGGAAGATATTTCTCCTGTACCGTTCTGAATAGGCGCTGATGGAAGCCAGGCATGACGACGGGAATGCAGTGAATGCTGTAAATGCAGTATTTAGAGACTGAGTAAAGTTGAATGTGCTCCTAGATTATCCCAGCATGAATCTCTGGTTTCTCTCTGCATTTCTTAGCACTTGCCATCTGTGGATAAAGGGCGGTGATCCAAAACTCCCTCCAGCTATAGCAGCTCCACTACCTTGACCATGGGCCATAAACAAAGACCGTGCTCGCCTAGAACTGCGATTGGAGATTCTTTCTTTTATTCGCCTTAGCTACGGTTATCACCGTCAGTGGATTTGACGGAAAATGCGAACTACTTTATACAATATTTACAATACATAATAAACTATGGATCAGAAGGAATGCACGGTACTGTTAAAGTAAGGCAGAATGAAACCTAAGCCTGCACACTGGTTTGAAAAGCAAACACAAGATTATGTGGGTGTGTTGCTTCTGGAAATACACAGAAGTCGCAACAGAAGCAGAATGCAGCATGCAGGCCACTATGATTTAGCACCATGTCAGCATGTGACTCTCTCTCTCTCTCTTTTTTCTTCTTTCATTGTACCTGCATGGCTGAGCAATCCCCTCCTCCCCTTCCTGCCTGGGGTACAGTTAAATCCTAATAGGGATTAAGCATGTCGCAGTGTAAAATAACACAGATTGTAATCGGTGTTGAAAAAGAACCATACCTAAGCGTAAATAACAGGGTTGGGTAGACCAACTTTATCAGCACATAGCATCTGATACTGTTTATATATGGTGGTCAAATCTGGTAATCAGCTGTCTTAGGACTTACAGATGATTTAACACAGGGATAACGTTGTGGGAGGTTCTTGATCTTGTGTCCCAAATACTGTATTGTATAGAACTGGTACTAGTTCAAATAGTTGTAGCCCATTATTAATAGAGATGTCTTAAAAGTGCAGTAGTTGAGATTTTAAATTCTTGTCTGTAGAAAAAAAAAATAGACAAAAACTACAGGGTGATTCACTTGAAAGAGCCCGATCGGAAACCAAAAAAATAAACTACATGCCTTGATGTACGTGTAATCGATTGCATTACATGCGATGCTGGAAGTGATCTCCATTTTCTGCCAGACACATTTCAATATCGGGGGAGAATAGCAGCGATTTTATGTTTTTGTACCACCCTATGAATAACACTCTTCGATGGTACGTCAGGAACAACATAATTCTTCCTAAATTCACTCCGACATCCCTTAAATGCATTGGCGACCCAATAGGTTCTCACTTTGGAGACACGCTGCTCATTACTGTACACCACCACCCTGATGAGAAGTCGAGTGACTTGGTGAAGGGGTCCGGCGGTAAACGGTGTGATGACCGTCTGGTGCCTACCTTATTAGCGTGTTCGAAGCGCCATATACTGAGGAACACAATGTACGTTGTTTTGTTCAGGTTGCTTCGTCCTAGCGAGAGTTATGACCGAATACCCGGGGTCACTTTCGAGTGCATCACCATGTAGAATTGCTCCATACCAGGGGAGGATGCTGTAGATCTGGCATGGCAAGTAACATCACAACTTGCAAAAGTTTAATCATCAATTTCAATGAGGTGAGAAAGCATATACACCCACACTAATAATCGTTTAAGGCATTTACTCACGTGTTTAAGAATTAGCATGCAAGTGTATTAACTAGATAAGAAGACCTGTTTTTTTTTTTTTTATTCGTAAAGCTGACCTCAAGTACACAATCGGACAGGAAATCACGATCTGGGATGGGGAACTTTCAACATGAGCAGGAAGGCAAGATTGGCTTAGGAGTAAAAAGCCGTAAAACTGATTGACATTTACAGAAGACTTCGAGCACGGTGCGGTGATGAGACACTTAGCCGCAGTAAAACATCTGAATGGTCCAAACGTTTTAAAGAAGACTGTACATCTGTGAATGATGATCCTGGACCGAGGTGGCTCGGCGCCCACTGCAGTCATTCCCGTGAACATTCACAGAGTGCAACACCTGCTCTTCTAAAATCGATGGATAACTTCTCACATCTGTCTGTGGGAACTGTACACACAATCATTCGCCAACACTACTTGCACATTATAGGAACTCGGGTGGGAGGTGTGGCCATGTCCGCTGTAAAAAGTCCTGACCTCACCCCAAGACGTTCCATCTGTTTGGGCCATTGAAGGAGTTCCTGGGAGGCCAGGGTTTCAGATGTGAAGCAGGCAGGCTGATCATTGCCCTGGCGTACTGAGAAATCCTTCTAGCTTGTTGGTATCCAAGCACTAGTGAAATGCTTTGATATTTGCATTAGTGTATCAGAAGCTTATATAGAAAAATAAAGGGAGTTTTTACTGAGTTCTTCACAATCAAAAGTCCCAGTTTGACTCTCATATTTTGAAAAAAAAAGTTGCAGTTTATAGTTTTCAATAGTGAAATCCATCCATCCATATATGTATATGTGTACAGATGGTCAGTTAAATACTTACGATGCAGGCTCAGGGAGATGTTAATAGTTCTCTCTTCGGTGAAGCTCTTGGCATTAGGGAACTTGGCGCACTTGAGCATGGTGCCACTTGGCGCATCACCTACGTGGATCCAGCACACTGTTTCCTCAGCGTAGATGAAGTCCATGGCTGTGGTCTTGCGCGTGCTTACAGAGATGGGGTTTGCACCGTTCAGAGACGTGGCTTGGATGTTCTGCGAGTTGGCGATGAGGAGGTACGGGGGACGGTCCACTGGGTCTGGAAAAATAGGTGGTTTATGGTCATCCGATCAACGCAGACATACAGTGAATGTAATTCATGATCACGGATCAACATATTGTATGTACAGAAATTGTGTGGAGTTAAAGAAGTGCATGTACCATTTTTGGCCTTGCACGAACGGTTGTCCGGCTGAGGCAGGTAGCCCTCTACGCAGCTGCAGGTGTAGGAGCCATCTGTATTGGTGCAGGTTTGACTGCATGTACCGTACACTGAACACTCGTTAAAATCTGTCAAAAAGGACATACCGCGAGTTAAACAGCACCCGCTGCACTACGCATATATCATATAATCAACCACAAATTAAAACTGGCAGTAAGCAAACAATTACTGAAATTAAACAACCGAATTATGAACCCAAAACTGTTTTTATGTATTCATAAATAGATTTTATCTACATCATGATTTTCCACTAGTTAAACGTGAAATAAATAAAACTATTAGAGGAACATCTGGAAACAGGCTCACCTCTGCACGTCTTCCCATCCTCTCCGACTTCAAAGCCGCTCCTGCAGTAACACTTGGGTCCAGAGGGGGTGATAGCGCACTGCTCCTGACAGCCCATACTGGTGCAGTTTTGCACGAGCTCTGTTACACAAAACAGGAAAAACTATGAGTAATAACGCTACAAAATTCATCCTATGCAAAGGATCACTAAATTGCGGACGATGACAAAAGTTCAAGATAAACGTGTGGTAGAGATGTCTTTGACTTTTTTTTCTCTTCCCCTCGTATCATCCATCCCAGGTGAAAAAAGCTCATAGATCAGCATCTTACTTTAAGACTATTAATGCTCTGAATTGTTAATAGTAAACAAAGAGAATCTCTCATCAGCAGATGAAATACGAGATGATTTCTTAATACGGGCCGGCGTCTTTTCCCCACTTTGAAGTGAACCTGTAAACTGGGGGATTAAGATTTTATCCGGCACCGTATCAAACGCTCAGGTTCATCTGTTCTCCTGTATTATTACACCCACAACCCTGGAACCAATTCAGAAGCGAATGCTTGAAAATATTTCTGAACCGACCACCCACGGCACACTCCTACTGAGGCTCGTTCCTCCCCCAGAGAGAGAGAGAGAGAGAGAGAGGTAAAGATGGAACAAATTGCCAATAGTCAAAAAGATTACAGTACTGTCCACTTTGAGAAATGCTCATAATGGGGCTTTAGTTCCAACACTTGCTGCATTTTTTCACCCACAAATCTGCCACAGTTCTCATTAAAAGTTCACTATTATTCGAACATGAGAATTGTTTTTAAACTCATATGTGGGTTAAAGAAGAGATTTTTAGTGGTCCGAGAGCATCCGCTCCCACATTACTACCCAGAAGTGGATGAATCAAAGTTATTACCTACTGTAGCCTACTGTCAACTTTGTGGAAGAAATGTGATCAGAAAAAAAAAAATCACGAATCGAGCTCACTTGAGGGAACGTTTGGGGAAGTGGCATGGGGAAAAAAAAAATCCACAGCTATGTATAATAGTGAAAGTTGGAACATTTCCACACTCACACAATGTGATCGGGACCAGACAGCTCTGTGAACACAAGTTAGTAAGAATAATCAGAGACAAGCCCTGAATTTGATAGGGTGCATAAGAACTGGACTTGAAGCAATGAAAAAAGGTAATTGAGATTTAAATGCAAAACGGTTTTTCTATCTAAGGAAGACCACCCATAGCTATCTTTATACAGTCTACCCACTAGGGATGGAAATCACCAGGGATCACCCGATACGATATCACGATACCAAGGCACCAATTCGATTTATATTGCGATTCTATAGATTCCATTCATGCAATTGTTTCCCCGGATTCTGTTAGAATTCTAAGCGAACTTAAGGAATAATTCACTCCCACAACAAGTATAGAGTAGAGCACGCCACCTGTAGGATTATAGAGGAACGGCAACATTTTACCATCTCAAACGCAAACATGTACAAATAAAAATAAATAAATAATACAAGCGATTTTGGAGTCAGTGTGGTGATAATTTTGCGCAGCAATTTATCTATCACGAATAGATTTTTTCCCCTCATTTCCATTATACACAACAATCTCATGCTGATCTTTAAGTATTGAAAAAAAAAGTGAAATTTTATGTTTTAATGAGACTCAGTTAATAAGAATAAGAAGAATCATTTGTTATTTTAAGCAATGAAAGTGCTGTTATAAAACAACAGATTTATCGATTTAGTATAAAGGTCTTTATTTTCCAAAACCTGCTGAGCAAACAGTCAAAAAAGACGTCTTCAGTACTCTGGGGTCACTGGCTCACTCTGTGCCTGCTTGATTGCTTTCTGAATACCATGGGCAGAAGGTTTGCCATAGAAGTTCACAATTCAGTAGAGAATTCCATCGTTTTAGCCATGTTTGTGCAGAGGTGTACACCCTGGCTCCGGAAAGTTAAAGTCTTGCCACATACAGTACAGTTGTTGTTTAAACGATTATGGAAATGATTCTAATTAGCACAACTTTTCATCAAGGCTCAGACTAATTGGTGACATCACCTGTTTTGTTCACAGGGAGAACTACAGTATAATACATGGCATACATTATGTTGGCTTAATACTTTGGGCCAGCACTGTGTTTAAGCGTGACCCTCACAGAGACCGTTAGTTATCAGTAACGGAATGTTTGCCAGTCAAAAATCCAAGTTGACATGTCGGTTGTCCCGACGTCATCACCCTAAACTCTGTCTATTTACACAAAGCGAACCAGAATGAGTAGACAGTGGCAGAAAGATAAAGTGACAAGTCAATGCGAAAGTATCAGCACTAAATCAATTACAGCTCACAAACTCAGGGTGGAGGAAAAAAAAAAAAAGAAAAGGAGAAAAAAAATTCTCGAGTGTCTTCCTCCATCTCGCACTTACACCCACACACAGGGACAATAGTGGTCCTCATCATACAAAGCCCATGGCACTTAGAGCTACAATAGCTCTTTTGTGTGAAGCGAGGAGAATATGTCGCCAAACACTACAAGCCCGTAGCGAATCGATTCCTCGACTCCCTTTCCAAATCCCAGCCTGTCCCATCGGCTTTCCTCCTCGCCCTCGAACGCATCCCCGCGTACAAGCTGTAAGAAGCGTGGCGTGTCATTCGTTCGGAACTGAGGAGCATCGGACAAGCTCGCACAGCTGCCTTCCGTGCCACGGGGTGCTAAACACATTTAGCGTGGAGGGCTCTTCCTGGGTTTGAGGTGCAGGATTCCATCCTCGTCACTTCGTTTCCCTGTAGTGCTCGCGCGCTGTCAAGGAATTGCTAACGGATTGACAAACCTCGAAAACGTAACCCCATGCTCAATCAGCATTTTCTGTGAGCCCCTAAACACACATAATGTAAAGCTATTGATTTTTTTTAACACATTATCAATTCTATTGATTAACACCAATATCCTAGGCTCTCCTAGGTTTTCCATGATTAAAGAGGTGAACACTTGGAAACTATTTCCTGAAAATCTTCTAAAACATTTCAAAACTCCAGAGAACCGAAGAACAGCCATCATTACGGAAAGCAGCTCTGTGGGCTGATCGTCTGGTGTGCTAGAAACTAGGGCTTGAATCGTGATTATCTGTTCAAGCTCTCGCATTAAACCCTTAAATCTGCAATCAAGTCTGCTTGTGTGAGGAGCATTTTCGGTGCGGTACTCGACTCAACAGCGAGTGTGCGTATTACGCTTTGACATTTCCCATAGCTGACATTTCTGTCGGCGTGTCTGTGCATGCGGCGAGTGTGTATCGCTCGATGAAAGAAAGAGAAGCTATTAGGACGTGCGCAGATACAAGTGTAACGCGGTATAAGACAGCTAGCAGTTCTGATACAAAACCATGTCGACAAATACAGAGACGTACAGTGCATAAATATTCGGTAAAGGGAAGTGAACCTCCTGTATTTAATGAAGTTTGAGATGGGGAAATTAAAAATCAGTTGAAATGCGAAAAAACCTACTGAAAATAGTGTAGTAGAGCTCAGGACAAGTTTCCATGAATTGAACTTGCACGGAACTGAAACCTTTTTTTGTTTGTTCTGTTTTGGTTAGATTTTGGTCAGACTTGCATGTCGAGATGCTTCACGTTCGTTAAAACAAGTGACTAAAGTGCACAAGTGTATGCATCAATGCCTCTTTGCTTGTTCCACCTGGGTCAAAACACCTTATATGTTCGACTGCTCATTCTTTTCAAACAATGTTTTTTGGGGAAATAAAAAAAAAAAAAAAAACATGCTCTAGAGGATGGCAGTTAGTCAGCTGTATTTGTCGAGGTCCAAAAAAAGGAAGAAAGCTGGATGCCTTGTTTTAGCAGCTTTTGCATGCATCGCTATGAAATCCCCACAAATCACATGAATTCCGAGCTGTTAAATCGAGTCTCATGACAACATAATGGATATTTATCTGATCTAGGACCATACAGAAAAGTGATGCATATAGTGTTTTTGTTGTTGGTCTTTTGGCTGCTCTTGTTAAGGGGTCGCCACAGCAGACCAACCGAGACGCACACAACTTGGCACAGGTTCTACACCGGATGCCCTTCCTGACGCAACCC
>JAOVVB010000018.1:19889441-19903797 GCA_028570985.1 Heterobranchus longifilis | reverse complement strand
CTTAATGTGGGAGCCCCCTAGTGACGGGGAGGAATTGGCTACGACTAATATTGGGGAGAAAATTGGAAAAAATATATTTAAAAAAATAAATAAATAAATACATTTAAAAAAAAAAAAAAATTTTATTTAAAAATTCACTGTGCTGTAATGTATATGTGACAAAGAGTGAAAGTATTTATAAAAAAGAAATAAATAAAAGTTTGCAATACAGCTGAGGATCGTAGGTGGACTGTAGATTCAATTTAATCTCCAAGGCGTTGCGATTACCTTAAATGGTTACTATCTGATTTATATCAAGCAGCTACACAGTCTCCTACAAGTTCTGAAATTGTAAAAACTGCAAAAAGTTTTCAATTAGCATCAAAATGCTGTTTAACGCTGTTTTTCACACAACGCATCTATTTTTCCTGACCTTCTGCTTCACACTCCAGTCCAGTAGGTGGCAGTAAAAAAAAAATAAGCAGCAGCAATAAGCTCGCAAAAAAATAAACATAAGAATAATAATCTAAAGCATTTAGCAAGAGGGAAGTTGGAAGCAGTTCATTAATTTTAGACAATTTAACGGTTGTAAGTTTACCGGGAAAAATATATAAATAAATTATTTATATATTAATTGAAATTATTTTTTTTGCATTATATTTTTATCTTTGCATTTTCTCAACTTGCCATCACTGCATAATCAGGATGCAATGAATACTTTTTAAAAAATAATTTCAACATGATGTATTTTCCTGCATTAATATTTTGACTTTTGTGGTGGTGTTTTATTTTGGGGTCAGGTTTTATAATTGCTGTTACTTCCACTGAGATTATCTTATCTGCAAAGCCTCGCTAATGGAAGGAAACTAATGTATGAGTCACACCAGCAGAAGATAATCTGAAACAACACTAAGAGCATCTGTTAGCGTGAAGCCGCTAGAGATTAGCATGCGTCTGTATCTGAAAAGAGCCGGCTCTCTGGAAAAACGCTTTTGGATTTGACACTCCTCCCCGAGTCCCGTGCTGTTACATAAAACCCCGAGCCTGAGCGAGCTTCAGGAGAGCTTCGCTCTCGGTTCCTCCAACATAGAACGCTGCTCTTCAGGGGTTTTGACCTTCTGCTCTTCTGCTCCATGGGATTTACTTTTTACGAGCTTTTTTAGCTTTAGACTTGCCAAATCCTGTAAACAAGATTTAAACAAATGAAATACACATGCACACACTCGCGCACAGAGATCAAAGAACATGATCTCCGAACCCTCCCACAGGTGTAGTTAATAAGAGGCATGACGAAGATGTTTAAGCATTGTCTCACTGGAGTGCAGTGTCTCACAGATCCTGTGTGTTACAGAGAGAATCCTCTCCTCCTCCCCTCAGCGAGGAAACAGCTTCAGTGAAACAGTACATGGAAGCAAGAAATGAAAAAAAAA
This sequence comes from Heterobranchus longifilis, assembly GCA_028570985.1. Lineage (NCBI taxonomy): Eukaryota > Metazoa > Chordata > Actinopteri > Siluriformes > Clariidae > Heterobranchus > Heterobranchus longifilis. The sequence goes on along the minus strand of JAOVVB010000018.1, from coordinate 19,902,388 downwards.
GAAAAAGCGAGATAGAAAAAAAAAAAAAAAAAAAAAAAAAAAGAATTGAGGGACCAAACAAAAGGACTAAAAATAAGACGAAGGCAAAAAAAAAGGAAAGAAGGGTGAAAGACTGAGAAAAATGACAAAACAAATGAAGCTCAAATAAAGAAAAAAGGGTACATAAAAAATTTACTAAAATTAGAAAGAAATAAAGAAGCCCAAAAAGAACATGGAAGAAAAACAAAATGAAAAACAAAGACAAAAAATGAGACAGAAAAAAAATTACTAAAACTAAATAGGAGTTGAAAAGACTTGAAAGAAAAAGAAAAAAAGAAAGAAACTTAAAAAAAGAAAAGAAAAAAATTAAACTAAAAAAAGCTGAAAAAAAGAAAGAAAAATTTTAATGAAAACTAAAAAGGAGTTGAAAGAAAGAAACTTAATAAACTAAAAATTATTTAAAACAAAGACTAAAAAGCACATGAATGAAAAATTGAAAGATAAAGACTAAAGACAAAAAGAGAAAAAAAAAGACCAAAAGGGAGATAAAAAAAACAAAAATAGTAAAATAGAGACATAAAAAAGAAGATTAAAGTATGAAGAAAGACCAAAAAAGATAAATAAATCAGGCTTAAAAGAGAGAGAAATGCTATATTTAAAAATAAAAAAAGGAGACAAAACAAAAGTAGGATAAAAAGAAATGAGAAACAAAGAACTGTTTCTGGTCCCCGATCTGGTGTAGTGGAATTATTCGTCTGTTTTTCCCCTCAGAGCCTCATCACAGCATTCGACTCCTCGCTCACTGTTCTCCCTCCATTTCGTCTGATGTTTGGAGCACTGGCTCATACAGCACACTGCCACTGCTGTGTTGACTCACTTTTTACGCACAGAAACTTTCCATTTCTTTAAAAATCACAAAGAACTGGGGGGCACAAAGTTTTGCATTCAACTGTAATCTTCATGCTTTCGGTTGTAGAGTTCTCACTAACAGAGCGCTTCTATTCAGTCTACAGTTAATTCACTGGAAAGTCAGAAAGAGGGATCAAGTGCAGTACACACACACACACACACACAAATGCATCAGTGTCGCACAGAGAATGATAGAAACAGCTCTAAGCTCTTTTTCCCTGGAGTAAGAAGAGGAAGAAGGAAGGAGGAGGGTGTAATTGTAGCGTAGGTGAGGCGTCTGCGTACAGGCGTGTAATTAAGAGCTGAGACGGAATAAGTCTAAGAAGGACAGGTCTCAGGACCACGCCAGCATACCAGCTCACACACGTCCACACTCCGACATACACAGCTACTGAGTCAGGGTTAACACATCACTCATCTCCTTCACTTCTCCCCCTTGCAACTCATCACTCTACTCCTTATTACATACGCCACTTAGCAGACAGACAGACAGGACAAACTGACAAAATATCAGAGACGGACAGAAGAGACAAAGAGAAATAGACAAAGACAGAAAAACGATGAACATCAGACAGACTGAAAGAAACAGACACTAAGTGAATTGAGGCACAAAGACAAAGAAAATGAAAGAAAGAAAAAAAGAAGTCTGAAGAAAAGAAAGCATGAAAAGAAAGAGAATGACATACAGACAGACAAAAAAAACTATATAGACAAGAGACAGAAAAGCCAACAGAAAGCCAAGAGAAAAGCCAACAGCACAACAGACAGACGCAGACAAAGAAAGACAAGAACAAGAAACAAAAAAGACAAGAAGAAAGTGACAGACTGAGAGACAGACAGGAGAACCAAAGAAAAAAAAACACTACAGAAAAATCATACAAACGGACAGACTGACTGAACCAAATAGACATACATATAGACAGACAAACAGTGGTAAACACAGACAATGGTAGACAGACAGACGAAGATAGAGGTCTACTCAAATACAGAGCAAATGAAGGAAAAAAAGGGAGAAGGAGGAAAAGAAGGTAGAAAGACAAATTGACAAGCAGACAGTGAGAGGGGAAAAAGCCAGCCAGACAGACAGACAGACAGACAGACAGACAGGACGAGACAATTCTACACAAAGAGAAAAAGATAAAAGATAAAGAAAAGCAGGAGCGAAAGGGTGAAAAGAGAGGGAGACGGGCAGACTGATAGACAAAGACGAAATGAGAAACAGCAGGAGAGACAGGCAGACAGAAAAAAAAAGAAAAAGACAGAAAAAAAGGCACAGACAGAAAGGCAAACAGACAAGTACAGGAAGACAAAAAAGGCAGCGAGAAAGAAAAACCAGACAGACAGACAGACGGTGTGTGTGCATGCTGAGAGTGTGTGAGTAAATTCCAGTGTGTTTTCTCAATCAGTGTGTGGAGCCCTTACCGCCCCTGTGTATATAATAACAGATTACTCTGAATATAATGAGAGAAGAGTAACAGGATGCGGGGCCACGTGCGCGCTTGGATGCTCGGACGTTGATGCGACGGCTGTGGAGACACGACGTCTTCTCAGCGCTGGGAGACGTCCAGCTGAACAGCTGGATGTGCGCTAAGCTCCATGATTTATTCTGCATGCTGCTGTGTGCCGGCTTTCTCCGCTGCACAGACTAAACTCCGATAATGAGGGCGCATACCTGTAGTGCTAAAGTACTGGAAACAGCACGAGCAGGTGTGTGTGTGTGTGTGTGTGTGTGTGTGTGTGTGTGTGTGTGTGTGTGTGCGTGCGCGCGCAAGCGCGTGCATGTGTAAGTGTATGCATCATAGCAACAACAAAACTCAAACATTATCTTACAGTGTACACTAGCCAGAAGCGGCACTTACAACACGTTTTTCCCTACTTACAGAAAACAGTCACAGAGGATCGGGAATCTAGCGAATGTAATTGGAAGTAACAGATCTGGATGAATGGAAAGATACAGAGCTCCGGGCCAATGAGTAAGCAAGTTATCCAGTCGAGAGAGAGAAAAAAATAACTTTAAATAACTACACACATGCGCACTCGTGCGCACACACACATACCATATATCAAACTAGGCAACACAACGCAAGTGAACCAAGAAACTTTTCTAAAACACTTGATCTTTCAAAGCACTTAATAATAATAATAGGCCTTGAAGCCAGCACTGAACAGGCAACATATTAAAAATGTACATTCATAATGTTCAATTTTTAATCAGTTTCAATAAACCAGAGGAGTGTCTTGTTCTGCAAAGAAATATGGAGTTATGCTCAAGGGTGTTCGGGTCAACAGGACTTGTGATGCAACTTCTGATTGACATCTGAAGAAGACTTTAAGCACAGTTCGGTGATGAGAGTCTTAGCCAAAGTATGTGAGTGCTGCAAACGTTTTAAAGAAATGCCGTACATCCGTGAATGACGGTCATGTGGATGGATCATCCGTGGATGACGGCAACTTGCAGAAGAGACGCATCCGTCTGTGGGAAATGTACACAAAATCCTTCACCAACAACACTTGCACATCACAGGAACTCGCTGCGAGTTTTTGCCACATCCCCCGTACAGTTCTGACCTCACTCCAAGCTATATCTTTTATATTTTTTTTTATAGTCTTATGAATGTGTTCTGTTATTCTGCACATCGAAAGTCCCGGTTTGACTTGAACACCCCTATATCTTCCAGAGATTCCTCATATCTTCCAGAAATGTGTTCCTTTATAATCCAATATAATCCGGCGAACTTGGGTACAGGGAGGGGAACATCCTGGAGGAAGTGCCAACCTACCGCAGGGCTCAATATGCCAACGTTTATTCAAATTAAATCATTCGAATAACTTACATTTTTGTGGCGAAAAATCACAGATGTGTTTGTGTCATGTTTATCATATGTTATCATAAAAATAAATGTTTAATGCAACATGTTTAGCCACTAAACCAACCTCCATGTTATTGACACTAGGGACAAACAGCACACAGTACACACAACGTCCTTGAAAGTCTACGCTTTGAATGATAACAGCCTCGCAACTGGTTTTCCCCTCAGGACCCACAGCTGTCATTCATCATCAAGCCACAAACCAGGACAAGACTACACTCCAAACACTTAAACAGGAAACGAATGAAAGGAGCACGAGAACCAAACATGAGTACAAACCAAAAGCGTTCCTAATTTTTACTACAGACAACAAGCCAGTTAAACTGTATATACTGCATTATGTATTCAAATCAAACCAACTGTTGAGTGTTGCTCGTTTTTAACTACTGAAGTCGTGATAAATTACTAAACCGCTCACAACACATGAATTATTATTTGCGATCCTCCACTCCACGCAATCCAGGAACATCATACCCTCTTCACTTGGGTCATCCACCGAGGGCTGATCAAACCCCTGGATGGCATCCCATGGATTGACCCCGAACCACCTGGTTGTTCATTCCATGATTTTGCTTCTTTTTTCTTTCAGCTTTTGGTTCACAGAACAGCGATACCGAGATTGGTCCTTCGTTTGAGAATGGAGCTTCTTATTAATCCTCGACACGCCTAACCAGACTTCCAGGCCCAACTCTGGAACTGCTCCACTGGTTTATGATATTTGCTGTGTTTTCTTTCATCAGCCTCCTCCATGCACTCTTGCATTCCAGATCACTGCGAGCTCCAACGTGATTGCTTGTTTTGTAGGCAGGTTTTTATGTTTTGACGCTTTTAAGCTCGGAATCATCAGATGTGAGAATTCAACAGTATGACTGATCGAGCTACACATGGTGCTCCTGAGCTGCCAGTGATCCAGACCCCCTCTGCCCTCCCCGGACCTGTCTGACTCAGGTTGGAGATCTCCCATGTGGTCTGCTTGGGACGTTTGTGTTGTGAATGGGAACGGTCCCAAATTCACCAAGAAGAGGGTGGACTTGGCTGATGCAGACAGTCTTCTCTGAAGACTTGTGACTGCAGTCACTCAATAGTTCAAGACTGAAATTCCCACAGGGCTTCAACAACAAAAATAGACTTCATTTTAACTTAACCACCTCTCCTGTTATACTGAACTTCCAGCCTCCAAACACAGATCTGCAGATAGGTTCCCTGTTAAGTCAAAGTTTCCTCCTACTGCCATCTCAGTGAGTTTTTACTTGCCGACATCGCCCTCGGCTTGCTCATCACGGACAAGAACTAAAATTTTGCAAGAAATTTGCCTTGGCATCCGAGGCATCTTTGGCATATGAGCAAATGAACCGAGCCGAACGCCGGCTTGCACCTACTTTGTGAGCGTGCATAAGTTGCGCACACGGCCGGGAGCTGTTCACGTCAGTGGAAAGCCAAGCAAAGTTCGGATTATCTGCATTTACATTACTTCCTATGGAAAAATGCATTTTAAAACTAATTTCCATCATGCCAATGTGTCAAATACGATGCTGGCCAGTGATGTTCAGGTGCCCGTCATTTTCATTATGTGAAACACCTCCCAGCCACTGATTAGTTTCCTACAGCAATACACCCAGTCATGATGTTCTTGCTAAACTGCATCCTTTTATTGCGTTCATTATTTAATGCTTTGATTTTCCATCGTCAATTAACAGAACTTTGCACTGTAAACTTACCTTTTGTTCAAATTCTATAGATTTATTACAATTCAGTGTTGTGTCGGCCACGTAGAGTGTGTACGACCAGTCCATGACTTGCCCGAGATACATGTGTGTGGTAGATGGAAAAATTCCACAGATGCTTCATCCAAGCAGATCTTATTAAACCTCTGTTTAAACATAACTACCACGAATAGCCGAATGCTTAATAAAGCAGACTGATTACTCACAGATATCGGCGGCCTCGTCCGAGCCATCAGGACAGTCCTTTTCTCCATCGCAGCGCCAGCCTTTAGAGATGCACGTCACCTGGTCCTTGCAAACAAACTGCTTGGGGCTGCAGGTCTTCGGGGCTGGAAACACAGAAGATGACATGTTAAACACAACCGTGACAAAAAAGCCAATTTATACAATCAGCCTTTCAACATACACACATAATTGGCCATCAACAATTACACTACTTAAAAAAAAAAAAACTTGATCTGTTGATACTGCACACCTGTTATCATGTGCAATCTGTTGTTTTGGAGATGGAATTCTGTATGACAGACTTGTCTCTCAAACTACAATATATCTTATATCTCACTTCCTTATAAAAAAAAAAAAAGAATAAACCTAACGTTCCATAACGTCCAAAAAGGAGATAAACGAAGAAGTAAGAGGAAAATGTAAAGAATGGATTTGTTGAAAGATTTAAGCAGTGAGGATTGTCTTGTTCCTGGAGGGATGAGGGGCGTCATCACGGCTCGGGCGTACTGTGAAAACTTTGTACTTTAATGGTTTTTAAGAACTAGTAAAGCACAGGGATAAGTGCATTACTGTAGCAGGGTATTGTAAAGAGAACCAAGGCTAGCTGATAACGGTGTTCTTTTATTCCGCGCAATTAAACATCTCGGTTTGAGTTGAACATTGCGCATTTGAACAGCCAGAAATGACATCATGGTGTTTTCTGTTTGCAAAGTCCAGTTGGGTTTGACATGCCAAATTCTCTCTCATAAAAGTATGATTTTTGTGCATACTTTTGGCCTTCATTCTCCCACACAAATAGATGGATAATAAACTGGATTCAGGGATCTGCTTTGCATCATGCCTGATAAATCCGATCTCCTCTCTGGTTCCGATTAACTGTTTCTCGGCTCTTGCAGAGAGGCTGACATTACCAGGACTTTTAACAGGGACGTCAAACGTTAAAGATCTAAGAGCAATATATTACCGATTTAATATAATTCAGAATAAACTGAGCTCTTCATGGGTTATTTTAGAACAGATAGTCATTGAGACACTGGAGAAGCTACTATACTAGTCAAATCCGATGGAAAAAGGAAACTCTATTTTAACTTTGACTTACCACTGTTTCTACCTCAGCCAAGCAAGCAACTTTTGCATTATTTCTGCACATTGTCAACACCCTGACAGGAATACAGTACAGTTATACGCATACTCTTCCACTTTCTTGCCTCTGTCAGACAGACGTGTGGCCGCCATGACTCAGGCTAAACGGGATTATAATAAGACTGCTGCTCGAAGCAGAAAGACCAGACACTGTCCTGACATTTGCACTTGACAGTATTACAGACAGGAAACTATCACGTGTTGTGTCTGCACAACATTTCAGACACTTTTCAGTTCATTTGTGGTTGTTAAAAGGTTAACTTAAAAAAAAGAAATCCACTGTGCAATGTTTTTTTGTACATTTTTTATTTTTATTTTTTTCTCATTTGTCTTCTCATTAAAAGGCTTTTTCTTTCTTAGCAGTGATGGAAAGCGCACAAGCCCCAAGCTACATCACAGGAAAGAGGGAGAGAGATAACTGACCATACTGCTGAAACAAAACACACTCTGGCACACACTTCTACCTAACATAATGTCTGGGTCTGTACCACCGCTCGAATGGCACTTCGGAGACCACTGCTGATACAGTCTAGTTTAGTTAATGTCCCATTTGTGGCGCTACTGTATCGTTTCCTCAGCTGAAGACTTTAGCAGTCATTTACTTAATCCCTCTGTCTGGCCCAGATAAGATCTGCCCTTAAGTACATGCTTACAAGGACAAGGATATAGTAATGTCTGATCCTTGATACGATAAAAATGTTAATTTCCTCTTTACCGTATAAATACTGGCATAGGGGGCATGATATTATTAAGAATAATATTTATTATACCTAATATATATTAAGAATATGAGCAAAAAAATGATATTAACGAATGTGAATGCTGCTTTGTCTTACATGGGGGCGAAGATGCATTCCCACTCTGGAAAGAAAATGCAAACAACCAAAACCACAATGAAAACTAATCTCTCTTATTAAAATTAAAATGTGAAACTGCAAGGGGCATTTGAGTTATACTGGGACTTGTGATGAAATTTATAGTGAATAAAGACTTAAAACCGATTGAGATGAATGGATGGATGTAGGTTAGAAGTCAATTTAAGCAGTAAACCACTTATCTACTTACATGTGGGTGAAAACATTTATTACTGTATGAGAACCTGAATATGTAATACGGCATATATTACACAAATTCTATTTTTAATAGCAATGCATAGATTAATGCTGACAACGGTGCAGCAAGGAACGTATGCGATCTGTAGGTAATGGTTTTATCTCTGTAGAAAATATAAATGCTGAGAAAGAGCCTTTAATGAGAGCAATGGTTTAGTGAGAGATGAGTAGACAGGCTGAGTAACTGCTAGAGGGAAACCACTTTTCATGCAGAGCTAAGAGACTAATAACCCTAATTCCTCCTCAATTGTAGCATCTTAGCGGCTTCCAAACTGAGCAATTTGAAATGGTGTAAGCACTATTAACAACACAAAGTAGCTTTATATCAGGTCTGGGCAGACGACACACCCCACAATCCATCTTAACAAGCTGAACTGCTTTTCTCGCGTCTGCCTGCTCCGTTCTCAATGACTTTGCATAAAATAAAACCGAAACTAAAACATAGCGGATTCTATATTTACACTCCACCCAGACGGGAGCACGAGAGAGACCGCAAATTCCTGCTGTGCAAGCTGTAGAGTCGGGGGGCCGACGCGGTCTAGGGCCGCTTCTTCCCTCTCGCACCGCAAGTGCGCCGAGATCTCATTTGAATGCCATGGTGCTGTTTCCCCAAGGCTGTGCGCCAAACCACGGGCAACTGCATAGGTGCGAAATTAAAAAGGGGGAGGGGGGGGCTTAATCATCCTGGCACATTTGCGACACAGGAGCGAGGCCAGGGACAGCCTGAAGAAGGGCTTTATTTGTCGCTACGGGATTTGCAACCAACAGGAAACATCGGAAGCATTTCAATAGGTGAGATCTGGCAAAAGCCTCTCAACCACCTAACTGCTGAGCCACATTATATAATTATTATTATCATTATTATTATTATATTAATTTATTTCTAATGGTATGCACTAAAAGCCGGAAAATTATCAACAGCCATTTCAAATGAAGCGCATTCCCAGGAAAATTTGGAAAATCTAATTAATTACACACCGCACACCCCTGGGCTAGCCTGACTGATGTTTCTCCACATAGTGGACATGATTCGCTTTTAATAGCCTACAGGGATACACACGTTACCCCGAAATCAGCCTCATTTGTCTCATCATGGCACAAGGGCTGACTGTTTTAGCCCTGCAGTGAACATTTTAATGTGTAGATTAATGTACAAGGAACCATACTTCAGTGGGTCAGAAATTCCTAATTTCAGGAAAACACAAGGTCTAGTCCCAAGATGCTGAATTTGCCACAATATTTGTCCAAGGCATACCTGGACGGCAGAAGCCACTTCACATGTCTGCTCAGATCAGTCATAGTAGACTAGGCTAAAAATATCTGGTACTGGAAAGCTAACACACAGACCTCAAAACATCAAATATAGCCACAGAGGATTTTGTTGTCCAAGCTTGGGAACAATGGAACATTACGGTCAGGCAAATTCATCAGTTGTTGTTTAATAAGTTCAAGTCAACCTGAGACTTTGAGATGAAATTTCTTGTGGCATAAAGGCATAAAACCTATTTTTACAGTTTTTAGCCGCAGTAAAACATCTGAATGGTGTAAAGGTTTTAAAGGACATACATCCGTGAATGACAATCACGGCTGAAGTGCACTGCAGTCGTTCCTGGTGTTACTGGTTTCATCATATGCCATCACATACAACCTATTTTTAAATGTGTCAACTAAAAAAGTTTTAAAATGTAAGTGAATGGATAAATGAATAATACACACAGAAACAGCAGCATGGGTTACACAGCAACAAGTGACAAAATATAAGCCAGCTAACGTGAGAAAACCCTCAGAGAGTTTTAAGTAATATTAAGTTTTGAACAATAAATATGTGGTAACATGACATTTACCAGAGGATTAAGTAATAAATACTTTTTAATACCAATGAGCCAGCTAGCTGAGCTGAGTCTTTTTAAGTAGCAGTATGCTAAATGTAATCTCCACTGCTATTTTCAGCCAGATAGCTAATTTCAGCTAACCTGACAGGGTTTTTTTTTCCCCTGACAGGATTTAAGTAATAATAAACACTACTAATCTCCATAACTACAGCTATTTTATATGAAATACCCTGACAAACTTAATAAACCTGAGAGATTTTTTTAATTAAACAAAAATGTCAATAAACTTCACATATGCATATTCAGTCATAAATCATATTCATAAATGTTCAGAATTTATTCTTAGTTTACATGCCAACTAGATGGCCAACACATGACAACATTATAGATAATAAAAAAAAAAACTCATTAATCATTTAAAAGTACCATGATAGGTGATGGTACCTGTACGACAGGATATAGTACCATGGAATTGGTACTTTTTTGCTAATATTGTACATGTACCACCCTATGGTAGTTACATGGTTCTACATACTTTCGTACAACAGTATGTGTCCCATAACACCATATTATAGTAGAACCATGTACCACAGTGAGGTACATGTACTATATCAGCCTATAAGTAATATAGTACTGTTAAAAATACCATGGTACAGGTATAAATATTTACGTGAAATGATGGCCATTCACCTGTTCTGGTACATTCCAAGGGTTAATACACAATAGTGAATACCATGGTACATATTAGGTACCATAGTGGGTACCAAGGTTCAGTGGTTAACTAATATGGCACTGCCTACACCTAAAGTATGTAACTTATCTAATATGATGCACAGTATGTACAAACATATAGGCATTTGTGGCTCAGTGGTAGGCTTCTTGCCTGCCATGCAGAAGACCCAGGGTCAGTTCCTATCTAATGACCAAACCCCTGCAACTGATTGCAATGCTATTCCCAAGCCAGGGTTGCGTTAGGAAAGGGCATCTGGCATAAAACCTGTGCCAAGTTGTTGTGTGGATCAGATAAATCTGCTGTGGTGACCCCTCCATGGGAGCAGCCAACAACAACGATATACAAACATACCAAATAAGATACCTGCTAAACCTTGGTAGAGTTCAATAATATTCACCAAAGTATTACGGTCCATACCATAGTACTACCATAGTAGCCACTCAAGTGCCATAGTACCTTTCCTGGTACTATAAAAACTCCTGTTGCGCCCATTATGGGAATATCTAAAATACCAGAGTAATATTATGGTATATTAAGATATGTACTATAATTTACCACAGAATACTAGTACATAGCATAATAAAATTTCTTATGGGACTCAAACATATGGTTTAATAAACTTATTATTTATAAGTCAAGGTCACTAGAAAACAAGAACTGGTTAAAAAATGCGAGGTAATTAGCTAGCTTAATAGAATATAGCTAAAATACACTAAAAGTGCACACTAAAGAACAACTAAAGTAATGTGCATTTTACAAAGTTTAAAGTCATTTTATTTTAAAATTTCCACAAATTACTGTCATGTAATTACTCAGTAAGCTTATTTGATCTACAGCAGTACTACTGAAACTGAGAAAAATCAGTATTGCTTTTCAGACAGGAATTCAGAGGCTGTGATTGGTCCCTTGACGCCCATAATACAAAGTACCGCTGAAGACGTCAGAAGTCGACCCCCAAAAAACTCAAAGTCTACAGAAATCCTACAAAAAATACCTTTGAATAAACATACCACAAATGGCTCACCACAGCACGGTTAACAAAAGAAAAAAGACAGAAAACAGAGAGGATGTGGTCAAGAACAACAGGAAAGCAACTCTGGTAACCGAGTGCCACAAAAAAAAAAAAAAAAAACTATATCAGCAAAGTCACTGCATCTACCCTGGTCATTGAGAGACGAAGGAAGAGAGACAGCGACGCCAGCTGGGACCAGACTTGACCCACTTTCAGCCTCTGACTACCCCCACAACATGAAAAAAATAATGCCCCAGACCACTCCACTAAATCAGCACCAGACCACCGCTGCACATTCCAGCACCTCGTAATTGATTTCATCTGTGAACTAGCCGTCTTTAGCTTATAAAGCAGAGTGAAGGCGTTTTCATGCCTTTAGGTCCAACGATGGAATTTAGACACAGAGCCAAGCTTTTTGTCTGGACTGGTATGTACATACATGCACATCAATACAGATTTTGAAACCAAGAAGTCTAATGAAAGATCTAGAACCTTTCTAGCATCCTTTTGTATGATGCATAAACGCTCTTTGTGAAGACAAGCTGAATTCATCTGGAAAACGTAACTTTCCAGGTTTTACAATCTGGTGCTAGGGACGGTCTTGATGTAGGACAGCTGCGTTAAAATCCAAGAGCACCGAAGTGGCAGGAGCTGGCAGGAAGAGCAGCGCTGGGGAGCTGGAGCTCATCATGAAGCACTCGTCTCCTCCTCCACTCTTCTCCTCAGCAGGAAGAATGTCTGCCTGCCACATCGGCCTGCGGTCCGACCCTGCCAGCCAGAGCCGGGCTGTAATTTACAGCACTCAAGTCAAATTTCAAAAACGACCTCTTGGTGTCCCACTCAAAACGATCTTTCAGTGAGAGGAATCTGCCCTCAGAAAGCAACAATTAAAACACAAAAAGAGGAAAATGGAAGGAGAAAGAAAGAACAAAAGGGAGGGGGAACACAGACAGCATGGCTGCATTTTAGAAGTAGACAGACTAGTCTGAAAAAAAATGGTTTGGAAATAACTAAATGAAAAATATATAATTTTTTATTAATTCATGTTGTATAATCACAGAAAAGGTGAAGCTTTCTACAAAGTAGAGTGCTTATTTAACATTTATGGAATGAGTCTCCGGTGTCAATGCTTTGTAACAGTCAGGGGTAAAGCTGTTTCTGTGACACTACAGATTTTTGGCCTTAGGAACATCAAGAGGAACTGAGGGAATGTTTATATCTGCTAAACCAAGTAAGTGATAACAGGAACACATGTTTTGCATGCAAAAATACATTCCAAAGATCAACTGAGGTTTATATGAAGCTAATATGCACTCCCACTGAACTAAATCGGGCCAGGGGTAGCTCAGTGGTTAAGGCATTAGACTACGGTTCGGAAGATCCCAGATTCAAACCCCACAACCACAAG
>JAOVVB010000018.1:19877596-19889341 GCA_028570985.1 Heterobranchus longifilis | reverse complement strand
AACTTTTTTAAAATGTAAAATCCGCACACAACTTGGCACAGGTTGAAGCGTGCATTCAAAACACCTTGAGCGACTCGTTGCAGCATTGCCGTAAACTTGTCAAATCATGTCAAACGTCTCTGTGGCAGATTTGCCCAGTTTCATGCAGAATTTCACATTTGCTCTTTATTCTAACTTGCTGTTCATGGCGAAATTGCATACCTGGTAGCGGACATGGTCAGAATAGGACCAGTTGAACAGGTGCCGATGTTCCCAGAACAGTGTCTTTTGGCACACTGACTTATGAAGGCCAGTGCTCCCTGTGAGAGTGCGTGCAGCCTTGTGCTGCCATCTGCTGGCATGTTACAAAACTAGTCTCGATCGTTTTTGATACCACCTCGTAGCCCTGGGTTTCACTTGTGAACATTGAATTTGTTGGTAAAAAGGATAACCCAGCATGAAGACCAAAGAGATGTCTATGAGACAAAGGCTAGCCATATGGACATGAGAAAAGAGGGAAAGTTGATCACAGACATTGCACAAGTATTGGATATAGCCAATATAATGAAAAAGAAAGAAAGAAATCACTCTTGTACGAACAATCAGACATTAAACAGGCCAGCCAAGGAAAAAAGCAGCAGTTGATGCCGAAAAATTTTGTGAGAGCTGTGAAGAAAAATCCTAAAATAACTCTGAGTGACATCACCAACATGCTCCACAGGGCAATGGTGAAGGTATCATAATTCACTGTACAAGAAGATGGCAAGGAGTACAGAGACCATCCCACAAGATTTAATCGATCTTGAGGAATAAGAATCATAAAACTTTATCAGATTGGAATTATAGAGAGGAATTGCAAACATTTTGTACCCAAGGTTAACTTCTACCAAAGTGTGGAGAAAGAAAGGATCTCTTAAAAGAAAGAAAGGATCAAATTGGTCAAGCGCAGTGGAAGGAGTGTCATGGCTTCGGCTTGAATGGATGCTTCTGGAACCGGTTCACTAACTTTATTGGTTAGTGAACCGGTTCCAGTTATAGTTATAATGTAATTCATGGTTGTAAGCAGAAGAATGAATTCAGAAGTCTACAGGAACATTCTGTCAGCCAGTTTTCATAAACTCATCCAGTGTAAATGGATGCATGCATCAAGACAATGACCAAAACACACTACCAATACGTCAAAGGACTTTATGAGGGGGAAAAAGTGGAAGTTTTTATACTGGCCATGACAATCACCAGATTTTAACCAAAATAATCATGCATTTCACCTCCTAAAGAGAGACTGAAGGGAGAAACATACAGAGAGACTGATGGGAGAAACATATAACAAATAACAATTAAAAGAAACTACAGTACACACATCAGGGTTATGTAACCAAATATTAAATGTTATTTAAGTTTAATTTACTTTAGTATCATCTGTCCCTATACTTTTGCTCACATAGATTTTGGGTGATCTGGCACTAAAGGGTGGCATGTAATTGTTACGAAAACAAGTTCCAAAACTTTTGGAGGGTGCAGTTTAGGACCTGTAGAATACACAGTTGTAGTATTAGCAATTGTTCTACTACACTACTACTACTACTACTACGACTACTACTACTACTACTACTACCACTAATAATAATAATAATAATAATAATAATAATAATAATAATAAATAAAATATTATACAACACATCATACATTTAAAATGCAGCTGAATGCAAAGTAGAACATAAAAGAATAGACCAGAATAGAGTACAGTAGAGAAAATAATAGAGTAGATGTAGTACAATTTTTTATATATACTGTATTTTTTTTTTAATGCCTGTAATTATGATGTACAAAACCAGTTACTATTTTCAAGCATACCTTTAAAATGAATAAATAAATAACATTACAGAAGAATATCTGCTTGGTTGCAAAGAAAGCAAAGTATTATATGACAGACCAGTTTTCAAATGGAAACCAAAAAAAATTTTTTTCTAAAGGAGCGAGTGTGACCAGTTATTATTAAGTTACCAGAAGACCTCATATTCTCCAGCATGCTCAGTAAAACCTAACAACTGTTTTACTTATAAAACTGCACACATTTGTATCTAACACTAATGATTTTTTTCAAGCAAAGAGTTTTCACACCAAATATTTCCTGTGTTTATAGAAGTTCAATCATATTTTATTTGGGCTTTTTTTCGTATGTTCCCAAGATGTTTGCACAGTCCTGTAAGTGAAGCAGCTGTTAGGTTTCACTGAGGCTGCTAGACTTCCTCTGGCAATTTTGTCCCACTTGCCTCTTTCTATTTTTTATGCAAAACCCAGGCATCTACATTAATTTTTTCAATTGGAAAACTGGTCTGTCCTGTAGTATGTTGCTTTCTTGACATGCATGAAAATATTTTTTTTCTGTAATGTTATTTATTTATTAATTTTTAAGATATGTTTGGAAATATTGAATGGCTTTGTACACAATAATATAAACATGACACAATTACACAATTTGTACCACAAACAATAAAAAGCCTTTTGCGCAATTACTGTACTGTATATTAGAAAATGACCTCATAAAGCAGACAAGTTAAATTTTAAAGGCAGATGCAGTACTGTGTAAAAGTCGTAGGGTCCCTGTGTTTTAGTACAAAATTTGCTGTGGATTTTTTCCCCCTTATTTTTTCTGAGCTAATAAAAAAAATAAATAAAACAGTTTTGATTTTTCATCAAAGATCAGTATTCCACCACAACATTAAAGGTTACAGAAAAATTATTGTATGACAGAAAAAGTAGCATATTATATAAGCAGCCAACTCTCAAAATAATAATAATAATAATAATAATATAAAAAACAGAATCTGATCTATTTTGCATGCAAAAAGAAGCAGGTGCAACAAAGGTCAACATCCTCAGAATAACTGTGTGTGGTTCTGCAGGATGCTGAGTAAAACTTACTGGCTAATTTCTTTATAAAACTGCACAAATTGTAGCTATTAATTACTGATTATTGGGTCTTTTTTTTCTTTGGACATCCTGACTTTATAGCATTTATTCGCATGTGCCTAAGACTTTTGCACAGTACTATACAGTACTCTGCTTTGAGACAATGACAATTGTTAAAAGCGCTATATAAATAAATAAAATATACAGTACCTGAATAAACTAAACTTTATGAACATTTTTTTCATATAAATCAGAATCGTTGAATTAGTTTGACGTAGTGAGACAATATTTCATTAATTATGCTGGAGAAACAGAGGTGAATATACCTAACAAAAGACTACTTAATACTACTGTAGTTATGTTTTTTGGAAACTTCATTACCTTTTCCACATTCTTATATTTTTAAAGCAACCTTACAATCCGGTCCATATTTTGCAATAGTTGTGGTTATGTTTCATGGAGAAAAATATGTCTTTTTAAATTGGGGGAATATTGGAGGAGTGGTACATTCCTAGATTATACTAATGCATTGTGGAATTTTGCATAATGTCTCACAGATGTAGAATGAACTTCTCCAAAAGTTTCTGTAGTCGTGTGTAAATCCATCAAGGTTTTTTCTCCTTAAACAAAACTTTAAGACTGCTTTAAAGAACTACCTTAACATTAAAAGGTCTCAATAGGTACCTCTTGTTCCATCTCTGATAAGACAAGGTAAAACCTGTCCAATATTCTTATCTATGTCAGGATGATTGAAAAATGTTCCCCACTAGTAGAGAAAAAAAAATGCTGAATAATGTACTATTCAGACTGCAATCACAGCTTGTGCTGCTTGAAAAATAATAATAAAAAAAAACATCACAATAACCATAAGCCACATACAATATCCATCCAAAAACAGAACATCACGAACAGGTCTGGTTTGAGCATTTCAGTCTGGTGAGTGGAGCCAGGCAATGTCCAGCAGAGCTGGCTGGGCGCCTCCCCGTTTTACTGCTTTCTTTTGCACATGTAGGAAATGCTGCAGCCTAGTGGTAAAACTCTAATCCAAGGCCCAGTCGTGTGCATGGTTTCATATTTATCCCACTCCTAATAAACCTGATCCAGCTCTCAAGAATGCCGGATATGGCACATGGACCAGACTGCTGGCTACACCTTTGTAAACATCCATGTCCAAAAAGCCACATGTATCCTGCTTAGTCCATTTTCCAGAACTTTTTTCAGATACCAGACAGTCAACTCACAAGATTCCAGACACAGAGACCAATTTTTCCTGAAGTTATAACTTTATTGGAAAACAACACAACAACAACTTTTATTTATAGTGACTGCATTTCAATTCCACCTCCACTTGAAGTTTGAAGTTTTGTGAAAATTGTGAAAACATGTGGATATTGCATTACTACAAATATTTTTGAATATTTACAGTAATGTTCAAGCTGTAGATTCTTAATAAACATTATTTTAGAATGTTATACAGTCTTACACCAATTAGGCATAAGATTAAATCGATTAACATTAAAATCACCAAGGTTTTGGGTTCCCCTTGTACCACCAGGGCAGTTCTGGTCCCACGAGTGTGGTTCCGCAGGGACACTAGGGGAGGCCTGTGGTGTCTGGCACCAGGACATAGGCATTCAGTTGCGGGACACGGCTTCTTTGGATTTAACTTATTTGTCCAGCAACATCCGATTGGTGCTTGATCCAACAGGAATATGGGGAATTTGGAGGTTGGGTCAGTGGGTTTTGGTTCTATGTATGCTGGGCTCCATGCATGCTGGGCTTTATTGCACTCAGTGTTCTGGTGGCTTTCTGTCATTAGCAGCAGTGACTTTTTTCAGGAATTTGCACAGCATTGTCCTTTCCGTGAGATCGGACAGGACGGGCAAATCAATGTCATTCACTTCACCTGTCGTTGGTCATTATGTTATGGCTGATCGGATTATATTTAATTACATGCATTATTTTTATTGCTTGTACTGTTTATCTATCTATCTATCTGACTTTCTCACACTATTCTGTTTCGTCTTGTATCTATGTGAGCAATCCACCCAAGCACACACTCACATTCTCAATCATAAACTGCAGACAATTCTGAATCACCAACCAATGTACCCTGTACTGTGGCACTAAGTCACTGCCCCTCCCTCTAAAGCACCCTGTGTTACACACATTTTTATCGCAAATTTTTTAAACAATTATATAATATATTGTAGTTTTGTAACTGTTGTTTTTCTTGTTGTTACGTAATTACCTAATTCCATATGTGTTATTTTATAGTTTTGAAATCCCCAGTATTGTTGTAGAATGTAGAAAATAAACCACTAAACAAAAACAAAGAAATTTGCAAGTGACCCCAAACTTTTGAACGGTATATGTTCTTCATTAACCTTAAATCAATTACATTTTATATGACATCTTAAGCATTTGTGTAGATCTCAAAACTCATAGAAGAATTAGGATTTGTAGATTTTTACTGTAGCTTCTGACCAGTCAGAAGTGAGAATATTGTTTTAATCTCCTGAGACCCTGTACAGTGAAATTTCTCCTCACTGTTTCTCTTCATAAACACCTGATAACTACAAACTTAATCAAAACCATCCAACAGGAAAAAGATTAGAAAAAGGAGTTAGGAGAAAATTTCATAAAGTCATTACACTCCTTTTGGCTGCATGTACTTAAAAGCATGGATCTTGAGTCAATACCTACAGTACATGAGCTGCATTTGATGTTTCCCTTGTAAATACTTGCTTTGGTCATTTTTCTTTTCCGGCATCCTCTCAAAATCTCACGTCCTGCCTTTGCGGCGTTTCCTCCATCCCTAGACGTAAACTGATAAGCAGCACCATTGTTCCTTAATTGTGATTAATAGAGTCATTATTAGTATATACAGTACATTATTCAAAGGAAATCATGCATACCAATTGGTAATTGGAAATTGCTTTAAATGGTGTAAACCTACTACTACCAATGTCCAAAAATTTGCTTTGCAATAAATCCCTTATTGAGAACAAGGTCACATACGACATAGGTAAAACATTATATTTAATGAAGCAGTACACTGATCAGCCGTAACGTTACAATATCACAATGAAGCATTAAGCCCAGTATAAGTTCCTCTTTTGCGACTGGGGCAGCTCTGGCCCCTCAGGGCTTGACTTTGCAAAACGTCTAGGGGTGTGTTGTGGTGTCTGGAGCTAGGATGTTGGCAGTGGATCCTTTGGATGCTTGTTTGTCCAGCGCAGCCTATGAGTGCTCAATTGGATTGGGATCTGGGATTGGAATTTGGAGGCTGAGATGGCCTTGGACTCTTTGCCTTCTGGCCTTGGGCTCTTTGCCCCATGCACGGCGGGCTGTTGTACACGGGTTGTTCTGGTGCCTTTCTATTGTGGACAGCAATGGATTTTTGCTCTGCGATTTGTGCTGCATACGCTTTTCTGTGGAATTGGACCATATGAGCTGGCCTTTGGTCCTCACTGGCATTGGGGAGCCTTTGATTCCAATGATCCTATAAGTTTAAGTGTATACAGGGAATTGTTGAAGGTTTGAATCTTTATTAATGTATGTGGTAGGTTGTAGTAGATTGAAAAGAGTATCTTTAAGTCTAATCTGACATTTTGAGAAGTGCATTCTTTATTTGACATGTGTCCCTTTAAGCTCTCAGGTTACCTTTAAAGCATCAAAGAGCAAACGTTGAGGGAAAAGTCACATAACAGGATAGGTGTCCTTCAAATGTCAGTTTTTTTCTTTATAGTCACCTACTACTGCCTTGGGAGAAATTGTTTGATGTTACATCATCTTTCTAGGCTAATACTGTATATACTCTAACACAATGATGTCCACAGCCAGACGAAAAGATACAGGTGTGTCCTGGGAAAGCCCAGAAATGGAATTTTACCAACAGTTGATGAGTCATTTTGGCCTGTAATTGAGGTGGAATATGGAGATTGAGATTAATGGGGAGAGACTGAGTCACAATCACCTTCACGCCAGGCTTGGGGACGCACTCACATCATTCACATTACACATTTCATTTTATGCTGAGAAAAGGAACAAAGCTTAATGGGGCTTTTTTGCTACATCTACTTGTCCACACCCACCAAAAGTCAGGCAGGCAGGAAAGCGCCAAGACTGAAGGTTTATCTAAAAAGTTTCAGATGGTAGGAGGTTTGGGTTCATATTGCTTAATTACAAAGGATTCTCTCTGAGCATTCTAGCTGTAGCTAAAAAGCTGGAAAGAAACTATTTAAGAAACTATAACAATGGCTTTTGCTGGTCGTGAAATTATGGAAATGTGTTTAAATAATATTGTATAATTAATTGTAGGTGCTAAAATGTCATATACAAATGGTGAATGAATGAATAAATATAGTATTTAAAAAACTGTGTATTTCCGCATAAACTGTGAAAATCCTGCTATTTCATGAGAAGAAGGTTTTTTCTTGTTTTTTTTTTTTTGTGGTATTCAAATGACATTTAAAAACATATTTAATGTTGGTTTTTGAGGTTAAGATTGGTGTGTAGGCACAGCAGTATTTAGTTTAGTGGAAAAATCCCCATAAAACAGCAATATAAGGCATGTATGTGTGTTTGAGGGAGAGTTTGTGTGTGTGTGTCTTAGTCCAGCTGTATGTCGCAACCATTCTTCTCCTAATGGGCTTCTATCTCAGACATAGACTAAATAAAGTCACTCATTATAAACACCCTGGATTTTCATCAGTGAGACCAGACACACACTCCCATGTTCCTGTCAGCAGTTCAAGTCAACTCCATAAGTATTTGGACAGCGACACAGCTTGCATATTTTCAGCTCTGTACACTACCCCGGTGGATTTGAAATGACGCAATAAAAAAATGTGATTGAAGTGTAGACTTTCAACCATAATATCCAGTTTAAGAAAAATTCACATTTTTAAAAGTAAATGGAGAAATTAACATGATTATAAATATAAGGATTTTCTTATATAGTCTGGAACCCATGGACATGACCAAATGCTGAGTTTCCTGCCTTGAACTGCTTTGCTGGCCCTTTTGTTTGTGGGACTTTCTGCTTTTGGTTCTGTCTTCAGTAAATGGAAATTGGTTTGAGGTCAGGTGGCTAACTTGGCTCTTTAAAAAAGTTTTTTTTTCCCCCCATAAGAACCTCTTAGGGTGATATCCATCTGTACTGAGATGCATTTTATTCAATTTGAGCAGAAAGTACACTTTAGCTCTATACATGTCAGAATTCATCCTGCTACTTATATCAGCAGTCACATCATCAGGAAACACCAGTGAGCCAGTTCAGTTGGCAGCCACACACACTTATGCCTACACCATGTTTAACAGATGATGTGGTGTGCTTTGGATCATGAGCCATTCTTTTCCTTGTCCATACACTTCTCCTCCCATAATTCTGGTACAAGTTAATCTTGTAAACATCTGTCCAAAGAATCTTGTTCCAGAACTGGGCCAGCTTTTTTGTTTGCTTTCAGATGTTTTATAATAAGATCTAATCTGGCCTTTTTATTCTTGAGGTAAACTGCCTTTAGTTACATTCATGAAGGCGTCTCTTGATTGCAGACTTGATGTAATGAGGCAATGATGTGTCTGCCTCCTCCAGAATGTTCTTGACTTGGCTAGATTTTATTTTTATTTTTTTTTACCAAGGAAAGAATTCTGTGATCATCCACTTTAGTCATCTTCCAGTCCGTTCGGTGTTGGTGAGCTCGCCAGTGCATTTCTTTTTCTTGTTGACTTGTCCACTTTGTTTTCTGCTCTCTGATGGGCATGGGGTGTGTGTTTTTTACCTAATGGTACACTTGCACTAGGATGCATTGCACTAGGATCCTTAGACTGCATATTGAGAGCTCCCATGAACAGCTATTAAATGCCGATAAACATGCAATCAACTCCCATTCCGTCCATATAGGAACCCCTTGGTCCATCTTGGGACTGTGGAGGCCCATGGAAACAGTTGCATTTATTCCCATTTGTATGACTGTGGTAGGACTTCCAGTCAACATTCACACAATACAGGCATGCCAGTTAGCCTAATCTGCATGTTTTTGGACTGTGGGAGGAAACTGGAGTACCTGGGGGAAACACACCAAGTATGGAGAGAACATGCAAACTCCAAGCACACAGACCTGAGGCAGGAATCAAACCCAGAACCTGGAGGTCTAAGGCAATAGTGCTAACCACTAAGCCACCATGCCACCATGCAAGCAACTGCACACCATTTATCTCTTTAATGTCATGAAATAATGTGGAAATAGACATGATTGACCATCAAACTGCTTATCAGATAATTGTCCAATTACTTTTGAGATTGTGAGATTTTTTTTTTTAAAACTGAAAAAACACTGTAATTCCTCGTTAAAGCCCCTGAATTAAAGAGGAACATCTACATTTTAGTGACATATTGACTACATAATTTTAAATCCACTGTGGTTGAGTACAGAGGGAAAAATTCCAAAAATGGTGTCAAAGTGGACCTTATGGACCTGCTCAGGGGTGCTGTAAAGGGGGAGTAAGTAAGGAGAATGCCAAGGGCCTGAGTGAGGGGGGGGGCATTTAAAATCCTCTAGCAATTAAAAAGATGTGGCTTTGTCAAGGTTGGGGGGCACAGGATTTTATGTTTTCGAGGGGCCCATAATCTCTACCAGCACCCCAGGATGTGAATGTACCCCTTGGCACACTTCGGAGCATACGCCTGCAGTTAAATTGCATATGTATCGACTGTTCTCCCGTTTCTCTGACTTTGGGCTGCAACTTATTCTGTTTATTGGTTTGACTTGCTGCCAGCTTAAACATTGCTTTCTATTATGTGCATTTCAGTCTTTCTGACCAGCATCAGAAAGCTTTTCAGGCAAAAAAAAAAAAAGTAAAGCAATAAAGCAAGATTGAACTTTAAAATTAAATTTGATTAAAGTTAAAAATTTACAATTTACATTAACACAAATGACATCCGTATCTTAATTGATTTTGTAAAAATAAATAAATGAATAAATTATTTTTTTTTTAAATCTAATGCATTTCCTTATTTCATTATTGACTTATAATATATACTGTACTTATGTATATTCTTGAACTTGAAAAAAAAACCTTTCAATTATTTTTTGATTAAAAAAAACTTTCAATTTTTTTTGGGGAAAAAAACAACAACTTTCCCTTCACTGACCCTCCTGTCCTGCAGGTGGCACTGTACATCCTTCCTGGATTTTGCTGCTCACAGTGGCAGGATTCCTTATACTTCAAGCTTGTATTTTTAGAAAGCTAAACTTCATTAACACCAAATGAACTGCAATTGAAGTGATTTAAAAAAATCACACATTTTAAAATGTGATTTAAATAAGCATTCAGCAGTGAACGCTCTACATGTCTAGATTTCAACATGTTCCAAAATGTAAAATAACAAAATATGCCTTTTTGTTCATTCTGTTGATTGACATTTAATGTCGCTATGCTACTCAAATATCTCTTAAAGCAGGTTTAGATCTGCGTCTTGTTTTAATCAATCATGATCATTTAAAATCCCTTTTGTCTCAATATTAAATCTGATTGCTAAATCATAAGTGTAGCTGTTTAATATTATGCGTACGCCTACATCTCATACAAACCAAACTTAAACGTATTAGCTAAAAGAAAACCTTCTTTTTCAGTTAATTTTTTCACAGTGCCATAACTGTTCCTGTTCTTTTATATCCCAATGATGTTTAATTGAAAACAAAAAGCCCACACTCATACGCACACAGCTTAGTATGGAGATACAGCGCCAGACCAAATCCTTCAGTTACACTGTATGACTATAAAGCAGAGACTTTGGAAGATTCCGGTGTCTGCTGTCTCTCAGTGCGGGTTGTTATAGTGCCGGCTGATTCGACTGTCAGGTAGAAGGCTGAGAATCCAAACTTTCGCCTGAAACGCAGCCAAGTGTGATATATGTCCTGGGACAGCACATGGATGTGTACAGGGAATATAAACAGAGCTAAGTCATTATGTCATTATTATGGTATCTTGCATCATCTGCGCACAATGGAAACCTTATTTACACTGAAAGCAAGAGGATCTTCTTTTCTCAATGATCTATTTTTGTGCAAGCTGCAAGCTGTCAAGCTGTATTGAGATGTGAACATCAGGAGGTCTCCGATTAAAAATATAAATAAAACAGCTCTGGAAATGATAACTATCCTTTTAAAATGATTATATTTAGTATTGAGGGGTTAGCACTGTCACCTTGCACGTCCTGGGTCCGGGTTCGATTCCCGGTCTGTGTGCATGGAGTTTGCATGTTCTCCCCATGTTTGATGGGTTTCCTCCAGGTACTCAGGTTTCCCCCCACAGTCCAAAGACATGCAGATTAGGCTAATTGGCGTTCCTGAATCGCCTGTAGTGTGTGAAAGCGTGTGTGAATGTTGATCGGAGGTCCTCCTACGTCCGTAAAATGGGAATAAATACAATGGTTACTATTGGCCTCCATGGTCCTTAGGTGGACTACAGCGGTTCCTGGATGGATGGATGGAAACTTCTGAAAGGCAAAAACCACCCCACATTTCTATATATTCAATTACATTTAATTTAATTTCGTTTAATTAATTTAAAGGAAACAAAAGTTATTCTGTGACAGGCTGCAATGTGCCTAAAACAGCAACCTCATTTTCCATTTTGTCTGTTCCAACCACTCAGCATTCAGCATCATTAGTATACTAATCATACTGGTCTGATCATCCTGGTGCCCCGCTTCTGGTTGGAGATCTCGTCACATGGATTCCCCGTGTGTCTCTTTGGGATGCGTCTAGTGTCTGGGGATGGTTCTCTCTACCTAGAAGACGGTTCTGGCCTCGACTGGTGTTGGCAGCTGTTTCTCTGAGGACT
>JAOVVB010000018.1:19841248-19851578 GCA_028570985.1 Heterobranchus longifilis | reverse complement strand
CCGCCTGGCCAAAGTGAGCGACCTGGGGGAGAAGGGCCTTAGTCAGGAATGTGACCAAGAACCCGATGAGCACTCTAAAAGAGTTAGTGTTTCTCTGTGGAGAGAGAAGAACCTTCCAGAAGAACAACCATCTTGTAGCATCATACTCAAAAAGACTTGAGGCTGTAATTGGTGCCAAAGGTGCCTCAACAAGAAAAGAAAATCCTCATGGTCTGATAGTCCTTCAGGCGCCTTTTGGCAACCTCCAGGCAGCTGTCATGTGGTTTTTACTAAGGAGTGGCTTTCATATGACTACGCAGGCCTGAGTGGTGGAGTGCTGCAGAGATGGTTATTCTTCTGGAAGGTTCTTCTCTCTCCACAGAGATGCTGGAGTTCTTTCAGAGTGATCATCGGGTCCTGACTAAGGCCCGTCTCCCCCGATCGCCCCGAACTTTAGCTGGCAGCCCGGTCTATGAAGTGTCCATGCGGTTCCAAACTTCTTTCATGTAGTCTTTATGGGGTATTGTTTGTAAAATTTTGAGATAAATAATGAATTGAATCCATTTTGAAATAAGGCTGTAACATAGTAAAATGTGGAAAAAGTGAAGGACTGTGAATACTGTCTGGATGCACTGTATATATATATATATACACTGTATATACAGTATATGTATGTATATATATATATATATATAATGTGCGCTTACAATTCTTTCCTGTACGACAGGTTCACAATCCATCCTGGATGCACCATCAGTCGTACCTCATGCAGCCCACAGTAGGTCTTCCACTGCAGCAACGCGTCATCCATTAATTTACTGCTCCTACTGTATGCTTCTTATCTCATTTGCACATATTTTTGTCTGTGTGACTTCCACAGGGCCCACTCCTTACCCCAACCATGGATCACGGTCTGTCCATCCAGCCTGCTGCCATGATGCCACTGACCCAGCAGCTCAGCCATCTTTCCCTAGGCAGCACCGGCACGGTGCGTCCCTAACGCTCGACACCATGCCAACTGCGACAGTCATGAGTTATAATGTTTTCTACCCCAGCGCTGTTCATTTCTCAGAGCAGATCGGCCAGAAGGTGTTAATTAACGTTCTAGAACAGCAGCTCTGACAGAAGCTCTGACTGCAAGGCAAATCACAGGTTTATATTAAAGGTGGTTGTTATGCACAGTATAATAGTTTGGCGAAGGTTTCTGTAAGGAGACATTATGATGTAACGTTTATGGAAGACAAACAGTTTTTATGTGAATGTTCAAAAGGATTTAAGACTTTCAGGGCAGAATTTTATTGAAAAAGAAT
The DNA here is from genome assembly GCA_028570985.1 of Heterobranchus longifilis. Taxonomy (NCBI): domain Eukaryota; kingdom Metazoa; phylum Chordata; class Actinopteri; order Siluriformes; family Clariidae; genus Heterobranchus; species Heterobranchus longifilis. The sequence goes on along the minus strand of JAOVVB010000018.1, from coordinate 19,850,289 downwards.
CGACTTCTGAGTGGTAACACTTGGCCACATCTCAAACCCACATTCTTGATTATTTTCACCTAACAGCATGCCTCATCATGTTTTATTCCTAACATTTTTCAAATGTCATACGATTCTCTTCTCTCGACGTTTTCAGTATATACCTGCAAACACAGCTATGCAAGGGACTTACATACCCCAGTACACCCAAGTGCCTCCTGCCAGCGTCACAGTCGAGGTAAAGCAGCAACAGTAACCGAGTAGAGTTGATTGTTTTCCCGAATATATCTGTTGCTCACATGTTAAATAACACTGTAGGAAAACGGCGTCCAGCAGCCGCAGGTTACTATCGAGGCAGCCACGGAGCATCCAGCATTTTCCTACCAGCATGGCAAATGAAGAAAAAGGTGGGTTTTCTTGTTCATAAAGGAGAGAGTGCTTTGTTTTGAGTGCTACATGTTCTACCAGTCCAACATGATATAAGATGTATGAATATATTTTCACCTGGGCTGCATTGTGGCCTCGCACCTCCAGGATCGAGGGTTTGGGTTTGATTCACGCCTCGGGTTTGCGTGGGTGGAGTTTGCTTGTTCTCCGCACGTTTGGTGGGTTTCCTCCCAAGGTCCAAAGATATGCAGATTAGCCTAATCGCCGTTCCCAAATTGCCTGAGTGAGTGTGTGCGCTTGTGCCTTGTGATGGATTGGCACCCGGTACATCCCACTGTTTTACTAGTGCTTGTATACCATCGAGGTAGAACGTTTTTGTCTTGTGCCCGCAACCCTGTACAGGATAAGCGGTATAGAAAATGAATGAATGAATGAATGAACAGTTTCATCTGACCCAGCCAGTTTAGGATGTGCAAGATGCGTGTTTTGTAGTTACAGCATTCTTCTTTTAAAATCTTCCATGTGTGGCAGAGACGCTTTTCTGCTCACTTCAGTACCAGTCTCATAAACAAAGCGTTTCCTCCTACAGAACTCCGGCTTTTCTGTGTGCGTTTTCCTTATTCTGATAATAGATGTGAAAGCTTTTGACCTGCAGCTGCATGATGTTATACTCTATATTTCGAAAGCATTAATGAGCAGGAGTCCCGGTGTTCATCATAAAGTGCCCAGTGAGTGAGTGCATTTACGTACCAAAGCCCCGTCGACGCCTTGAATATGATCACTAGAAAGGCGTTTATTGCGTTTTATGCATCCAGATCTAGAACACTGAAAGCTGCAGGAAATTCCTTGTGCACTGCAATTGACAGCGTGTCTGTTTGGTCCCGCAGTTCATCCGTGCAGGAATCAGCAGTCAGCGTGTCTCCAGTTTCTGCTGCTGTGGACATCAAAGGAGAGACACTGACATCTAAAGGAGCCTGTCCCCTAGTCAATTAAAGGAACCAGACATTAATTCTACTGGAGACTCTTTCAAGAGTGCAAAGACCAAGCAATGGAAAGTTTAACCTCTTTTGGCAGCATTAAAAACAACATGAAGGAAGCTATTGACTCACAAAGGAGGGCAATGAAAGCTAGCAAACATTCACACATGTACAAACACACATGGTCTCTCTCTTTCTCTCTCTCTCTCTCACACACACACACACACACAACTTATTGTTTGGCACCTAAAATACACCTTTATTTGGTCATCCAGTGTGAAACAGAGACCATTTTAGAACAGTAGTTTGTAGTTTATTTTTAAACTATTTTTCTTTTTCTTTCATTTCCCACACTTGTTTGAGATCTGTGACTGCTTTACAAGTCTGTTTTAGAGGTAGTCTTTTGTACATAGAAAAGGCAATGTTTTTTTTTAAGGTTTTGCTGCATTTTTTTATTGAATATCAAAAATTTTAATTAAATATGGAACAAGCTGCTTAAACGTGACTCGAAAGCAGTTAAAAACCCCGGTGGGAAAAAAAATGCTCCGTTGTAGACGTCCACATTACCCAGCAGTATGACGTGACTCACAGTTGCTATTTTTAAACGAAGGTCAGATTTTATTAATAGTGAAATCAAGATCATAGACATGCTGTTCTGCCTCTGTCCCTAAAATGCTGCTTTGTCTCAGAATCGAGGTCCTACTCTTTTGAGATTTTTTTTTTTTATTATTTAATGAGAAATTGTCTTTTTTTTTTCCAGAAAACTGACAGAAAACTTTCCTAAAATAATTAAATGCCAGCATAGCATGGACTTCTGCATACGTTTGTGATATTTCACATTCATGTGACATTTAAAACAGGTACATGATTGCACCCAGGCCCAGCACATACCCTGTCCCTGACCATTAAATGTTGACTAAAATAGTGCAATTCCAAATATCAATGGAATCCCAGGTCCATCACCTGATCTGGAGTTGGGAGAACCTCTCCCGTCTGATGGCTCGGCTGAATGCAGTCTATACGAGTACTGAAATGTTTAGGTTTTAAACACCTTTTGCACATAGCGTCACATCCTTTGACTAATGCCGCCAAATCCAGGAGGACTCACACACACTGCCCTGCATCAAGCAAAGAAAACAACTAAGGAGATTTTAAATGTGTGAAACTAGGTTAAGAACCTTTCAACACCGTATCAAAATCTGAAAGCATAATTCTGAAACATCAACTTTGTGGATGAAACATGGTTGGGAAAAAAAAAAAAGATGAATGAAGATCACTTAAACACTTGGTGAAGTTGCATGGTAAAAATAAATCAACAGGAAAAACCATAGCTATGTTTAATAATGAAATTAAGAGCGTTTCTATACACACACACAACACAATATGATGAGAACTTAGAGGATTGGGACTGAACAGCTGTGTAGCCATGAGAAAACCACTTGTCAGTAAAACTGATCAGAAAAAAAAAAGCTTGAATGGGCTAGGGAGCATAAAGACTGCACTTCGGAGTAATGGAAAAAAAAAAAAAAAGCCATGTGGTCTGATGAGTTTAGAGTGACGAGTCCATCCGGGTAAGAAGTGATGCAAAATGTCCACTGTACAAGCCTCTGGATGCAGTGTTATGATCTGGGGTTACTTCAGGTGGTCAGGTGTAGGGGTCAGCAACTTACTGTACTGGATGAGCAGGTTGTCACATCTATGGAGATTTGGCATGGGTATATTCCAGAATTAAAATCATGAAAGGGTTGCTCTGGGAGTATGAGGAACCATTTTCACACATGAACTGGCCATCACATCATCAAAGGTGATTGAATAAAATCCTAGAGTGTACGATTTTTTAAATCAAATTATGATGACAGATCAAACGTCTGACAATGAATATCCTTATTAAGTCATAATAACATGGTTGTTTATTTTTTTAAACAGTTAATCAGCAGAGTAGAATCTATCAGTTGCTAGGTTACTCTTTTATCTGTGTGACAATACATCAGGTAATCCGGTAGGTAGTCAAGCATAGTGTTATTCAAATTATAGAGCCAAAAAAACTAATAAGTAATTACCAACGAAAATACATAGCAAAATAATGTCAGTGCTTTGCACATCACCATGCACACACGTTCTGTCACACTTTACTGGCTACACAGCAATTAAATTGACTACACTAAAATTTGGTGTAGCCAATTTGTCTACCTACATGTTTTGGCCAGTTAAAGGAAACCCAGATTGACACAAAGTTAAGAACTCCTTACAGACTTTCCCCAAACCCCCTCCTCAAGGCTGTGTTCAACTAGTAACCCTAAAGCTCTGATATACATGCCAAAATCTTACAACAACATTGATGGAGTGATCCAGGATATAGTCTTTTCCAAAATACACCCATCATGCTGCCATCCTTAATGTCTTACCTCATACACATCTTCTATGGTGACCCACTAAAGAAAGCTGCTGGACAAGCAAGGCTTTCCTCATAAAAGTGGTGGCACAACATTAGAAGATAATATTGTGACAATCAGATAGATCAATTACCAAGGACCCATGAGGTCAGATGGTACACCTCACCTCGCAAAAAATGCCTCTTAGGTGAGCCCATCCATGGGTAGCTTCCCTAGTGGGACTTCACAATGCCGAAGCAGAGGTACTAACAAGACAAGTTTTCGCAAGATGCAACTGAACCTCTTTGGTGATGGCAAAACAAATCACTGACAACCATGGTTCTACCTGATGAGACTGAGGTTCTGAGTATCACCGTCACCTGTAATCATTATGGCTTGATACCTAGTTAATTATAACCCTTTGGTTGAAGCTGGACTTCCTCCCACAATCATCATAATGAACCTTGCTAACCAATGACCTTGTCCCATAATGGTGAACTTGCAAAGGATTATTTTTTGCCCAGTAAGCACCCTATAGTACAATTTGGACCAGATGATGGACCAGAAGATGATCAATCATGAAAGACAGCCACAGGGAGACAGGATACTCAGAACCTGTTGTAACATGCCATGTTTCTTTTTCCTGCTCCAGGAAGGTGTGCCCAGTTGCTGCTTACCTGGGCATTACTGTGCACCACCATCTCCACGTTCTGCAAGGCTGACACCCTGCAGAACACCTTTGCAGTCAGTCCTAAATCACATTGGCTTCTCTTAACATAGTGTTATGTTATCTAAGGGTTTTTCAGCACAGCTGGGCGTTCAGAGTGGTGAAATAGAATAAACAATCAGGTTAATTTTATTCAGAACAAGGGCAGATTTGGAGAGAAGCTCCAGGGAAAGATTGTATTTACAATCCTGCATTACCACTTTCAGCACTTCATAGCAAAGTTTTGGTATGCACAAATATTAAGGGTGTAAGGTACGCAAAAGTCACGGTTTGGTATTTATTAACTTTTTTTAAGCATGCAGTGTTTGTGAGCAGTACAGGCTTATAGGAGGTGTTTGTCAGGTTAAGGCGGCGTTAAATTGTGTTAATTTAATTGTGAACTGAATTAACTGAGGAAATCGCCCAGAACAGGTTACAGCTAAATCGTATTCACTCGGATCACAACCTGCAACCTGAACAGAATGTTGTGTACTGAATGGTGTAGAGTGTAGAGCATTTTTGAGGAATTATACTGTTTTTATATTTTTTCTTGCAAAATTCACATGCAATCAATAAGCAAGCAAAAAAATAATTGTACAGCAAGTCAATCCAGGGACCCTCAGCCTCAGGATTTTATTTCTGGAAAGCCCAGATCTACATACAAAATAATAATAAAAGGTACAAAAAAATGTATTAAATATCACTTCAGTTTTTCTGTGTTGATACGGTATGTACAATAGTTCCAAATATAGTTAAGACAAAACTAGAAACAGTTGCAAGTATCTAAATATAGTACACTTACATTAAGAGAGGCGAATATCCCCTGGGGTTGATATAAAAAAAACGAGAATGCTATACTGCTGGTTTTATTTACAGGTCAAGCTGCCCTACACGGACCTCTCTACAGATAAATCACGCTGATCCGATTTGCCACTCTGCCGCATGTCCAATCCTGTAGCAAAAATAACCGTCGCAAAGTGTTTGAACGAACCTTCCTCAGAAAGAATTCAGACTGAAGTCATAACTGCTGTCAATTAGACCTTTGCAGGTACAAGAGCCAAGTGCAATTATGCTATTATGTAATAAAAAATCTCTGTGGCACATTAGTTCAGAAATGTTTTGTAAAATACAAATGTTTTTGACATCAAAAATAGTGTTATTTTGCAAGTTCGGTTTTCTTATAAAAAATTGAGATTGTCAGATTTATAGCTTGCTTACTGTTTAAAAGCAAACAGCTGTTGGTCCCAAGCTGTTGCTTTCCAAAGAAAAAGAAAAAAAGCCTAACTTAAGACAATAACAATTATGACTTCGGATAGGGAGTGAGAATTCTGAACTCAACTTTGCTGAAAGAAAAAAAAAAGGAAGAAATAAATAAATGTTGAAAAGAAAAAAAAAAACATAACAGTTGATGGAGCGTACAGTTACAAGTTCTTCATAGGTGGCATAGAACTCGGATAGAAAACTTGCAGAGATAGGAAAAGGCAAAAGCATGCCAGGTAGTTGTTGAATGTTACAGAGAACATGAGTGAATAATTATGAGAAAAACACTTGGGCTTCGCAGGCTCCATTTGTAGGTGTCCTTAATAATTCAAACATGCTGGGCATCAGCAAAATAGGACACCAGCTAAAAAAGTGTCAATGCACCACTTCTATGTCTGTTTCTTACTCAAGTGTCCAATCTGAGGTATCAAGTTCAATTAAAAAAAAAAAAAACCCTCTGAGATAGAGCATTGTGTCATTGCTTTCCCAGGCACATCCCCGAAACACTGTCTTATCGCAAAAGTTTCCGGTTTAAGATCTCCCACACCATCCGCCTCCTGAAATACGGCATGTGTTTCTGCAAGAAAAGGCATCATGTCATAACGGGTCTAAAAATTAAAGAATAAAAAAAAAAAATCAAATACCCACAACACACTTCAGAAGCATCAATTAGCAGGCCTACCTGTGTAAATGTGATTGGTTTGTCTTTGGTGATGTATTCAGCATACTTGCATGTAAACATCCCACAGTCACTACCATTCATTTGCTGGGGAATCTCCTAGAGGGTTTTATACAGAGAGAGGATCATAATTTTGCCACCTTTTTAATGTTGGTCTGAACAAACATACAACAGCATGTACTTTATATTGCCAATTAAAATGTTTACACGAAGTATATTACTGACTTTGGCTTTGAGATTTAAAAGGACCACATTACAAAGAAGCAGACCACAGAAAATAACCGCCACTACGTGTTACTTGAAATGGAAAACATGAAAAGAATGACAAGCAAAGTTTTTGCTGTACCATGCACATTAAAATTTCTTTTTGTATTATTCATCTTAATGATACAGGCTTCAGAATCCTGTGTGACTGTTCAACTCACATTGCGTTTTTTACTATGAAGAATCCAGTCTGAGGTAACAAACTCTTGCTTCTTTTTGTCCTCACTTTCCTGCTTTAAATAATTTCTGTGGAATAGAAACATGGTCATTAATTTCCACACAAAAAGTCTAGACGGCAGTTATATGACGGGCATAAATTAAACATATAAAATGCAAAGGATTTATGTGAAATGAGCCATCCCCGGTTCATTTTCTCACTCTGGAAAAGTGCTTACAGCAAAATCCGACACGCCTCGTCATTTTTCCCACCCATGGAGTCAAAATATGTGATGGCCTTTTTGCGGAAATCCACAACCTGACCGGGACACAAGAAAAAGAGAGAGAGAGAGAGAGAGAGAGGTATAACAAACATGGCTTAAGAAAACCAGAAACCATTTCATATTTTCATCTTTCTATTTCATACAGCTTCATCATGTATTTATATCATGAGGAATTATCCAGGGCTTTGGAATAACATCCCAGCTAAAACAGAAAAATGCAAACCATGCGAATAAAGGAAACAAAAATGAGCAGAAATCGCTTTAGTGTGCCTGAACTGAAAAGCACTGATTCTAGGAAAAGCTACCCCATATGCCTGGCTGTGTGACTTACAGAGAGACACCAGTGCACTCCTAGGTGGACCGGCACCAGGATGATGTCAACAGAGAAGATGTCCACCTTCTTGGTCCAGCGTCGTACAGCTGAGTATCCCGAGCTGCGCAGCTTGGGAAAGAAAAAAGTGTTGAAGGTGTAGACAGAAGGCAGGTGGGGGGACTTGCTGCGCTCCACCAGCATATTCATGTAGAAGTTTATCACCTGTGCATAAAGAGGTAGATTTGATGATTTCATCGCTATACAGTTTCAATACTATGAAATTCACAATGTCATTACAAATTATTACCAAGCTTCTATCAGACATTAGCTATAATATTTACACCGTATTAAAAATATACAAAAATATACAAAAAAGTATACAAAAATAACGTATTAAAAATACATTAAGCATATGAATTGGTCATTCTTGCCAGTGCAGGTTGCCTCCAATCTGTAGTAAGGGTTTGATGAGTATGTTGATGTCACACTGACCTCATCGTTGAGCCAGTTGAGGTGGCTGAGGGTCTGCAGGTCCTTTCTGGTGATAGTGAGGCGGAATCCCTCGCTGAGCACATCGTCCTGACTTCCTCCTCTTAGTGCAAGGCTTACTTCATTTTCCATGGCCTGCATTCCACATGTACAATTTTAATATTCCTTGTTAGAGCACACCATCACACTTATTATGCCTGTAAACTATAATAGGGTCATCAGGTTTAAAAAGTGTGTGAAAGCAGCAGAATCATTTTACTGCACTCCGGAACTGGTGTTGGAGATATCTGATCTAGGATTAGCGTTATAGTTTTGATGTACAAAAGCTATGACCCGAGATATAGTGATTTTAATGATTCAGATAACATTAGCTAGGTCTTTGGCTGTTCAACTGTTCCGTAGACTAAAGCAGGCAGTTTCTTGTTTACCTCTGTCAATTCAGGGAATTCCTGTTCCTCTGCTTCAGGCTTGGGTTCTTCAACAACAGTCGTAACAGGAACCTCTTTTTCTAGAGGGACCCGCACACGCAGCTCCACACCTTTCAAATTAGCTCTACCCTCGCCGGAAATACGCTATTTCACACAAAATTATGTACAGAAAGTGAGAAATAGGAAATGCCGCAAACACAGCGAGAAAAGTATGTATAGGGGAGGCTCCTAGCTCACCTGACGCAGAAGCTGAAACGCTAGAGCCTCCTGCTCCTCTATTAGCTTCCGTCTCTCCCGAGCACGAGCATCATAAAGGCTTGTCCTATATGCACACGGGTAGGACGCAAATGTAAACTGATGTTACGATAACTGGATTATTAATTAACTGAATTGAAGAATGAAACAGGACAGAAAAAACACTCACAGTTCTTTGATCCACAACTCTGCTTGGAAACATGGCATGCTGCAAAGATGGAGGAAGGAAACTTGTTAACTTCCAAAGCGTAATAAGAGAGCATGTTTCCCAGATGATGGTCTTGCCATGTCTGGGACTGTATCCTTTCAGTGTTTTGGGGAAAGCTCAATCCACCAAAGAGGAAGGCGGTACAGTGGAACCTTGGATTACGAGCATAATTCGTTCCGAAAGCTGACTCGTATTCCAAGTCACTCGTAAACCAAATCGAATTTTCCCATAAGAAATAATAGAAACTCAAATTATTCGTTCCACAGCCCAAAAAAATAAATACA
>JAOVVB010000018.1:19827756-19841148 GCA_028570985.1 Heterobranchus longifilis | reverse complement strand
AGGGTAACTTTACTTGTACTTCAGTAAAAGTTCACTAAAGTAACAGTACTTTTACTTAAGTACAAAATGTTATTACTTTTTCCACCTCTGGGTATAGTCCAGGAAGTACAATATTGGATACATTTTATGAACATAACATACACTATGGTATTTAATTAATGTTACATACATATAGTGGTTCCATACTACATAAATATTGCCATTATGGTCCATAAACATGTATAACATTTTTATCAGTGTCCTGGTACTTGTTCCATATTACCATATTATACATATTACATACAGTAAAGCATGATACATGTACCGCTGTATCAAATTATGTACCATAGTAGAATCATGTAGCATAATGTGGTATATGTATTGTGTCAAATAAGTACTATGGTACTGTAAAAAATATGTACAGGAGCCATCGGACTACCACAGTACCAATACCACGGTAACAATTTTTATGGGTCATCACTACATTCCAGTTACAAAGACAAGAAACAAATTACGTATGTGAGTGAGTTGCCACTTCCTTTTAAGAATAAGGAAAAATTTGAAGTTTAAAAAACATTTCTTGAAAATAGTTAGACTGTTCTTGCTTGCAAAGTGTGCTTTCCAGGGCTCTTTGTGGGCTCTAAGTTACCAAAAAATTGGCTATTACCCTATTAGGCTGTTAGCGTTGTCAAATTAGAATTTAATTCATAGCCAGATTTCTGTAAAGCTGCTTTGTGATGATGTCCAGTGTTAGAAGCAGGACAATAAATGAAAATGAATGGATTTTCTTCTGATTAAAAGAGCTAACCACTGTAAGACTTCTCCCTAAAGCTACTAGCTGTCAAGGTAGCTAACCACTAACCTTTTCCATTTCAATGACAAATTGCCTAAATCCAATTAATTAGCATTAATTCCATACTAGGTTTGGGTTTGTTTGTCTTCTTCTCCTTTTTTTTGTTTTTCTGTTTTTCACCCCAGACAGATATGAAAATTTCCTAATCGCTGCTTAGTTACATCAGTTACCTCATTCAATTACTTAAACTGCACTTTCTTTTTCTCATTGCAGTTGGGTCACCCATGCAACTACAAAAAACATTACCTGCTTTTTCTTCAAAATGCCATATTTAAAAAAAAATGTTTTAGGTATCTACAATTCATGGGCCCCCTGGTGGTCAACAGCTTTTACCTCTTATAACAAGAAAGGACCCAGATGCTCTATCTAGTGAATGTCACGCTTTGATCAAATTGCTGGTTACCATTTAGTTTGAAGATAAAAACTGTCAAATTACTAATGATCCACACGCACACCCACATGCACATGCTATAGAGATGATAGTGCACAAAGTTGTAATATTTAAATACTTTATGATATTTGAATAATATTTAAATAATAATTTAATAATTGGGAAATTTTGTCAACTTATTTTAGCCAAATTTAATTTAGACAAATAGCAAACTGGAGTATTTTAAGTGAACCGAATGGAATATTTAAAACCATTTTTCTTTTCATGTTTCATCAGACTATATACCTATATACAGTACAGTATATACCTTTATATACATGTTTATACTGATTGGAATACGTGCAAAACAGAAACATGTCATTACGCATGGTAAGTCTGTACTATTAAAAATTCCTTTTATGGAAATTACAAACAAAAATTTCACCCTTAGCATTTATCTTATGGAAAGAAAAAAAAACACTCCTGATATCCTGCGCAATTCTTTTTGACCTGATTTGAATCTCAGTGGCACTTTTCTATCATCTCCATATGAGATATATGTACAGAACTGTAGCTACCAGGTGATGCTTGTCATCACTCAGCTGGCATTATGTTCACCTAAATAGGAGAAAAGAGCGGCGTTTGCACGTGTTAAAATAACGTGTCACCTCCGTGTCGTGCCAGGTGTCTATCAGCGTTTAGGACTGATGTCAGTTTGGAAAAGAAAACCAAGCAACCCCTGTGCTGCCAAGTGCATGGCATCCATGTAAAACTCAGACACCCACTCATCGACGCACCCTGCCTTCTCTGTCTCACACACATGTGCGCAGGCATACACACACAAACACACACACAGGCTCCTCTAACAGGAGTCACCTGTCAGCTTTATTTACATCGCCAGGGTTTGGCAGAAGAAGCGACAGAGTTAACACAGGTAAGAGAGGGTTTGGACTGGCAGGAATGGGCGAGGTGTCAGAAAAACGAATAATTAATATGAATGATGGTGGAGAGTTTGTGTTTACCCAGTTTCTATATTTCAGCGTGACAGTTCAGGGTTCTCCTGAAATTTGAGAGGAATATGTTACAGCAGTACAAGCCTGCATTAGCTCCTGTAATCCGTGATGGATTTCACAGAGTAATTTTAATGAAATGTAATTCTTTTCCTGGTGAGTAAAACGCTTTATTGCACACTTTCGTTCTATGCTAACAACATGAATCTTCATTTAAAATCTTTTATAACTTTTCTATTATTCTTTACCCTGAAATTATTCCTATTGTTATATGCTGTGACACGCAGCAGTGGGAGGGCTAAACATACACATTTAATCTTTTCCTTTTCTGGAGACTTCCCTGGGTGCGAGTGGTGTGAAAGCGAGCAAGCTCTCCTCAGTAAGATGGAGTGCTGAGTGGGAGCAGTCCATTAGAGTGAGTAAGGAGAAGAAGCCCTGTGTTCATACTAGTATGTGGAAGTCTCATTCTGCCATACTGATAGTTCATCATTCCCCATAGCACTGTCCCAGGCTCGGCCTCGGGAACCGAGCTCTCTCGGTTTCTCTCTGTCTCTTTTGCTCTCTCTGGCTTGTTCTCGGTGATGATTATGGATCTCCCACATGGGGAAAGGCGCGTCTGGGCTGGAGCTGTCACCCAGGGCAAGCTTTGTCTCTTTAAAAATAGGCCGGGGGCCTGTCTCTCTCAGTAAAGGTCGGGAGCAGGTGGTGCGAACTCATTGTCAGCTCATCGTTCCTCGCTGGAATGGGGCATGTTAGATGTGTGGATCTCCTGAGAAAATGCAGGGGGGACCTTTTCCTCCTTTCTATCCCTTCTCAGTGTGAGAAGAAGGACAGTTTAAAGCTTCTATCAAAAACGGCTGTACAGAGGGCATCAAATCATCTCTCTCTTCTTTCTTACTTCTCTCTGTCTGCTTATCTGATTTTGCCCTCTGGTCTAGCACCTCCTGAGTGCTGACAGAGTCATGCTGACCCTGGATTCTGAAAACTACACTTTTGAAGTGACTTTTGAACAAATCCCACCTTGACCAAATGTGCTTGTCGACATTTATAATCAGTTTGTGATTCTTAAATCCTCAAAACCTTTATCTTATGATTTCATTCTAAATGTAAAGGTCTTATATTTTATTAACCAAGTTAACATAGGTCTTATAGGTGCCCTAAAGAGTGTGTGTTAATGCCCCAGCTGAAATACCCCACAGATCATGCTATTTTTTTCTACCTGAAACTCACTCTCAAACTACACTGTTGTAAATTAGCTACTGCAGAGCCACGCCCCACCAAAGACCTGCACAGCTGACCAGCAAGTCAGGGGAGGGTCTCTTCTTACATGAGGTCACAATGCGGGAAAAAAACTGGATTGTTTAAATCTTGACCAATAAAAAAAATGGAAAAATAACAAGAAGCAGGGAACATTTTTTCCCATTTTTTTGTATGTACACACACACACACACACACACACACTGGAGACCTATTTGAATGCCTACAAACAATGAATAAGCGAATTTTGCATTAAAGGCCACCTTTAAATGAAACAAATTGTGACTTCTTTTTTTCTGTTTTACTTTGGCTAAGGGTTTCATTTAATACCCATTACTGCCTGCTGAAAGTGGCACCATGTTGTAGTGGTGTATTCTTTTCTTTTCTCATCCCTCATCTGTATACTGATCAAGCAGGTCAGCTTCCAATATTTAAAATTTCATGCCAACACCACTGTCAGTGTGATTGTGCTCAGCATCTCATTAGATTGCTAGCTAGCTAACTTAATCAGTGCATCTGAGTGGTAACGCTATATGGAATTCTGGAACTTTGAGTCCAGTGTTTGCTGTATCACTGCATCTGTGCTATATTTCCTGTTAATAATCATAAAGCATTAGTACAAAATGCTGAGTGTGGGGGAAAACAGTTTTTTCTATTTTGTTCTTAGGCAATAACCTTTCTATTATCGCTTATGGTTAATGTTGTGGCATATAGAAAACACAGATTTTCGGCATAAGACATAAAATTTTGCAAGAAATTTGCATAGGCATAAAAAGCATTTTTGCCGTATGAGTGAATAAACTGAGCCGAATTGAACGCTAGATCTTACTGTTGTGCGTATGTCCAGGAGCTGTTCAAAACCTGTTTGCGTCAGTGGAAAGACAAGTGAAGCGAGTGTACAATTTTTTTTTTTTGCATTTTGTGCAAAATGTAGTGAAGACATAGCATCATGGGTCCCAAGAAAGTTGGCAAGGACAGTAGCAAGAGAAAAAAGGAGCCACTATTTTGTTTTTTAAAGCAGCCAGTGCCAAGACGAAGCATAAATTAAGTTTAAGTGAGGTCCATTGTTTATTTATTTCATTTTTTACCTCATTTACCTTTTTATCTCATTTACCTATTGGAAAATGCAATTTTCGCCTTAAGAACTCTTTTAAAAATATATATATAATATAAAATTTCTAGCTGAGGTACCGCTGTATTGAAAACTGTGTTTACTGTGTGTTTTAACCGTGCAATCAATCAGTGTCAACTTTTGATGTCTAATATTGTCACAATGCTAATGTCTCACAACCTGAATACATCATGAACCAGCAAAATAACACACAAATTACTATAACATATAATATTATAAAGTATATACAGTGGAACCTTGGATTACGAGCATAATTTGTTCCGGAAGTGGGCTCATATTCCAAAACACTCGTAAACCAAATCGAATTTTCCCATAAGAAATAATGGAAACTCTTCATTATTTGCTCCACTGAAAAATAAACAAGAAATCTCTCTAATGACACTCGATTGAGCGACACACTAACGGAATCACTGCTGTAAAGTGAAAAATAAAACAAATTAACCTGCACTTTACCTGTGAAAAGAATCGCGACAGAGCAATGTTTCTGTGTAGAGCAGAGAGAAAGAGTGTGTGTGTCTGTGAAGGTGAAAGTAGGAGGAGTCTGTGTGTGTGTGTGTGGCACAGTGTCCAATGTGGGCGCGCGCACACAGGCACAAAGAGCAAGCTAAGCCTTGAGCAGAGAGAGAAAATGGATTTTTAACCTCTCTAATGAGACTTGCTTTTGCTTTACACGCGCTGTACACACAAATGCATACGTACACACACAAAATAAAATATGTTTTACGCGCACACACGTGGCGACAGTGTTATAGTAAACAGTACACCCGTGCACAGATGTTGATTATACCAGTAAGAGACGCGCATTAACTCCCAGCAGGAGAAATGATTACTCATCATTCCGCAGCACAAGAGAGAGAAAAACCGTTGGCTCAGTTGTGATCACGTGATGCTCGGCGTCAAAACAAGAAGCACATGCGTGATACATGATACTCAGTACTCGTAAACCAAGACTTGAGCGTTTTCCAAGTCAAAATTTATTAAAAATCTTTGCTCGTCTGCAGAACACTCGCAAACTGTTACTTACAACCTGAGGTTCCACTGTACATGACAACTTGTGTCTCTTCTAAACACTCTTTCTCCAAGAAATACAATTACCAGATAAATAGGCATAAAATATAGAATATATTTTTAAGACAGAATCAGGAACAACAACCACCACTAAGTAATAAGCACCATATTATATAACACTGTATAAAGGAATTTGACTAGCTAAACAGGACGGGATAAAGAATCTGTGCAATTTGACTACATTTTCATACCTAGACCAAATGAGGAAAGCATTACACAACAAGTAGGATTTGCCTGTTGGGGTGCATGGCTGGATTTACTTTCTCAGAAATGAAACTTTTCAGTGTAGAAATTAGAAATGTTATAAATTCACACACCTTGCCGACCAAAAACAAACAAACAAAAAAATATATTTGTATCGCTCATGTCAAATTGTATACTTTGTGTCTCATGAAGAGCCGAATATCAACAAATCAGCTTCATAATCTTTACCTGGAGCCCTCTGTTCTCTTCCCATGTTGCTCCTTCACAAAAATCACAGAATCCCCATCATGAGCTGTTAACAGAAAAACCACACAAAACAAATTAAAACACTCAACTCTTCCTAAATACCATGTATACCAAGCTATACACAGAGCACTTAGTCAATCATCACGGTTTACTACAGATAACCATAATGCTGTTGATTCGGCGCTGTATATGGAGCTTTGGGAACATGACTGGATCACAGATGGCTGCCCCGCTGTGTTGCTCCTACGCACCGAATTCCTCACATATGTAACATACTTAGCAAAATAAACAGGTTGTGGATCATTTACCAGCTTTTCTTTACAGTGATTAGATTTATCACAGAGCAAGCTGTCTAACATGGCTAACTAAATGAAGACAGTCACATGGTCTGGATGCTATGCGAGCATGTTAAGTTAGTAATCAAAATAGCTGTCGCAAAAAAAGAACGCATCATCAAATTTTACTAGTCAATGGTAATACTGGGGGGAAAAAAACTACGGAAAAAAAAAACAAAACATAACTGTCAGTGGGACATGCCATATCCAGAGCTAACGTTTTACTTTTATAAAAGCTATAAAAGTACCAGAGTGCACACCAGATGACTGTGTGTCCTGAGAAGATGTATCTTGGAGAGCCGGTGGTGATGGCACTGACCGCTCGGCCAACCCTGTTTTTCTTGTGATGTATTTGCCGTCTGAATCAGGATACCAGGACTGTGTTTCAGGCCCGTTGGAGAGTGCACAAGGACTGTGCATCGTGCTTGAGGTCTGGGGACTAGGTGACAAGCTGGATAAACCGAAAGAGGACTCTCCTGCTCCTGAGCCTGTTGGCGAGGCACACTGCAGCAGTCTGCGACTCGATGTCAGGAAACTGGAACTGCAAAGCCAAATTCCAGTAAATATACACAGTCCTGAATGATAATGTAGAAACAGTCCTGCATGACACTCACAAATCCCGATGTGATCGAATCCCTGGGTTAGAACTGCTGTCACTAACGAAGGATGACTGCCCACCGGACACCATGGATAGTAACTGTCTGTACACCTCCTTCTCCTCCTCACGGACAGACTGAAAAAATTAGCAATAGCGAGAGTGCATTCATAAGTTAAGAACACTCGTTGCATACAAGCAGCCATTTGATTGTAGCGTAACTAGATCAGAAAGTGTCAGACCTCTTGTGCTGTGCAGTGAGTTCTGCCTCTCCAGTGACGGCTGGAGGAGCCGACAGAGGGATTCTGCACAACTCGAATGGGAAAGGTTTTTTCATACATGCTGGTGTAAGACGTGTTCCCTGTACTTGACCCAGGTGTCGAAAATTGGCTGAGGGGAGAAAAAAAAAGTTGCACATCTTCTTTGTAATTTTTGTTTCAACACAAAGCTAATATTGATATATTTCAGTAACCATTATCTATTTAAACCATTTGTTAAATGATGCTTACTCATTACGTCTAGGTATGACTGAATGTATTCATCAAAGGCTGAAATACCCGGTTTGAGCATTACATTTATGACTTACAAATACAAAGGTTGTACTGTTAGAATGTTTCAACCAGAGCAAGACTTGCACTCCTATTGCACTGTTTCCTTTCACAAGAAATGAAGGAAAAAAACAAAACAAAAACATTTCACCATGTGCCATTAAATTTAAGATATGATTAGCTTTGATGTTTTGATTTTTCCAGACCCCTTTCCTCAACACATATTTTTTTTCCTCTACCAAATCAGGACACAGCCTCTTTAGAGGATTTTTTACTACATAAAAGCGTACAGCAAATCTGAGGAGGACGTACTTAGGTGATCTTTGCGCTCTGACGTAAAGCGGTCGGCCTAGTCGTGGAGATGGGCATGGCTTAGAACTGCAAGTAGTAACTGAGTGACCGTTGGTTTTGTGCGTCTCATGGGATGGAACACTTGCTTGTACATGTTGTTTGCTGACCTCTGTTATAGTGACAGACTTCTCGGTTCTTAGAGAGTCTATAAGAAAAAAAAAGAAAAAATGGTAGAGAGAGAGAAACACAGACAAGAAAGAAAGTTGAACGAAAATATTTGTCATGCTACCTGATTTAATGATGGTCTTCCATTCAAAAGCTGTTGGGGGAGCGATGAATGTGTCCTTGTGCTTTTCATGGTGTCTTTCGACCAACTGAGAGGGAAAACATCCATAAATGAATACAAACATTAATTCCATAATGTCAGATAAATAACTTGTATAGAGAATGTAGAACAGTAAATGTAATTCTTATCTTAGCTAGTCTATAGATATTGGAAGGTTACATGACCAAAGTAGACAGATTATTAAGCGGAATTCTAACGACAGTGGAAAGCCAAACGTAACTTGATTTCTACACTTTTAATTACATTTAACTGTGGCCATTTTCCCTCAACAGCAGAATATAAAGTTACCACACAAAAACGCAATACAGCATAAGATTTAGATTCACTGTACGTCAGATTTCAATATAGTGTCTACAAACATTGCAGCACCTTGCTTTCATTCCACACATTTCCTGATGAATTGGCTACATCAGATGATGGTATCCGGGTTCCAGGTGGGCCAGGGGAAGCAGGTAGCATGTTCCTCAACGTTGGACTGACGCTGTTGCGCATCCACAAAGCAACACTGGAGCCATGGGTCTTCACCCCTTCAGCAGCATTCTTCATTGTGTCCATAATATCTCCTTTAACACACATAACCAAGGGGACCATGTGTCAAAATTTGGTAAAAGTAAATGACATGAACTGTATTGTCGAGGCTGAATGGAATAATGACTTACCCATTCTAAACTTTTTGACAGCTCTGTCATCTTCGTGATTAATAGCATCCCCATCTTCCAAACTGTCAAACACAGAAGGTTTGTTACAGGTTGTGAAACAATGACCATAAGGAGCATTCAAGCAGTTATATTTATCAAGTTATATCAATGTGATATTTTGACAATGGTGAACAATACCACACAACCATGCCTTAAACACCCTGAAGAACTCCTTTAGCTCCAGGACACACAAATCTACTCAGGAAGTTCTTTTTTTTTTTTTTTACGTTTTACTCACAAGAGCTGATGCACCAGACACATACACATTGTGCTAAAGTGGTTAGTGGAGCTGACTTGTTTGTAAAGTTCTGCGACCAAATCAATTCTCGGGATGGGAATCACCAGGGAACAGCAGATTTAATATCATGACATATAGATGGTGATTCAATTTGTATTGCAATTCTCCAAGTATAACAATTTTATAAAAACCCTGATTAGGGTATAAATATATGGTTGCACCACCTGTAGGATTTTAGAGGAACAGCAACATTTTACCACCTCAAATGCAAACATACATAAATATATAAATTAACCCACATACATATACACATATCTTTATATATATATATATATATATATATATATAAAGATATAATTAAAATCGATTTTGGAGTCGAGTTTGCCGATATATGAAATGTCAAATGAATGAAGCACGATAGAAGACTGAATCTTTTTTTTTTCACTTTACCAGCTAGACCTACCCTGCATGAACAATCAGGAAAAAGATTTTTTCCTACACCAGCACTTCCTCGTTATAAAGAGATACAAGCAGAATCACCACTGACCAGATGTTTGGATTGTTCTCAGCACAGCTGTGACATGGTAGTGTATGTGGCACATCCAAACTAGGTTTTCCAGCAACAAAATGATGTATAAACCAAACTCCACACACTACCATGTAAACACTGAACAGAACATTGCACTTTACAAGATAAATACCCTGTAAATACTGAACATACCATTCCAAATTACAAATACAGGGTGACCGGGATTTCATTTCTGCTAGTCCCTTTCCTGTGATAAATTAGGAAAGGGAGAGAGAGTGGATAACCTGTGTGAGGTTACAGGAGCAGAGGTACAGTCAGTAACTATGAACCTCCAGCATCCTGCTGCGGCACCTGTGTGTCTAACCACGTGTCTGATTGCTTTCCCACTGTGCTGTACTGCACGAGTTTCTTCCCGCCCACTTTTCAGTAGCTTCCTGATCCGACTAAAAGCCGGGAAACCTGCTCCAAACTTTCCCCCACATTACTCGTCCACACCTTACTAAAGTATAACTCGGACCTTCTCACCTCTCTAGTGGTCTTTTTCTCTGTGAAGGAGTGTCTCGTACCCGGACGGGCTCAGCAGCCGGCACCCCGTTGCGTAAAGTCGCAAGTCCATTTTCAATCCATTCGCAGAATTTATTGAACATCTTGAAGCTCGTGTGAGGAAACTCCCAAAGCCACACCGGTCAAAGACACTTAACGTCAACGAACTCCAGCATCCGCGGAACTCCCGCGCGCGCCCTGCGCATGCTACTGGATAATTACCTGCTAACTTAGCTTTGTTAGCCGACTAGCCTAATCCTCATGTCCAGTAAACGCGCCTAGCTAGCTGGCTAACCTTAAGCCAAGCTTAAACCTAAAGCTATCGACAACTACCTAGCTAACTAGCTAGTTAGCCTGCGATGCTAATACCAACGATAACTGACGAATTGAAAGATTTCGTCCAACTCAGCTACCTCAGAACCGTTTTCTGCCTACGTCACTATCTGTGGCTGTTTTTTCCCACCTACTGAGTCCGGAGCTAAAAAAAATACTCTGAATGAAAAAGAGCACATAAACTTATTTTTACACGATAAACCTCTCCCGCTTCTTCCTCATTTAAAACCACAACATGGCCGAAAGCCGCGTCTTGACACAAAAGCTTCTCATTGGCTCAGATGCGGCGCGCGCGTGCAGTATTCTGAGACACGATTCGCCCAGCCAGCTGGGAAAAAAAAAAGAATCCCGCTGTGTTACGTCACAACATCATTCTTTAAACATATATTTATGAGATAATGTATTTTCTCCACCTGGCATCGTAGCACGCTATATAAATGTACTGTGGAATATTAAAAAGAATTAACCATTAATGTTAATGAAAAACTTCTGATCCCAGAATGTTAACAAATACACTACTGCACTTTCACTTTCTGCCTGTGAATCCAAAAGGCATCTTTGCACCATTACTTGTATATATTAATGTGTTTCACAGTGGCTTAGTGGTTAGCATTGTCGCCTTGCACATCGAGTGTCGGGATTTGATTCCCGCCTCGGGGTTTGTGTGCATGAAGTTTTCATGTTCTCTCCATGCTTGGTGTGTTGCCCCCGGGTATTCTGGTTTCCTCCCACAGGTGCAGGTGAGGCTGATTGGCATTCCCAAATTGCCCGTATTATGTGAATGAACGTGTGAGTGTAAGTGTGTGGGCCCTGCAACGGATTGGCACCCTGTCCAGGGGGTACGCCGCCTCGTGCCCTACGTCTCCTGGGATAGGCTCCAGGCGCCCCATGACTCACAGGATGTACACAGGATAAAACGGTATAGACGATGAGTGAGTGAGTACTATACTGTATTTAACAGACGTTCATGTATGTACATGTGTGTATTGCACGTTTATATTATTTGAGCATGTTTTTTCTTAGGACATCTTTTCCACTGCACAATGTTTGCACAGTTATACTGTATATTACTATATATACCATACCTACTGCACCTTCTGTACATTAATCACTCCTTCTGTACAACGGACCTATACCATCATTTACCACAATCGGTATTTATTGAAAATAGGCCATTTTTGCACTTCTGGTTAAACGCTGACTGCATTTAACTGGCTCTGTAAATGTATTTTGCACAATGACAGTAAAGCTGAATCTAATCTAATCAAATCTTATCTAACCTTGTTCTTTCTATATCATGCTACCTAATTAAAAAAAACTCAACTACAAAGTAAGACTTAACCATCTATCAAGCCACGCATCCATTCTGCATTGGGTCACATGGGCCCTGTAGCCTATCCCAGGAAACTTCAGGTATAATGTGGGAAACACCCTGGATGGTGTACCAATGTTTTGGCAAGTACTCACACTCAGTCACATGCTACGGTGCTAAGTATGGCACTATGGCATTAATGCCAACCAGCCTACAATGGATGACTTTAGTCTGTGGGAGGAAACAAGAGTACCCCAACCTTGGAGGTGTGAGACCACAGTGCTAACTTCTGAACCACCATTTACAGTAGGTGGCATAGTTTTGCAGTATACAAGGAGTTTAAATCAAACCAGATAAAAAACAATCTTTATTTCTTGATATAATCTCCTGCCACACTAAAGCACTCACTCCAGTGTTTTACAAGTGCTTGGATATCATTAATGTGGAAAGTTTTTTGAGTACACTTGGAACTGGGATCAGACTGCTTGCTTCATGTCTGAAATGCTGGCCTTGCAGGAATTCATTTAATGACCCAAACATGTGGATCGAGGTCAGGACTGTTTGGGGGATGTTTCTGTAATGTGCAAGTGGTGTTCATGAATGATTGTGTCTATAGTGCCCACAGACAGCTGCGTCTCTTCCTCAAGTTGGTCACAAGTTATCTATTGATTTTGTAGGATCAGGCGTTTCACTCGCTGAATTTTCATGGGAACGACAGCAGTGGGCTCCGAGCCACCTTGACTGGGATCGTCATTCAATAAAAAGACGGTCTGGCCTTCTTTAAAACATCCGCACCGTTCAAATGTTTTCTGCGGGTAATAGTCTCATCATTGTATTGTGCTTGAAGTCTTCTCCACAGGTGAATCAATTTTACGCCTTCATTCACAAGAAATTTCATACATTTCTTTTTACACATATCTAGAATGTATAAACCATCATGTACAGCCAAGACCCACCCACTACAGTCTTATTAAAAATATTTTTGGCTGTCAGCTAGTTAACATGAACAGTTGAACAATGTTGAGGAAGAATATCATAAATAAGTAATTTTCATGCAAGTCATGAGAATTATGCAAATACTGTACAAAAAAATCTGTAGAAACCACTCATGCAGAAACATATTCACCATGGAGAGGAAATAAAAGATAGCAAATAATGTGCAAAGTTTTCGAAAAAGCATTAAAATAAACATACAGTATATTAGCTGTGTATACAAGCTTTACAAAATATGTTACATAGAAATTTATCTATAGTATGTGCACTTGATCTTATGTAGATCAACAAGAGAGAAACACAGAAACGCCTAAAGAAATTCATCTAGTAATGATGGTTCTATTCGTGTAGGTGTTTTTCATGTAACGTAACTGCTAATCTATTTTAGAAGAAAAGTCTTCAGTTTCATGCTTTATATTACATTTACATTTAGTAATTTGGCAGACGCTCTTATCCAGAGCGACTTACATTTTTATCTCATTACACATCTGAGCAGTTGAGGGTTAAGGGCC
>JAOVVB010000018.1:19817342-19827656 GCA_028570985.1 Heterobranchus longifilis | reverse complement strand
CCCTTCCTCCAAAAGGCACATTCTAGCAACATCCAGCACCAAAACGCACTCACTCTACAGCGGCCTGGACTGATCAAACCACAAAGCGGGTGTTTTTTCCCCTCTATGATGAAAGTAAAGAAGCTTGGGGTGTAAACCTAGTTAGTTTTTTTTATCTTACCGGAACCTTTTAGCATAAATATATTTATTATATATTTATAAAGAATGATAAAACATTATAACATATCACATGCAGTATATCATATGACCATCATACCATAACATTACACAATAAAAAAAAAAAATTGTAACTCATTAAATGGTAAATTTAATTTCAAACGCACACACACAGCATTTTTAAAATACATACAAAATACACAAAATAAATAATTTCTATATAGTACAGTGCATATGATTAAATGGTTTCCATTTTTTAAGGAAGAAATAAAGGACAAAAACACTGCTCTAAGCCAAAAAACAAAAAAACATTTTTATTACTTGTGCAGCTTTTACAGGGAAATGTTGTCAGTCGGTCCCAAATATAAAACAGGCAGGTCCACTATGTAAAAGTGTAACCCCTTGAAAGGTCAGGAACATATTTCAAGTTTCACTCTTGTTAATAATAGATCTTTTACCTTTTTTTACCTTAATAACTCTATTGTTAATCGTTTCTAAATAATATACATTAGGATGAGTAATCGTGACTTATTATTATTTGAAACAGCCAATAAAGTCTAAAAGGCAGATGATTCAATACTTTTTGTCATAAAGGCAGCCATAAAGCGTCATGATACAGTATATGACGTCACATAAATATTCAGTAGATGTTTCAGAATTATAAATCGCAGAACGGACAACAGGAAAACGTGCATTACAACCGGAGGTAATGTTATAACAAACTGCATTTGCAAACAATTGTAATGCATGCATACAAGTCTAAATATTACCTAATCAATATCAGTTACAAACGGAATAAAACAATTATCTGTAAAGAAAAACAGTTACACAAAACATGTATGTGACCCATCACATAAAATCAGGTATTAAGTGGCGTTGTGGGAGATTTGAGTTATGCTTATTCTCAGATTCCAGGTTCAATAAGCTCTATTGTGATTCCAAGTTTATTACTGTATCATGTCCGGTTGCTGAGATACAGTATGGCCAGTGCGAGTTTGTTTACAAGGAGTTGAAGTGTCAGGAAGTCAAAGTATATATCGTCTAATTTTGGCTGAAATTGAAGATTCCTACTGTAGGCCAAAACCTGTGCAACGTAATACCTGACGAAATATAATGGGTCACATATTACATTATAACAAAATGACTTAATGAGGCAGCATTTATAAATTATCCCAACCTCTAGTGTTTGACTGATCAACATATGACACAATCATTAACAAAGCATGGCAACTCGTAGATAAATACACGTACAGGCCAAGAATCAAAAAGCGAGAGTAGTGAGAAAAGCAACAATGACTAGTATAGCTAAGTATCCTTGAGTTATTAGGATAATTCAGAAATAATATAAGATGGTGCACCTCACAAATCAATGCATGCATTGAGCATGCCGAGAGTTTAGCCGAGCTTGGAGATGATCATTTCCTAATAACGCAAGTTTTATTCGTTTCATATCAGCAATTTGCCAAATGGTCCATTAAAAAAGTATTATAATAAGAAAATTAGAATTAAACTAAATATATCAATTACAGTTTCATTTAACATTTTCCTTGCTTGAAATCAGACAAATAAAATACAACTTGTCATGTTACTGAGAAGCCACAAAAAGTGGTTACAAAGCTGTTACAAAAGGAGCCGACACTGGAGACTCCTTCCGCAAAAATTAATGACCATTAAAGTTTTTCCAATACGTTTTTATCAGATGCCTGTCATACAAGTGAATAGGTTGATGTGATGTACAAATGATAACGTATTACAACGAATGTGTTGATATAAATATATAACTCTGACCAATCAGAATCAAGAATTCAAAAGAGCTGCAGTAGAAACAAATAGACCCTCTTGTTTTTGCTATAAATAATATGACACAATAACTTTTACTTTTTATTTCTTTACACAGTCCTGTAAACTTTGAAGATCTTTCCTAGCAGTTTATTATGGGTAAAACACACCGTTTCTCGGCTACACATACTACACAACCTAGGCATAATTATTAGGGATCACCACGGACCCCGATACGATATCACGATACCTAGATGCCGATTCGATCTGTATTGCAATTCTAATAATATCATGATACAATATTAAAAATAATAAAAATTCGAAGTGTTCGTAAAAATTCAAAACAAATTTAGGAAATAATTTGCTGATACCACAGAGGATGCTCTGCTGCCTGCCAATGTGTATTCTAGTGTGATCGATTTTTTAAAAATGATTGATAAATCAATAAAAAAACAACTAGACTTTGTAGGATTTGGGACGGTTGCTTAAAGCGCTATGGAAAGTTGGCACTTATTTTCAAAGGCAACAATAAGCTTTAGATACTGCAGACGCTCTCCGGTTACAGAGTCAGTTGTGGAACACCAGCTGCCAAAAAAACCTCCATGAGAGATCACACAGACCCCTTGGTCACAAACAACCTTAAAAAAAGAACAGACAACACATGTAGTGGACCTGCAAATAACCCTGGTCTACCATCAAGTCATAGCTTTGCATGTCAGTTTGTTCCACTGCAGCACTTAAAGTTGTTGTAAACTACTGTGTTCAGTCTAGTCATGTTGTTTTCGAGTT
The DNA here is from genome assembly GCA_028570985.1 of Heterobranchus longifilis. NCBI lineage: Eukaryota > Metazoa > Chordata > Actinopteri > Siluriformes > Clariidae > Heterobranchus > Heterobranchus longifilis. The sequence goes on along the minus strand of JAOVVB010000018.1, from coordinate 19,824,932 downwards.
GTATGGCAAGGAGGGAGTCCCGGTGAAAAAGGGTTCATGTACCAAACCTTATAGGTCACGTACCAGCTCAAAACACCAAACAAAGTGCCTACAATCTTTTGGATCATGTTATGGAAGTATACCGAGGTGCAAACAAACATCCACAACCAGATGATTACAATAGCATTGAGTGCAAGGTACAGGGCATCAAGGACGGTGGTTCTGTTTCGGGACTGTTGAACAAGATGAAGCATCGGAACCATCTCCTCAACGATTAAGAGCGTCGAGAAAGATAGAATGAAGGAGTGGCCAGAAATGTCGAAACCGCCCCAAAAGTGGCCGGCACTTTTGCACTCTGCCTTCGTGCCGAATCCCTCCCGGATCGCTTGCATGTCATGCGACTCGTAGCATGCTCCCGAGACATCTTCAATGTAGAAAAACATGTCGGTGAAGAAGTACCAAATGGCTGTGGCTACCACAAGAGACATGAGGCGTTTGGCCACGAAGATGAGGTTTTTGTTGTAGGAGTTGGACAGAAATATAAACGGTAGTAACAGGACCAGGTTCCATCCCCAGGAGAATTTCACAAAGTATCTGGAAAAAAAAAACAGAATGAAAGGCAATTAACAACCAAGAGAGGGTTTCTTCGATACTAATAACTTGAAAATGACTTAGAATTGGCTTACGAAGAAATTTACACTGTATATGATTGGTTATTTTCTGTTTCTCATTTGCGCAGTATAAAAGGTGAGGGTAGGCGACATCATACATAACACAACATAATGCACACTAGGATAACCAGTTTAACCAGGTGACACGGCTGCACTTACACATTCAGAAGGTTTCTGCTGTTGCTGAAGTACGAGCTCGGGACCACGTCCAGTCCTTTCAGTAACGACCCTATAAGTGAAACAGCAAAGAAAAAAAACGGCAAATATTTTCGGGTGTATTCAACATTAAACACCAGAAAAGGAAGCGTTTTCTTCACGACTCCGCTTAACGCAGACATTGTGTCTCAAGACCAGTAAGTGAAGTAACAGGTGCTTCAGACGATCAACGACAAGAAAGATCAAGCATGAGTTACTTTCGGGTTCGTCAGCGCTACGAGGTAACGCCCCCTTTTAAAGTGACAGGCGCAAAAATGTAGAGTTTGGCTAGTACTTACTATTGAGTGCTCACATGAAGTGATATCAAAAGGTTTTGAGATTAGCTGTGTTTAAAAGGAAGTACTTTATTATTTATTTCTTCTTATTAGGGCCCAAGCACTATAGGGTGCGCAGGACCCTCTTGTTTTCCTAAGGATTATTATTTTTAGGGCCCAAGCACTATAGGGTGCGCAGGACCCTCTTGTTTTTAGGGCCCAAGCACTATAGGGTGCGCAGGACCCTCTTGTTTTCCTAGGGATTAATTTTTTTCCCCCTCCCTTTTGGACTTTTTGGGGCTCTTAACATGCTCAAAAACTCATTAAAATCTGCTGCCATTAGGATGCATGAGATTTTGCTGGATAGCTCATACACATTTTCACGTATGCACACGAAACCCGGTAGACATTTAGAGCTCATTAAATCGAACAACTTTCGCACTGCATGTCCTGGGCTCAACCCAACAGGAGGCCAGTTATTTTGGGTCGTTCGCAAAAAACGCACCGATTTTGATATACTCCTCCTAGAGAATTTATACGATCGTCACCAAACTGGGCCGATGTGATCTAAAGACATTGAGGATGCAAAATTGCAGAGGGTTTTTTGATATCTTAAAGGGGTCAGCCGTGATAATGTCTTAAACTTACACTGAAAAATGATAAATAACTTTCTGTGTGGCATTATATTGAGGGACATTATATTCAATGACACGTTCAGTGACATCACACTGAGTTACATCATAGTGTGATGCTTATTTTCCAGCATCTGCGGTCTATTAAACACACATACAGTACACAACACTCACACGCGCACACAGACACACACACTCACACACACACACACACATGCATGCTCACACACACAAACACACTCATGCATCACACATGCACACATGCATACACATTGTTAACACTCTCATAGTCACAAAGACACACACACAAACTCATACTTATGTATATACTTATGTATATCACACATCACAAATTTTAACACTCACACACTCACATCTCTGTCTCACACGCCCACATGCAGAAACACACTCACCCACACACACATCACACACAAACAAACATAAACATGCACAAACACATTTACTCGTCACACACAGCCCTGGGTGCTTGGGCCCATCATCGTTGATTGCAACTATATTCCTAAGGATTCTTTTTTTCCCACCCTTTTGGTCTTTTTGGGGATCTTAACATGCCCATGAAAATTGGCAGGAAGGTTGGAATCATCTGCCATTAGGATGCCTGAGAGTCTTGTGGCCCGGGGTCCTCAGGGGCCCCCACACAAGATTTTGCTGCATAGCTCATACACATGTGTACGTTTGCACATGAAAATCTGTACACATTTAGAGCTCATTGAGCCGAACAACATGCGATGAATTTGACATGCTCCTCCTAGGGAATTTATACGATCGCCACCAAGCTGGGCCAATGTGATCTAAAGACATTTGCACTAGTTTTTGAATATCAAGGTAGGAAATTGGCCTCCCAGGAGCTCCTTTAATAGCCCAAATGTGTGGAAATCAATTGGTGAAGTCTGGACTGTACAGCAAAATGGCAATAACTCCAAGTCAAGTTCTTGTAATGTGCAAGTGACAGATGAGATGCTTCTCTTTGACAAGTTGGAAACAAGTTTTCAGTTGATTTTCATAGATCCTGCTCTTAGCCACCTTAGTAGGGATCGTCAATCACAGATATCCTGCCTCCTTTAAAACATTTGTATTACTGTGGTTAAGAGTCTCATCACTTGTTGTTGTTCTTTCGGCTGCTCCCGGCAAGGGGTCGCCACAGCGGAATATCCAGTCTGGATGCCCTTCCTGACGCAACCCTCCCATTTTATCCGGGCTTGGGATCGGCACTGCGTCTAGTGGCTGGGGTTTGGGCACTGGCTGGGAATCGAACCCGGGCCTTCCGCATGGCAGGCGGAACACCTACCACACACACGCACACGCACACACGCACAAACGCACACACACACACACACACAAACGCACTCAACAAATATTTAGGGCCCAAACTCACATCAGCCTTGTATAGTGTGTGATGTGTGCAAGTTGTGTGGTGCAACCGAGTGGCGATGGCTTTTTCGAGGTCTTGGAAATTGTGAAACCTTACTAAAATGGGTTGCGGTCACTGCATAGGGGAATGCTTGGGGGCAAATAATCGGCGCGCTCCCTCTAGTTTTATACGGCCTGATTTCACAGCAATGCAAAGAGTTTTAGGAAGCCATGTCTCGAAGAAGCGTGTCGGGTTATCACCTTCCACACCCTCAGGTAACCCGACAATACGAATATTCTTCCTCCTTCCTCTGTTTTCGAGATCTTCAGCCCGTTCGCCCAAGTCATACACGATTTTCTCAAGTGATCTTAACTTGGCCTCGACCGGGGTTAACGCGTCCTCCATAGCAGATATCCTTGTTTCCGCTTTAGTAATTCGTTTATTATGCTCGTCTAGCTCAGAGCGATGCAGTTGTAACAACTGCGAGATAGGATCCATCTTTTCGTCAATAAGCTTGGAGATATTGGCTGTAATCTCCGCAACCATGTCGGATATCGATAACGCAGGTGGACTCGTGCTAGCACTAGCAGCGTCAGCTGGTTCTTCGGCCTCGTCGGAGTTGTTGGCAGACTGCGTTTTCTTACGTGGCATGTTTTCTGACTGCCGCAAAAAGTAATTATTTATGCTCATAATGACCTACATGAGACATGGACGTACTCCGTTTGTATTATGCGGTTGTAATAGTAACAAATTCAGCAAAGTGGCACCACCGCTTAACCACACACAACCTCCCTTCAAGTCGCCATCTTGTAAACCCCCGATTTCGTTTGTTTAATGCAGCGTGTAAAGTATAAAACCCGGCCGAAACCAGCACAAGGTTAATGAAAGCACGTCACACTGGAATGCATCTGTTTCACCTGTCACTTGTAGACGCTTAATGAAGAGCATGTCCTGGCAACCTCCAAACACGCCGATTAAATAAAACGCGCTTCTTCAAATTCAATAAACTTTGTGATTAAATGAAACCCAAAGTATGAGACTTTGTTTTAGATGTCTGACTTCCTTTAACGAGCATGAAACCGTTTCATTAAAGCCTGCGGCAGTAAGAAGGTCTGGACGACTTCCTCCTCTTGTTCAGTACTGCACCAGCGGTGTGGGGACACGAACCACGTCAAGGTCTGCTGGAGCGCTTTCAAAAGACGCATTCTCGGACACTTGACAGCAAACTAAGTGAATCCGTTCCTCCTTTGATGAGCATTTATTCCGTCTGAAGTTGTAAAACGCCGCATTTCCTGTATAATTCCACAGGTGGCACGCTCTAAAACTAATCACACACTGGAATGCAATACGGCATCCTGTGTGGTAGAGCAACTTGTACAGTATGCCAATTTGGTACAGAATAACATGTCATGCTCAAAAGTTAGTACCCCCATTTAAATTTTTTTTTTTTTTTTGTGCGTGTAAAAACATGATAATCATCTGCACAGCAATTAAAGGCTGATAGTTACCTTCTTAGATCCGGCTGAAGCAGTATTGGGGGGTACGGTACTTCTTTTTGCCTTCATTTGTAAACTTTATCCGTTTGTTAACTAGCTTTCGTATTCGCTCATCAAAAATGTGTTTGCGTCTGAGCTGTGAGCCACGAATGTACCGCTGCCTTCGCTCCTTCAGCAGAATTGAATCTTTGTCCTCGTAGGGCTGCTTTCTGGGGGCCGAACAAGTGAAAGTCTATAGGGAGGACGCTTTAACACCACAAAGTGTGGACAGTGTGGGCACAAGTCTGCGGACGTGCATCGTCATGGGAGATCACAACTTCCTCAGATAGCGGTCCTAGCGGTGTTTAATCCGAAGTTGAGTCTTGATTGTTGAACCTTTCCTGATAATGTTCCAATACTGGCCCTTGAGATGAGAATACCAGAAAACTGTAAGCACTACTGAATTTTCGAGCTGATGGTTTAAACTTTCCCTTTAAACCATCAGATGGCGATTGAAGATGTTTCCGTTCCATACTCTGCCGTTTACTCTCAGGCTCAATGGTAATGATTCACTTTAAGAAATGTTCTTCAGATTTTGCAAAACAGTTCCGTTTATGCTCTTCACCGGGTACACCCTCAGACCACAAAAAACCAAACCACTGTTGCTCGTAATGGCGTTACAAATAAACTGATGTTCGCACATTGTACAGAAGTGACTGGGGAGACAGTAGCCTTGAATAGAAAAAGCTGATAAGACAGTGCGGCTCTTTTTTTTTTTTTTTTTTACCTACCCTTGTGTTTTTAAACAAAAGGAAACGTACAATTAAAAGAGTAAGTACGAACTTCGGAACATGACTGTTCAGAATCTCAATAAAAGTTGAATCTGCACACATCTGTATTGTGATAATATTGGATTGGCTGGCCCCTGGTGATCGTGTTTCCCATCCCTACTAATCATCATCTTCGTCATCGAGCTCATGTTTGTCGGAGGCAGACTACACTTTCCTTTTACCGAGAACCAAAAACAGACCTCTGGGGGTAAAGGAATCCGAAGTGCTTATGTAATTAATCATCGTTTGTAATATAATTCTCTAATAAATGCCATTTTGTCTATGTATTGTCTTTTAATCTGCCAGATGTTCCACACAGACCTGCCAACACCGAGACCGCATCTTGGCACCACTGATGCATTTCTATCTTGTGCATCACATTTTAATTTCATGCCTTCTTGTCAAAACAACATGGGACATCACGTGTCCACACAAAAGGGCGTCTCGGCTAGCGAAATGACACTCGTTTCTACTAATTAACTGTTATCCAAGTGGGACCGCTTTATACATGAGATCCTGCTGCGACTTAAGCTTTAAGCTTCTTAGAAAGCACACACACGATTGAAATAGCTTTTATGGAACTATTCAGACAGGATTAGTTTTATGTTACACAAGGAAGCAACTTTGTAGACTGCGCATTCCAGTGCCTGTACAGACTCTAAAGATGACGCTGTCTTGTAGTTACTACTGAATGAACTGCAAAAATAACAGCAGGTAATACAAACCCGCTGTGGCGTGACACGGTAAGCGTTATGTCAAATCCTATAGAAACACTGTTTTTCTTAGCTGCAGTGTGTTCCTGGCTTTGATTTTTATTTCTATAATTTGACAAAAACTGTTGTTGGTCTTTCGGCTGCTCCCGGCAAAGAGTCGCCACAGTGGACCATCATGATAATCATCTGCACAGATGATTATCAAGCTTGGCACAGGTTTTACACTGGATGCCCTGTCTGACGCAAATTTATCAGGGCTTGGGACCAGCACTGCATCCAATGGCTGGGGATTGGGCATTGGTTGGGTATCGAACCCGGGCCTTCCACATGGCAGGCGAGAAAAAGACCACTGAGCCACCAATGCCATAATTGTGCTTGTACTATTCAGCCTTAATGTGGCCTAAGGGCATACAAACTTTTGTACTCGGCTCATTGAAGGCTCATGCTCTCCTGAGAACTCTGATTTTACCCAGAAACCGTCTAGCTCAGATCAGGGTAATAGGCTCCCTGGTGCCTTAATGATTACGATTCAGATTAGAAGGTTGTGAGTTCAAGCACCAGCATTGCTGAACTGCCAGCCTGTGTATCAACCTTAACCCACTTGGCTCCCAGACTCACGTCTGACTCTGGGTCCTGACCCCAGCGTCCTTACAAGGAATACAGAACGCTTGAAGAATTCTTGAGTAATTAGCTTTTTTTAATAATGTGTCTGCCTCACAGCTTCAGGATTCTCGGTAGGTTTAATCCCAAGTTACTGTTTGAACATTTTCACAAGTGTCACTATGGGTTTCCTTGGTGTGTTTTCCAAAGCAAAGCGGTTAGCGTGTGAATGCGCGTGTCGTGCCCTCAGATGTATTCCCGCCTTGAGCCCAGGATTCCCAGATTATGCTCTGCCAGGATAGAATAAAGCATTTACTGCGGATTAAAGAATGAGCTTGTGTATGCGCCACTAAAATGAAGGGCAGTTTATAATTATCCTCTCATCTACAGGATGAACGGATCATAAAGCTGGATATCAGGATTGTATATAAGCATTGAGGATGCTGGGATTCAAACTCAGGACCTTCAGATCTGCAGTCTAATCCTGTAACGAATAAACTTCCCCTGCCCCGATGGCTTATTCATCAGTGGGATAGTAAATTATAAATGGATGAAATGGGATTGTAAATCAGGAATGTGGGATTATAAATTAAACAGTGGCCTTTGTAAATCAGGATGGTGGAATTGAGGGATTATAAAACAGGATAGTGGTGGAATTGTGAGATTATAAGACACAATATTGGAATTGATGAGATTATGAAACAATATTGAAATTGTTGGAATTATAAAACACAATATTGGAATTGGTGGGATTCTTCTTCTTTCTTTGTCTTTCGGCTGTTCCCTTTCAGGGGTCGCCACAGCAAATCATCTGCCTCCATCTAACCCTATCCTCTGCATCCTCTTCT
>JAOVVB010000018.1:19803553-19815018 GCA_028570985.1 Heterobranchus longifilis | reverse complement strand
ATTAACCTAATCTGCAGGTCTTTGGACTGTGAAAGGTAACCGGAGTACCTGAAGGAAACCCACCAAGCACAGGGAGAACATGCAAACCCTGTTCTTGGAGGTGCAAGACGACAGTGCTAACCAGTATACCACCATGCCACCTCATTGTTATACACTGAATTCCAAAATTAATGAAACCCTTTAAAAAAATGGGCGTAAAAACGTTTAAAAATAAACATTACACAAAATGAATCTCGAAATAAATATTATTCAGATTGTTAATTTGCTCTGATTTAAGTCAAGTATTCAACAATCAGCGATAACATTATGATCACTGACTGGTAAACTGAACAACATTGTTAATCAACTATAAATCAACAAACTGCTGATAGGATCATGGGCACACAAGGTTCACCCAAGGCAAGCACATCTGTTCCAATCCCACAGAAAAACCAATGCAACAAATAGGAGAAAAAAGTCAAAAGAAGAGAGAAGAAAAGAAGGTCTCAAGAACACCCAGTGTTCCACAGCCTGCCATGCACAGGGCCCAGATAAACCAGCCTCCAAGCTGCCCAGATCCCAATATGATTGACCATCAATGGGATGTTCCGGACAAACAAGTCTGATCCCAAAAAGGTCCCATCCTGCAACCCACAGCACCCAAAGGATCCACTGCCATTGTCCTGGTGCCAGACACCACAGCAGACCCCTAAAAGCCCTGTAGAGCCATGCCCAAAGAGGGCCATAAGGGAAACCCAAAACCTAGGTAGTTATAATGTTAATGGTTTTAATGGTATAGCCGATCGGTGTAAATACAAATAGAAGTCTGAATGCACTATTTAGTTTGTGTTTGTTGGTTTGATTGTAATTGTAAGATTTTTTACTTTAATATTGAACTTAAAAGGCATGATTATGAAGCCAGGGTTGCCAGATTTAAGCAAAAATCTCAGCCTGAAGATTCAAAACTCAAAAGGTTGTGGAATTGGAAAAGGGAGATGCATTTTTTTTTTTTATATCAGTGGTGTGCGTGCGTTTCTGTTTCATTTCCAGACCTTATGAAGACCACACACTGTTAACATGGCAGCATATCTCTGCTGCAGTCTAACAGAAAATTCATTTGATGAATTCCAAAATGTTCCTCATCACTTATTTCCTGTTTCTCATTTCTTAATGGAAAATTCTTCTCTAAATGGTGTTTAATGACCATTTTTTGACTTTTAACAAAACAAACCAAAAAAATAGTAAAATATTATTAGATACTGTTATATGATAGCCATACTGTAAGCATTGGCTCTCTGATTTGGCAGATACATTGTTTTTAAAACATAGTTAGTGAGCGTATACCGTCACATCATATACATAATGTACAACTACAGATATGAATATTTGTAACACAAATAAAGATTGTGATGTTAAATTAAACCACATGCGTTATCTTTCTTTTAACTAATAATGCATAATTTCATTTACTTTTTCATTTATTCTTTATTTCTCATGAGAGGCTTTATCATGGTCAAGGTCATGGTGGATAAGGAGAACATTACAAACCTGGTATGGTGGAGCTGCCTTCTACCATGCATTGCCATAAAAGTTACATAATACACAACTTTTTGAAATATTGAAATATACTGTACATAGAGTAAAATAGGACTGATGGCTGTTTACCATGAATGAATTGGATATAGAGTGGCAAGAAAAAGTATGTGAACCCTGTGGAATTAACTGGTTTTCTGCATTAATTTTCCAAAACAAATCAATAGTTATATACAATAGATGAAGTCAATGTGCTTAAGCTAATAACCCACAAACACTAATAATTTTTTGTGTCTTTATTAAACCTTCAGAGTGCTGAAGGAAAAAGTAAGTAAACCCTTAGAGTTAATAGCTGGTCAAACCTCCTTTGGCAGCAACGACTTCATGCAAGCACTTTCAGTAACTCTTGATCAGACCTGCACAACATTCAGAAGAAAATTTTAACCACTGCTCTTTATACAGCTGCTTCAGCTTAGACATGTTAGTATGATGTCTGGTGTGAACGGGTCTCTTGAGGTCATTCCTCAGCATCTCTATGGGGTTAAGGTCTGGGTACATTTTCCTATTTCTGAAGCCATTTTATGGTGGCTTTACTTTGTCATAGTCTTGCACCACCTTCTACTAAGCTTCAGCTGGCAGACACCTACACTGAAATTCCATCCATCCATCCATTCATGGAGGCCAATCATCAGTTACCATTGTATTTATTCCTCTGCTCGACATTCACATGCGCATTCACACACTATGGGAAATTTAGGAACACCAATTAGCCTAATCTACATATCTTTGGACTGTGGGAGGAAACCAGAGTACCCAGAGGAAACCCACCAAGTATGGGGAGAACATGCAAACTTCATGCACATAGACCCAAGGCAGGAATCGAACCCAGAACATGAAGGTGCAAGGCGACAATGCTAACCACTAAGGCACTGTGATGCCACCCTGACATTATCCTATGGGATATTTTGGAAAACTTGGAAATTCATTCCAATTTTCATTGTCCAATTCTCAAGGCCTGGACAATGAGAATTGGAATTTATTCCAATTCTCATTGTCCAGGCCTTGAGGCTGCCAAACAAGCCCCATACTTCACAGTTGTTTTGATGTTAGTAAGCTGTGCACTTTTTTGTGCCATACTGTACATAGTGCTGAGTATTCTTCCTGAACAATTCAACTTTTGTTTCATCAGTCCACAAAACAATTTTCCAGTATCGTTGCAGATTGCCAAGGTGCTCTTTGGCACACTCCAGGCGTGCGGCAATGTTTTTTTGGAGAGTAGCAGCTTCTTCCATGGTGTTCTGCCATAGACACATCTTACGTATAGTAAACTTATGAACAGAGATGTTTGCCAGTTCCCGTGATGTCTTCGAGCCTTTTGCTGTTACTCGTGGTTCTTCTTTACCCCATTGTCGTTTCTGCATTGTGCCCATGTAGCCATCTTGGCCAGGCGTCCATTTCCATGTAGTGTAGCAACAGAACTAAACTGTCTCCATTTATAGCTAATTTGTCTAACTGTCGACTAATGGATGCCTAAACACTTCGAGATTACTTTGTCTCCCTTCCCAGCCTTATGCAGATCATCTACTCTTGACTGTATACTGCTTATGAACAGCAAACTTAGTATTGTTCATCAGTCAAAGTAGCTCTAAACTACACCTGCAAACTACCGACTCCAATTAACTTTTGTTGAAGTAATTCATCTATGGGTTCACTTACGTTTCCTCCAGCATTGTGAATGTTTAAAGTGTGTGTTCAATAAAGACACAAGAAACTATAATTGTGTGTTATCAGCTTAAGCACATTGGGTTTGTCTATTGTTGTGACTTAGACGAAGATCAGATCACATGGCAAATTAATGCAGAAATCTAGTTAATTCCAAGGTGCTCACATATGTTTTCTTGCCACCGTAAACCTAAGTAGGTGGTACGGTAGTGTAGTGGTTGGCATAGTGGACTCGCACCTCAATGGTCAAGGGTTCAGTTCCCGCCTTGGGTGTTGAGTCTGCATGTTCTTCTTGTGCTTGGTGTGTTTCCTCCGGGTACTCTGATTTCCTCCCACAGTCGAAAGACATGCAGATTAGGCTTATTGGCGCTCCCAAATTATGTGTCCAGGTGTGTATGCCCTGCGATGGATTGGCACATTGTCCACGGTGTATCCCACCTTGTGCCCAAAGTCTCCTGGGATAGGCTCCAGGTCCCAGTGACCCTGTATACAGGGTAAGTTGTATAACTTATATATTTAATATTTTATATATTTTATATTTATTTTAAATATAATAATAATAATAAATTTTTATCCCAATGTTTCAAACAAACAGAGCTGGTTTGAACGGCTGAAAATGTTAAAATAAAACTACTGTAGGCAAAATATTGAGACAAAAGTGAAATTCAATGTTTTGATGACATTATCTGAGTTTTTTTTAATTTAAATGTATTTTATGTTATATGACAGTTGAAAAGACATTACAAGCAGTACAAGTTTAGCTTAAATGTAAATTGACTCCACTTAGTGTTTCAGAATATCTTAAAGTGTGTCAGGTTCCTCACAGGCTGTACCTTAATCTTTGCCTAATAATTCTCTTACCAGTAAACTTTTTCAAATACTAATTTGTGATTAGTTTTTCAGTGTTTTATTAAACGCCTTCAAGAAGCCACGTCTCATGCCTAATGTTGCTAGAAAGTCATGGAAGCTACAGAGTTACAGTGTGCCTTTGTACTCAAGCGTCTAGACAGGGTGATGTCATGTAGCGACGGAAGAGAGATTGTTGAGACAGAAGGCTTGATGTTGTTCCTCGAATATCATCCTGCCTAAAATCTACTGAGACTTTTTGTAAACTTTTCTTATTTAAAATGAAGCCCATATTTATAAAAACGAATAAAATATAGAATTCTTATTTCTTATAGAATTCTATACAATACCTCTGTACAGTACCATACAGTACATTTTTTGTATTTCTAAGTACTGTATGGTACTGTACAGAGGTATTGAGTTACTGCTCATTTCTTTATATTACATTAAATAAAATTATGTTTATTAAAATAAAGATACAGGAACAAATGTTTTATTGTGACAGGCTGATACAGGATACAATATAAAAATATGTCGTTTTTTTATATATAAAAAAAAAACAGCAACCTCATTTCCCCTCTCGTCTGTTCCAACCAGTTGTCATCATCTGCACCTGTTTCTCACTGGTTCATGCCTTAAGTTAGATAGTTTTATGCTTGAATGATTCATAGATCACCGTGCGGTTTACCAAACAAAAACATTTTTGTAAACCGGTCAGTTACAGGGTCCTTCAAGGAGCCTGGAGACGTATTCCTTAAGACTATATATAAAAATACAAGAAAGTCTGGCTCTTTGGAAGCTAAATCTGAAGAAATTAAGGATGGTTCAAGACTTTTGCACAGTTAATTAAATTGATGTTATCACAGAGAGCATCAAGTAACGAGAATGACCACTTGAACTTCTTCTCATTCGTGCATTTGCCAGTCAGCCAATCATGTAGCAGCAGCTCAGTGTATAAACTCATGTGGACGTGGGTCAAGCACTTCAGTTAATGTTCACATCAAACGTGAGAAAGGGGGGGGGGGGGGGGGGGGGGAAGCTCAGTGGGACTATAACAACAGTAGATCGCTCCACTTCTGGCAGAGAAGGCAAGGAATTTGTGAGTACATTGAGAACAGGTTCACCATAAGTACAGCACATGATATTGTGATGGCTACTCAGACTTGTGTTGCATTAATACAGGTTATATAGAGTTAAATGTTCACAAGGATTCATTATGAATAAATATTCATAAGAAAAATATTTAAAATGTCATAAAGATTTATGAATCCAGGCTTTGTGGAACATCTAACCAAACCTATACAGTTTGTGCTAGAATTACTGTCATTAACCAGCTTGGACGTGACTGGCTATTATAATAAAAGCGGTGTGCTTTTGTCTCTCCTGCGAGCAAGCAATCAAACCTTCCATTTACTCATCTGCAATTTTCTTCCAGGAAAGGTCAGTCAGTGTGAGCCCATTGTCTGCGTTCAATTTAAACAATCCGTCAGAACGAGCAGCTCAGTAAATTTGTTTTTTGGCCCGCCAGTTCAAAGTTTGGACTGCTGACATGAGAAACGGATCACTGTGCAGCTGAGGCACAAGGAGCAGCAGGGGCAGGACCTGTAAACTTAGAGACACACTGTAGCTCCATCTCCTTTACCTTTTCCTTTGCAGTGACCAGGATAATCGCACAGCTGTGCACCTTTTTCTTTTTCTTTTTAACCTTTTCTGCCTTTGCTCATTTTTTCCTCTAATACTTTCTGGAATTGTGAGCTCTCTTTGTGCTCACAATTCCAGAAAGTGAGAACAGGAGTTTAGATCTTAAGCTCCAACAGACACTGAGTTTACTGTAGCCCCCCTCTCAGCCTCTTTTCTTCTTCTCTTTTTTTTTTTCCAAGGGGATAATTGCACAGCTGTGCAGCCCAATTGCACCCTGTGCTCCCCCCCCCCAATCCATTCAGTCTTTCTTATTCTGTCTTGTCCTCCCACGTGCAGTCATTTCTCTTTTTGTGAGAGGTAGAGACACAGTCACAGCCTCTGCTTCTCACTGTAGGGTGGTTTAGCTGGTTACAAAGATAAGGAGTGAGGCTGGGGCTGATTCTTTGTTAGACCAGACTAGTAGATTAATGTAGGTTATCAGTGATGGTCATATCAGGAGAATGAATTTGATTTCCATTTGGGCTGATTTTATTTATCTGTAACCAAAAGGCAGAAGTGAAATACGGCCAGTGGGGTGTTAAAGGTGATTGTGTTGGATTATTTACATTATCATTATAAATTAAGAGCATATTGTTCAATCATATTATAAACCAAGGATATACAGCCCTGTGCAAAAGTCTCGCGCCACTCCCCTTTTTTTGCGAAACAATTCTCCAGGCTTCCTGAAGGACTTTTTTCAGTCCTGACCCTACCTGAGCAGTTTCAGAGGAATGTTTTTGGTTTGTTCAGCCACACAGGTGACCTATGAATCATTCAAGAATAAAACAAACCATCTAATTTAAGGCATAAACCAGAGAGAAACAGGTGCAGATGATGACAGATGATCAGGCCGGTGATTAGTATACAGATGATGCTGAATGCTGAGTGGTTGGAACAGACGAGAGGGGAAATGAGGCTGCTGCTGCTGCTAAATTGGATCTTTAGGCAGCCTGTCGCAGTAAAACAATTGTGCCCATAATTTTATTTAACAGAAAGAAATGAGGGGTGGGTCAAGATACTATACTGTAATTTTTTATTTTTTTTTTGGTTTAAATCAAAGGACAACTTTTCTTGCTATTTGGAGAAAACATAGGATGAACATTACACCCTTAAAACGTAAAAAAATGTTTGCACCATGTCATTCCTATATTACTGAACCATGATGCTTTTCATGTCACACTATTGGTAGGTATTAGCTCTTAATCTATCCTTCAGTCTGTTAGGCTAGAACTCATTGGTTGGCCTTGTCATCAACTTGCTCAACAGAACTCTTAAGTATGTGGCAGAATTGACAGGGATATGCCTGTTGCTAAATATAAATGCTACGCTATACAAGGACGCTTTGTTGTCTGGAGTGCGGGAGGTTGTTGTACACATGTGTCATGCTAAACCATAAAACTGGCAAGTATTCCACTTCAGTGGTTGCATTTTACAAAAACAAGCCTGCTATACCTCGGCTTTCTGTAGATATATTTGATCAGTGTGTCAATTTCCAAAATAATGAACGTTCAATAATGAATTTAATAATTTTTCTTTCTTTGTAGCCACACAAAAAGAAAATGGTATAAACAGATGTGACCAGGCTGCACTGAGCTTTGACCCAGGAGTTTTAGCTTGACCCTGGGAACCACTAACTTCAGAAGGGTCTTTTAAGAAAACAACATAAACGGTGGACCCTAAATCACAAAGTGACAGGTGCTTTGTAACTGCACGGTCGGTCATGTTGGGGCATTTTCCTTCTGAGCTAGAACAAGCTCATCATATAAAAATGTTATTGTCAGATTCATTTGTACTGTATAGAGCATTTAACAATATATGTTATCACAAAACGGCTGTACAGAAAACAAGGTGTGGTTATATCTCCCTAATTATACGTACATCACTACAGTAAGGACTAAATGAACTAATAAAATGTACTTCAGTAACCTTTGTATCCATCTCTGAGTACTAACATGCTACAGCTGCAACATCAGCCTATTCGTCTCTGGTTGAGAGCAACCTCATATTCATTATGAACGGTTTGTGTTATGGTTAAATAATGCCTATAATTCTCCATGCCAGTTCTGGCAGTGTACCTCGGTATTGTTCATTGTGAACACACTCTCAGACTCCTGCTTCAAGAACATTTTCCACAGATTTTCCAAAACACATTTCTTGGTTTAAAGGAAAAATTGTCCAGGAAAAAAAAAGTCAGGTTTCTTTACAATGTTTAGACAGTAAGTGTAATTCAAAGATGAATTCTCAATGAATATTTGCTTTGTTGTCCTTGAATATGCTTGTGCCATCAGGGAAGAAAAAATCCACTGATACTAATCAAACCTAAAGTCAATAAAATGCAATAAAATATTGGCGTGTTTTTAACCCGGCAAGGTATAAAGACAAGAAACATGCAATATATTAATGCATATCTGGTCACGCGTCAGATCATTTGCTTTGCAATATCTGGCACAAGTCTTTAATGCAAGATGCCCTTCCTGTCACAATTTCCTAACAGGGTTTGGGGTTTGCATGCAGGGGCTGGATTGTATGGGATGTAGGTTTAAGGGTCTTGCCCAAGGACCCATTACTGGTGACCCTGCAGTGGTGGGGCTTGAAACCCCCACCCTCTGATCGGCAACCCAGAGCCTCAACTGACTGAGGCAACACTCCCCAGTTTCATATCATTATTAACCCTAATAATAGTATTGTATGAACATTTGGTTAACTTGTTCCTTTAATAAATGTAATGTCTTTACACATTCTTGTTATCATTTATATTATAGCAGTTATATACTTCTCCTGCCTCATTTTTTCATTCGTAAACTTAATAAGACTCAAAAGTGCAGCTTTATCTCTGACTGTTACAAAGCGCTGATACTAGAGATTCCTCACAAAACTACAATAAATTCACAGAAACCTTCGCTATTCATATCAATAAATACACATAAAAAAGTGAAGAGCTCACCATTAAAGTACCATTTACACAGAGGTGGAAAGAGTAATGAAATTTTGTACTCAAGTACAAGTACTGTTACTCCAGTGAAATTTTACTGAAGTACAAGTAAAGTTACCATTATAAAAATCTACTCAAGTAAAAGTAAAAAGTAGCTCATTAAAAATTTACTTAGAGTAAAAGTTACAGAGTTCCTTTTTTTAACAGCAGGTGGGATGGGGGATTCTAGTGTAGTTCAAAAAAGACAAGCGGATATAAATCTCAGACTAGTTGTTTTTAATTGAAGGAACACCTTTACATAATAAAGCTGTTGCCTTTCTTGTGCCTTGTATGTGGTTTCCGTGGTGCAATTTTTTTTCTTTCCTGTTGCATTATTTTTTATTATTTTTCATTTTCATTCATTTATTTTTTACTCAGTAGCGAATATGATTTCAAATGTAGCGCAGTGCAATACTTCAAACAAAACATACTTAAGTAAAATTACAGATTTTAAAAGCTACTTTAAAAAGTACAAGTACACAAAAAAAAACTACTCAATTACAGTAATGCAAGTAAATGTAATTCGTTACTTTCTACCTCTGATAATGACACAGCGAAACCAAAAATAATCCTGTACAAACATTAGTTGCCTATTTATGAGCAATGGAGGAAATGACAATTTTCCATTTGTATGTGTGTGTTTTTTTTAGCTCACCTTCTTAACCTAGCTTAACAGAAACAGCGCTTCGTTTGTGTCTAGCTCAGAAAAAAGAAAAAGAACTAATGCATGACCTGATCTCATGTCTCGGTACAACCTAATTGGCAGGCGATCATCTCTAACACTACTGTTTTTTTTTTTTTAATTCTTTTTGTCTATTTTTTCCTTCTAAAAGGTTTAACCTCTAGCCTTTTCTTTGCTTCTGCTTGGCAAGACGTGCATAACATGGTTATGGCCAAGAGACGATAGATGTCAGATAAAAAAGAAGAAGAAATGGGAACAAGTAAGAGAAGAGAAAAAAAAAAAAAGGTTTCTCATCCAGGATCAGACAATGCTGCGTTCCTGTTTTAAGTGAGCTGTTATTCTATAAGTCTGATCGGCGTTATGGCTGGTCGCCGGCCACCTGTTGGTTGGATAGTGCAAAAAATAAGGACAGAAAGGACCATTTGTAATGCATGCTTTGTGGAGACACTGAGCAGGAAACACGTGTACTCTTTAAAGGTATCATCTTATACTTATTTCTAACAAGTCAATATAAGTCTTAAAATGTGTCCATAATGCATTCTGGTAGCCCTGAAATTCTTTGGGATTCATGCACTTTCACAGTTTCTGTAGTTTTAAATGCGAATGAGCTACTGCCCTTTAATGCACATTTGTGGAAGTGCATTTTCCTAGCCAATCAGAATGCAGGACATAAAACAGTAAAAACACTACCCAGGAGATGAGCCAGAGGAGGGCTACTATGCAAATTCGTAATGCCC
Organism: Heterobranchus longifilis; assembly: GCA_028570985.1. Taxonomy (NCBI): domain Eukaryota; kingdom Metazoa; phylum Chordata; class Actinopteri; order Siluriformes; family Clariidae; genus Heterobranchus; species Heterobranchus longifilis. Next base: position 19,804,868 of record JAOVVB010000018.1, on the reverse strand, counting down.
GATCGTTTTTCTTTCTTCTTGCCCACAATAATGTAATACCAGGTGAAAAAATTTTGGATATAAATCTAAAAAGGAAAAAAGAAAGGCATCTTTTTTCTCATATTTTGTCTGCCATCTCTTTAGTGTGAAGGAATTCCTGACGTTTGAAACAACTTAATGTTTTGACGGAATGCCAAGCAATACTATTAAATCATTGATAAGAAGATTAGCTTCTGAACTTATACTTAAATCTTTATCCATAAAAGCTGCTGTCATTGCTTTTTGGTCATGTTTGTTCATAATGTGACGTGACACCCTGTCTAAGCTGCGCTTTCAGAAAACATTGAGTTTTCAACTTGTGTTTAGGTATTTAGCGAAGACGTTAAACATGTTAAACCAAAGCTCAGAGGCTTACAGTATAATCACAGCAATAAGCACATGACACGAATACACCGTTCAATAAGGAAGACAATGGGGTGGACGTTTGTAGGAAAATAATCAACAATGGGTTGGTGTGACCGATTAAAATTGGTGTGAACAATGAAAATTGAGAATTTAACAGCATTGCCATATCAATAGTATATACACCCAGTACTGCGCGAAAGTCTCCCCCATTTCTTTATATTTTGCTTTAGAATAGCCAGACATTTTTTGTATTTTTATTGTAGTCTTAAGGAACAGTTCTCCAGGCTTTCTGAAGGACTTTTTTTGTCTTTCATTTTCAGTCCAGTTCCTGTACCTGCATGCCAATCACAGATAATGTGCATACAGAGTTATTTAGTTGTTAAACAACAGCCCTCTTTTTTTTTTTTTTTTTTTTTTTCATTTCAATATCAATAAAGTGGATTTTGGCATCTAAATCCTGATTGGATTACATCCCTAATCTCCACTATCACATTATGACTGGAATTAAATCCCAAGCAGAACCGTGATTCGGAGACAATCTTAATCATCTCCGTAGAGATGTCACGCTGATGTTAAAATGGCACATTTTTGCTGAGGCTCGCTGAATAGAAAAGCAGAAGAAGATCAGTAAAAATAAATAAATAAATAAATAAAAATAATAGGGAAAATAAATGAACAACATGTTGCATGTCAGTAGTTGAAAATATTTGCACAGAACTGTATCTCTGATTTATTTTTGCTTATTGATCCTGTAAGATTTTCGATATTGTCCTTAAATATTAAATAACTGTCCTTTCTCACTTACTTCGCTCCATTTGCAGGAGAGATTAAGATGGGTGAACTAATAACTGGTCGAGACTACAGGATGAACAGGTGCACTGATATGTTGTGACATGCGTGTCCGTAGAGCTTGTACTCGCCTGTCGTATGT
>JAOVVB010000018.1:19781468-19798624 GCA_028570985.1 Heterobranchus longifilis | reverse complement strand
TACCATTAATCTCCATTCTATCCCAAAAGCTCATTCCACAGCAGCGCCATGCGTGTGTCCTGCAGTCACCTGGTCTTGACTGCCATCTTGTGGGTGATGCCATGCACCAGAGCAGCTACGGTTCTTACCAACACCACAGAGCTCTCTCCCCTCCCTGTGGCTGAATTTGGGATTGAACTGAGCTGGATGAACAGGAACAGGAGCAGCAGCAGCGATGTGCCTCACAGCCGGAGGAAGCGCTACATTTCCTCCAGGGATATGTTGGATTTGCTGGACTACCACAACCGTGTGCGGTCTCAGGTCTTCCCACATGCTGCAAACATGGAGTATATGGTAATGTGCCTGCTTGTCAGATTTGTTAAAAAACTTAATAAATTGATGATGTTTATTAAAAAACTGGCGTCTGTTTGAAAAGGTGTGGGATGAGAGGCTTGCGAGATCAGCCGAGTCCTGGGCCTCACAGTGCATATGGGATCACGGGCCAGCACACGTCATGAGATACACGGGCCAGAATCTGTCCGTTTTAACTGGAAGGTATTAAAAGCTTGTTTTTGGGTAAAAGTTTTATTGGACTGTTATCCTCATCATATATACCTCATCATATCATAACATCATATAATACTTTGCTTCCCTTATCCAGTGCTTTTGGGTTAATTTTTTTTTTTTTTTTTTGGAATAGTCCAAAACACTGAACCTATAACAAAGAAATTATCTATTTGCTAGAATACATTATTTAAAATGAGGACAATTGTTTACATGATATGGACTTACAAGAGCCGTTCAAATCAAACCAGGACTTATGATCAAATTTCTCATGAATGAAAGCGTAACACCATTGACATTTACAGAAGACTTTAAGCACAGTACAGTACTGCAGTTGGTTCTTTGAACATTCAGCAGGTGAAGCGCCTGATCCTTCATCAGCAGATAACTTGAGAAATCGCCAACTTGAGGAAGAGACATGTCTGTCAGTGGGAAGTGTATACAGAGTCATTCACCAACACCGTATGCACATTACGGAATCTTGGCTGGGAGTTATTGCAACACATCGCCATACAGTCCTTACTTCACGCCATGCTATTTCCACATGTTAAGGAGTTCCTGGGAGGCCAGCGTTTTACACATAATGGAGACAGTCCGTTCATGGCTCCCGCGTACTAAGAAATCTTTCTACATTTGTGGTATACAAGCACTAATTCATTAGTGTAGCAGGGGATTATATAGAGAAATCAAGGGAGTTTTTACTCTTGTAACTATGTTTTGTTATTCTGTGCAATCAAAAGTCCTGGTTTGACTTGAACACCACTCACAAACAATTTTCTGTGCCAATATTTGTAAGGAATGATATAATTATTTAAAATATATAATTGTTTTTAGCTTTTTACATGAAGTTTGATTTAAAATGAGATTTGTTTGCTAAAAGAATAATACTGGTTGTTAGTGGTCTTATAACTGTTAACCCCAGTTTACATCATCTCAAGGCTCCCAAAGGGTCCAAATTCAAATCCTCTCGCAATATAAAAGCATGTTTTATATTGTTCTACATGTACAAATGACCTTAAATGACAAACCAATAACCCAAAAAGTGTACGTGCTGAAAAAGATGAGACATAATGAATTAATTGTTTTATTTCCCTGTAGGTATAGATCAGTTATTGAGCTGGTGAAATCATGGCATGATGAGAAGTTTTCCTTCTCCTACCCCAACAGATGCACCGGCTCTGTCTGCACTCACTATACACAGGTAAGGTTTACAAACCAACAACCCAAAAGCATAAAACTAACAGCTGAAACGTCTGAAGCAGTGTACATTTTTCTCCTCAGCCCCAAAACACATTATAGGTTTATTATATTTACACATGTGGTTTATTCATTCATCTTCAGTAACTGCATGCGAGTCTGGGTTTGGGTCAGAGTCAATCCGGTGCACACACATTCACACTTTTGGGGCGAAAACGTGTCAAACTAGAGCCAATCCACCTACTGGCACGTTATTGGGAAGTGCAAAGAAACCTGAAGGAAACGCACATACCTGTAGATATTGAGAGAATGTGCAACATCTGGAGCCATGTACTCCTTAAGCCAAGAGCTCAATGAATAATCGGTTTCTCACCATATGTGCAAGTCCAGCTATTGGACCTTTTGATGTAATTGTGACGTACGTTTTGGGGAACTGACCTAAATAAACATTAATAAAGGAAGCTCATTCAAAGGGGAAAATTATTCAAAAAATCCAACAGAACTGAAGGGCGAAATTTAATTCTGATGCTATTGGTTTGTAATAGCAGTGATATTACAGACTATTATGTACACAGATCTGTTACATGGGGCAGTGGTAGCTCAGCAGGTTAAGGCTCTGGGTAACTGATAAGAAGACCAGTGGTTCAAGCCACTGTTGGGCCCTTGAGCAAGACCCTTAACCCTGTCTGCTCCAGATGTGATGTATCATGGCTGGCCCTAAGCTCTAACCTCAACCGCGTAAGCTGGGATATGCAAAGAGAAGAATTTCTCTGTGCATTAATGTACCATATATGTGACAGATAAAAGAATAAATAGATGCTGTTTTTGATTTACAGTGATTTATTTTTTGGAATTTCTGTACAATGCACTTTAAGACTTGTCTTGGTGCAAATGTGGATTAAATATTAGTTTTTAAAAAAGTATTTACATCTGCGATTATTTATTTAGTATTTGGGTAATGTTTTCAATTTATGTTGAAGTTGATACTAATAATCCATCCATAGAGGTAATTGGACATGATGTAAGAAATGTAAGAAAAATGCAATCATATGCATGCGTGAGTCTGGGTCTTAACCCATGCACATTTTCGACTAAAATGGATTTTAAAAAATCCATTCTAATGTTTTGTTAGATTCTGAATGCCACACCTTTTTTTTTTTGTTCCTTCTATCCACTATTGCTTTTAAAGTGAAAATAGCAACAGTGTACAAAAACTGCAATACAGGAAACAAATGCATTTCAGTTTCATGCAAGGATTATAAATACAGCTAAAAACAACTTTGTAATTGAAAATCACAACTAAGGAGAAATATCACTGATGCAGGGAGTCATTAACCCATGCATCCTGTTCGTTTTGAATTGCAGATGGTGTGGGCCAGCACCAATAAGATTGGGTGTGCCATCAACAGGTGTTCAAATATGTATGTGTTTGGTGCTACATGGAAACAGGCCACCTTACTGGTCTGCAACTATTCCATCAAGTAATCCTTAATACAAATGCTCTTCTGGTTATTAACCAACCATCATATTAAGTACTTATGTTACAGTTACTGTGTTTCTGCTTATTTTACAGAGGTAACTGGGTGGGAGAAGCTCCATACAAAACTGGAAGGCCATGCTCAGCTTGTCCTTCTATTTATGGTGGATCGTGTCTCCGGAACCAGTGCTACAGATCAAAATCCCGAAGTCTCAAGATGTTTTAGTCACACTGATTGAAGTGAATGACTGACCAAAGAGCTCAGAAACACATTTTTTTGTGTTGCACCACTAATAATTCAGTTGATTTCTTTTGTAAAATATTGCATTTTTAAACATAAAAAAAGAAAAAATCCCACAATTGAAATAACAAAAAATCTCACATAGACTGGCTGATGTAATTGTTGTAGGGATCCTGAGAGTCAGTCTTGTGACTCTTGTGTTGTTTGTCTCTTGTCCTGTCCATGGACTGTTTGCACTGTTTCGTATGTTTGCATTACTGTAAGAGTAGCATTGCCGTTAGGTTCATGTTGAGAGTTAAGCACTTTTATGGTTTGTGTACACCCAATAAATTTTCTGACCTTATGATGACTTATTTGGAGTTGAATTGTGTTTCACCATATCCAAGTCACCATATTTTATCCAAATGTGTACGAGACTCATTGAAAGGAAATGTTTGTGTTCGGAGAAAGAAAGAAAAAAAAAAAGTCCAAAACACTTTCACAAAAATGCATGTCTACTTATGAGGTATAAGAAAAGTTCTTAAAAATATATAATTTCTATTAATTAAAAAAAAAAAAAAGAATTGATGCAAAACAATGCAAGATCAACCATCATTCGGTTAGGTTTGCTGCTCAGATTCTGAATAAAAAAATGGTCAAACTAATTACTTAGACAACATGGTGTAACTAAGCTATTCATTTTGGCATTTAAATCCACTTTTATAACCCACTTTATCTTAAGTTATGTTGTATATCTCTCTTAATGACCTAAACTAACTGACTGTATATAGCTACTTTAATATTTATCATTGTCAATGATTTAGTGCACAAACCTGGATGTTCGAGAAGAAAGAACTCAAACTGCGCTAACATTTCACGTGTAAAGTTCATCCTGGCTTGAGTACAACAGAATACAATTTCTTTATCTTTTTATTCTTGATTACATTATAACAATTTTCATTATATCGGTTAACGACGTTGGATATTGTGCAACGAAAACCATGGTTCGGTTAAAATGTAAATCTGATCCTGGACCCGCTGTTAGGGAGAGCGTGAAAACAGGCTTTTATCACCTCCATAATGCTTTCTATTCATCCAGCCGGACCACTTGTGCTATAAAACAGGAGCAAAATGGCTTTTAAAACCATAAACTGCGGAAACATGACCACTTCCTGTTCATACAGTGAATTAGCTATGGTATTGTTTTTTTTTTTATAACAGCATTACACTGAGCAGTGAGTATAAACACAGTGAGTATAAACATACACCTTTTCAATTCATTAGAAAGATATATTTGTGCCTTTGGAATTTTCTTTTTATTGGTTCCTATTGTGACTTAGGATATAGTTTGGTGTTGAGTATTAAACAGAAGTCTGTGTCCATCTGTAAACAAATGTTGCCTAATGAATAAAGATGATTAATATGGCACTTGATCATTCATCACATCCATCGTGACAGTGTGTGAGAACTTGTGTGTGTGAAGTAGTAGTGAGTTTCATGAGGACACTGGAAAGTGAAAACCCCAGTGCTGTTGTGTAATTTAATGCTTTCAGGTGAGTCCATCATTTTATAGCCATGGGAAACTAAACACTGATTTATTTTCCACATGTTTCATGTGATATCACTGAGAGAGGATATTGTACAAGTGTAAGTTTCTTCCTTATGTCTAAACGACCAGGTCCAAACTGAACCCATGTGCAGAACCTAATAGAAAATCCCTGTACGGAACGACATAATGTTGCTTTTTTTATACGAGATATAATTATTGAAAAGTGGTGTAAATCTTAACCCATTACACTAAATTTGTTATATGGATTATTGAGTTCTTGTAGTTATTAGAATCACTTAAACTCCAAACGTCAATGCATCACAAACAAGTATGTCTACGAATAATTTCAGCTTGGACGTCATTCCTTTTTCGAATGTATTTCATTATTTGCGGTTAAAGAGGTGCCTTAACACCGTGTACCTTTTTGTTTTACTCATTCACCAAATCATTCTATCGTGGATAATCTTTGAAAAACGATGCAAACTTGAAGAAGAAGAAAAAAAAAAAAACAATTCTGCTTAAATTAACACGAATTGTCTATTTGAGTTTCTATCATCCTGTTGCTATGGCGACAGCTGTCATATAGATTGCTCCTCTATATGAGCTTGGTTACTGTTTAACCTCCCCACCCACATTTGCCCAGATTAGGAGAATCAATAAGATAACAGGAGTACCGGCCTTCCAGAGCTCCGACAGCACCTTCCTCTAAAAAAAGGCAGTACGCTGCACCAAAACTCTTCCATCCACTTTCCATCTCAGACTTTAGTTGTACTTACGCAGAAAAGGACAGCAGAAGCAAAAAGCGCCAGCTGTAGAACACGAGGAACGGCATGGTCAATGTTAACACTCAGGCCGGCACTAATATGGAGCTTCCGTATGGTGAGTAGATACACTTTCTCTCACTCTCTCTCACTCTCTCTCTCTCTCTCTCTCTCTCTCTCACGCCGTCCTCTCTGTCGTCCTCTCGCTAACGGCTTGGTGTAATAGTGAACGAGGCCAGATGTTTCCCTGCTGACTTCAGGTAGAGAAATGTAGCCATGTGGGACTTGTCACAGACGGAGTGAAAGCCGCCATTAGCGTCGTGAGAGCTTTTGTTGTGTTTGGGAGGTGTGGCAGAGCCATGATGGCTGTAAACAGGGCCTACATGTAGCTACAGGTGAATGATGCAGAGAGAACTTCCTCTTTTGTGTTACGCTCATGGAAAATGTTTGCACAAAGTAAATACGGCAGATCGTTGAAAAATACGTATTGTGCGAAATGACATTTTTTTTATACTTACACAAACACGGCAGACAGATTTTACTGTGAGAAAATTTGATGTTCTCGCTGAGTCCGGACACCTGACCTAATGCAAGACAGACTTCATTTATCTAGTTGAAACTTTTACTCTTATTTAACACGGATTACTTACCCGGTGTACTATGAAAATAAGCCGTGCTACAACTCAAATACTCAGTTTTCGTTTGAAAAGCAAACTGGTGCTTGAGTGGTGCTCTACAGTAGAGTCAAGTGCAAAAGTTTGCATACCCATAGGGCCCTTCCAGTGAGGTCTTCCATCCTCATGTGTTGCAAACACGACAGATAGCTTCAGTTATTTCTTGTAATATCTATTTTAACTCTTCGTGATAATATATGCTCTCATGAATGGGTCTTGACAAAAATTTACCGTCTTAATTTTGTTTTGTTTTTTTCTTATTTGTTCCAAGCTATGCCAACATTTTCAACTTTTTGGAATTAGTTTTATTCGAATTAAATGGGATAAATTTGAACATTTAGATACAGTGTTGGCCAAAAGTATTAAGACAAAAGTGGAATTCATCCTTTTAATGACATTCTCAATTTATTATTTTTTTAAATGACAATTAAAATAAGAATTATTTATTTTATGCAATGAAGTTGGCGAACAATAATCAGTATAAATAATCTGTCTGGGTATAAAGTCAAAAAGACATACTCTCTGCAGTACTCTGGAGTCACTCGCTCAATCCATGCCTGCTTTATTTCGTCCTGAAGATCATATAAAGGAGACGGTTTCTCGACTGCTGCAACCTTCTTCACCATCATCCAACAGTTTTTCTTTCAGTTTGAGTCTGGAGATGGCACATGCCATGCCTTCAGAAGCTTGAATACCAATATCACATTGACAGTTTTTTCACTAGTTTTTCAGTTGCTTTGCACAAATGTTCAGCCTGATAGGCATAAATTAATGACATTATTAAAATCACCTGATTTTGAATTAGGTGATTTTTTGACAGACTTTAATAATGAATAAAGTTGAATAATGTTGACAGTCCACACATTAGAAAAGTGAAAAAATCATGTGACCTCAGCGACTTTAGAAATGGTTGAACCTCCTAGAATTTTTTATTTACTTGTTTGTCTTCACAAAATGGTGCAAAAAAACCCAAAAAGCATTCAGTGAGCAGCAGTTCACCAGAATAAAAGAATACAGTTCTCTTTCATGTCCGTGATATATAATCCCCTGCTACACTAATGCACTTATCCCAGTGTTTTACTTATGCTTGGATACCAACAAGGTAGAAAGTTTTATTAGAACGCTGGAGCCATGATCAGACTGCCTGCTTCATGGCTGAAATGCTGGCCTCTCAGGAACTCCTTTAATTGTCCAAAAATATGGAAATGGCTTGTGTACAGTTAACACAGACAGATGTGTTTCTTTTGTTTTGTTTCTTTTTCTTTTGTTCACAAGACGTTATCGGGCAATTTTCAACCATCTGACATTCACTCACTGAATGTTCATGGCAACGACTGCAGTGTGCTTCAAGCCACCTCGTCCAGCATCGTTATTCATGGGCGTATGGCCTTCTTTAAAACATTTGCACCATTCAAATGTTTTACCGTGGCTAAGAGTCTCATCAATGTACTCTGCTTAACATCTTCTGTAAATTTCAATTGGTTTTACGAGTTTACAAGAAATTTCATACAACTAATTTTTATTGCTTTAGAGTTTATAGTCTAGGAGCCGCATTTGGGCCTACAGTGAAGCCTTTAATTCCACCTGTTCAGCTGTATGACTGGTTTCTCCTTCAGTCCTAAACCCCTTTGGATAAAAGAGTCTGTCAAATAAATAATTGTAACATTTACATTTTGGCTGAATGCCCTTTAAGCCTCTTTCTGGCGCTAAGATACTCAGAACAAATGCATTGTACTGTACAGTCGTTTCACAATCAAAGAATGCTTCAGATTAGTGTTGTTCTGCTAATACCTGCTGTGTAATTTTCAGAATAGCAAATACAAAAATCTCCATATTTATGATGGATATAACTGAACACGTTGCTACTATTCAGTAGCAATTGCAGTAAATAATTATCATATTTAATCATGTGATTATAATGAAACAACAAGTAACACAAAGTTATGCCAAGAAATTGTACATGGCATCATGTAAAAACTATAGAAGGAAAAGTCAAATAACATACATTAGAAAGTGGAACAATTTATTTTCTAGAGAAATGTATTCTTGCACTAAAAGTGAGATTAAGTTAAACAATTTCCAATAAACAATGCAAAAATAATAATAAAAAATATTTTCAATGAAAGTAGAATAAATAAAACCAATATGGCGTACAACTGACAAATTATCTTATTAAAATAAAGAATCATGTGAAGGAAATAATGGGTGGGAAAATAAAATTACCATTCCTACATGTGAAAAATAAGCAAAAAGGAAACAAAATATTGTAAAAAAAAAAAAAAAGTGAAAAGAATTAATTCATTTAAAAAACTTAAAAAATCAATTGTGTACAAAAAGCCTATTAAAAATCACGTGAAAAAAATCTGCAAATGAAAATAATCATGTTAAAATATGTGTAAAAATAAATGCAAAAATGAACCCTGCAAAAAAAAATCAGATTTGGCCATTCATTTAGAAAATCACATGTAAAAATCACATGTGAAAATATATTTATCATGTAAAAAAATCACTTGTAAAAATAATGTGACAATCACATGTGAAAATGAATTGTTTAAAAATCACTTTTAAAAAAATCATGTAAAAATCATAACATATAATAACGCAAGAATATATTATTAATGTAAAAATCACATGTTTGAATGAAAATGAAAAATAAATCATTCAAAAAATCACATCAAAGTAAAAAAAAAATACATGGCACTCAAAACAGTATGGTTAACCTTAACCTCAGAACACACTTGCCTCTTTAGCAAGATGCTGGCTGCAAGGATAAGCTTCGATGAATTGCCTAGCCGTTACAACCTGGGCAAATAACTCCCCTCCAAACATAGCAGGATCCCTGGCTAAAAGTAAATAAAAGACATGCAATTGAACAGGTCTAAAGCGAGGAGGTATGTTTACCCTGAAAAAGTCAAATTACTCTGAGGAGGCGGTTCAGCACTCCACACTTTCAGGGCCTTTTAGGGATTAGGACACCAAAGAACACGAGGCAACCGAAACGCAAGATTTTAAGAGTGAGCAATGCTGCTAAAAGTGGATCTTATACTCAGTGACTTGATTCTAGGAGGGGGAAATATTTTCATGATCAATAAGGTTATATAAAATTAAATATTAAAATACAAAAGCAAACTTTGCTGAGAGCAGGTTTAACAGAAACTATTTCCGTGTCACATGCTCACATTCATATAAATAAAAGATAAGTTTTGGCAGTACATTGGTCAGAACTCACTCTCACACATACATAGGAAAACCTAAAACCAGTCTCAGATAATGTTCTGTCTTTCTGTCTGTCTGTATGTATGTCTGGATTTATGTCTGTATGTCTGTCTGTATGTATGTCTGGTTTTATGTCTATATGTCTGTCTGTATGTATGTCTGGTTTTATGTCTATATGTCTGTCTGTATGTCTGCTCAGCCAGCACCATTTTGTAGCTGGCTGGACAGAATGTAGTGAAACCTTAGCAGTTATTAGGTATTTGAAGTTAAACCTGTGCCATAAATAAAATCAAAATGTTGTGTCACAGCATTTAGGGCTTTTATGGATGAATATAGCAATTTACCCTCGAGGTAGACATGGCTATATTTTGTAACTCAACAGAGCGAAACAACCCGAACTATGCAAAAGACACAAAAATGATGATAATGCACCTCATCAAGAAAAATCCTCAAGAAACAGAAATAAAAACTTGACACAGAATGGCTTACTCCAAAAAAAAAAAAAAAGGTAAGTACACTATGAAAACTAAACCTTCAAAGGTGTATGGACAGATCAATGTATGCTTATTCTAGTTATTCTTTTGGTTATTGTTTTTGTTATTATTATGGTTATTAAAACCAGTTTGTCTCATATGCTCTGTGGCGTTAATAAAAAGCAGTAGTGTGAAGTGCCACTATAAGATAAAACACAAATCCGCATCAGTCTGAGGTGAGGGCATGTAAAATAATCAACTGAAAACATATTGTTATGCGCTAAAATCAAAATGCTGAGTAGAAGTGAAGTTATGTTTACCAAATTATGTCACAGCATCACGCAAAACTGGCTAGATTTATTGAAACTTTTGCAGTACTTTTATATCTACCTAACGTTTAAGCTGCATCATAAGTGAAATCAAAATGTTACATAAAAGCAGTGCTATGAACAGTTATGTGCTATGTAATAATCTACTTTAATAATCTACTAATAATCTACATGCACAATGTAAACAAACACCTGCACCAACCAATATTAATTAGAAAAGCCAAACTGAATATTTCTACTGGGATTAGTTCATATTTTCACTGCGGAAATAACAGCGCTGAAGTGGTATATGTGAATTTGAACATAAAATTTAATCTTCATCCGATCTACTTTTTCAATTTCTCATCGGTAATTCATTCTTCGATTACCGAACAGGGAGTGTACTTGGCTGACGACAAAAGAAGTACAACTCAGCGTAAACAAGGCATAAGGCACTTTACCTTACATTAATTTTATTTCTTTGTATTAATAAATTAGACTGAAATTGTACTGAACGACAGGCTTCAACCTCACATAGTAATATCACTGATCACATTAAAGCTGATGAGCTTTGCTTTCTACAAACCCTTTTCCAGTTTAATACAGTTTAAACTATCTATCTGAGCATACAGCTTGATGCTGAAGTATACATGTATTAGGAAAGGTGTTGCTTGAAAATCTTCAATTTCTGATTTTAAAGTAAACTTGTGAAAGGTGAAACGACTAACCTAGCTGTACTAATCCTATCTAACATTTTTGTTGAAGACTACACAACATTTTTGGACGTCCCTCTGGATACGTGTTACATGATAGATTTAGCATTTTCCTGGGTTAGCATTTCATCATTTCATCACCTCAGCAAGGATATCCTGAAATAAAAATAATTTTGGGGAGATAATATCAATTACAGTCTTAAGACTGAGCTACTGTATGAACTGTTGTACAAAAATTAAATGTGAAAGAAACTAGCTATTTGCTAGATATGTAAAGACACTAATTTTTGCTAGCCAGCTAGTTATTTTACCTAGCGAGCTGATTGTGAGAGGAAACTTTGCCTTGTTTTTTTGTGATACCACCATGTAACTGTCTGTCTGTGAGTAAGTTGTGACTAGTTAGCAGTACTTTTTTTTATTTTATTTTAAATGAATCATTTATTGCTGCTTGCAAAGTTGAAACATTAATTTACTTTGTCCTTTGTGATAAATTAACGGATCTGTGTAAGAAGGCGCCGCCTAGACTTTTCCGCCTACATGGATTCCTTGAAACTCTTGTTTATCCCATTAACTTTCCAGGAACCATTGTCCTTTACTTCTGTGAAGTGCTCTTTCTTGATTAGTTTTACTGTAGTTATTAAATATTTTACGGATGCTTTAAGACAAATATTCTAATGATAAACTGAAGATTTACAGCTGAAGCATAATTCCATGGCACCAGGTCATACGGACAACATTTTGAAGTAATAAGCAATAGACATATTTGATCACTTTATCTCTAATAATGGCACAGACCAAAATGTAATAAGGAATAAAATAAAAGTTTGATGAAAGTCAGTTACACTGGGAGGGTAAATCTTAAGCAGGTAGAAGGTGAGATTCATAGGCTGTGTTGGCCAGTGGTGACTTACAGTAGGTGGTTAAGGCTCTGGGTTGCTGATTGGAGGGACAGCGGTTCAAGCCATGTCACTGCACGCATGATCTTCGCTGTTTTGTCATTTGGCAAGACCCCTCACAGGACATCCGGGGTAAAACTTGTGCCAGAGCTTGTAGATCAAATAATCTGAAGGGGAGACCCATAGGATAAAAGGGACAAAACCCAAGAAAAAAAAAGACATTTTAGAGTAAGGACTAATGTGTGAGGAGTGCTGTTATAGGAAATAAATCAATGCCAGGGGGCGTGTGATGGACCAGAATGAGAAGCAGTTACCATACTGTCCTATAATTACTCCTTCAAAATCATAGCAACTTCCCAAATATTATCTTTCATTTACTGTACTAATAAAGGTAATTTATTTTCTCAAATGTAATTAAAATTTAAATGTGTTAAGTTTTATACATTTTATAGCTGACATGGTGGATTAGTGGTCAGCACTCTGGCCTTGCACCTCCAGGGTCTGGGTTCAATTTCCGTCTCGGGGTCTGTGTGCAAGTCCAAAGACATGCAGATTAGGCTAATAGGCATCCCTAATTGGCAAGATAAAGCGGTATAGACGATGAGTGAGTGAGTGAGTGAGTGAGTGAGTAAGTTATACCTTTTATAGGCTTTAAAAGATTAAATGTTGTGGAACATCCATGATACAGAATGGTTTCTGTTGTTGTTCATGCTGTAGCATAAAAATCATCATTTCTTTGTCTCCTTTCATTAATTGGTCACAATAAAAAGAAACTGTCTTGAAGACTTTACCATGGCAGAATTTAAACAAAAATGCCATCCAACAGTGTATACTGGTACCTGAAGTTGCAGTGGAGGTGTGTAAAGGAGTATTAACTCCACACAATTGACACTATTTGCTGTGAACCCAGGGCTTCTATGAAATCTCAATGTGACAGGCATTAAGGGATTAGGATCACTAGCGGGCAGCGTGCAAGTGCTGCAAGGAGGCAGCGTCTCCCACACACATTCAGAGTGCAGCGTACACACACACACATAACAGTGAGGCCTGAATGGGCAAGCTGCTCCATAAGAGAGGCTGAGGAGCCTGAAGTCGCTGGGCCTGCATCTGCTGATTAAAGAGCCCAGGATGTATGGAGAACATGGCATTTCGATGAATCCAGGTACTGATCTGCTAGAATGCACTCTCCTTTACATACCTCAAACTGTGGAATGATAGCGATGACTAGTTTACAGACTGTCGTTGTGTTGGATTTGTTTACAAGGCATTTAACTGTCTTTTAGTTTAAGGAAAGATGTTTGGTGCTACATTATTGTGTGAAGGTGATTAGCTGTGTGAAAATGGTGCATGAAATGTGCTCCAAAATTGGACATTTTTTGTATCTATAGGATTTTAAAATAGAAATGTGTAGGAAAGGCTTGAAAAGCATCCTACAGAATCAAATTCATGTACTTATTAAACAGAAAGAACATTTTCCCTACTTCCCCGTGTTCTCCATGCCCATTTTTTTTGTCATCCATATGAAAAGTGATAGAGTTTACTGTCTGAGAAAGGGTTTCTTGAGAGTTCCTGACATAGTACGTATGTAATGGTGGCTCAAAGGTTAAAGCTCTGGATTACGGGTCAGAAGGTTAGGGGGTTCAAGCCCCAACACTGCCAAAACGTCCCTGTTGGGCTCATTAGCAAGCGACGTAACCCTTACTACTCCAGTGGTGGTCCATCACATCTCACCCAACCCTCTGACTCCAGCTTCCAAACAAGATAAAGACTTCTACCTAGAAACATTTTGTTCTACAGCGGTATTATAATAACAAGGGGTGTGGCTAATGCATTTAATTCGCATATGGGTGTAAAAGGAATTTTATATTCATTAATTGTTGATGATTATTGTACAGGCAATGCTTTCAATGCATACAGTATGACTTCATGTTAGACTTAAGGCTTAAGGTTATTGTGCTATTGAGTATTTTCAAATATCATGTTTATGTAGTTAACCTTTATGTTTGTGTTGTTTATTTTTTTTTAAGAAATATTGTTGGACGTGGACAGTTTAGTAGTCTTTCTATACAATGGCATTAGTGAAAATTCTCAATGTTTAATAAGAGTTCCTTAAAACCTTAAGAGGAAAAAAAATTAAGGGTTCTAGATAAACTTCTTTTAAACACAAAAACACTTATTAACCCATTAACACATGACATTTTCCACCAGGAATATCATCGTTTCTATAGTTTTAATTCTTACAAATATCCTGTTCACATTTGCTAATATCAGTGTAGCGCTCATTCTTTTACTTGTAAAGGTACACACAGGAAGACCACATGGTGGAGCTACTCGACTCTGCCTGCACCCAACACAAAGCACAAAGTCTTTAACGATCCATAGTAGTTCCACTCTATTTGGTATCTATTTTCTACTTTCTGTTAACTATATATACTATATTCTATTATATTATAATAGAACTATTATACTATATATTATTTCTGTATATAAACTAACTATTTTAAATGACATACTAAACAATTTTACATCAGGGTATATTAGACATTATTTATAATATAAGTTAACACTAGCAAAGCATAAACTTTACATTAATTAGTAATGTAATGTTAACAAAGCAGTGTATCTTAAAGAATGGCATCTTGCGTATAGTACTTAAATTTATCTGACTGTTATAAGATTACAGGACGCCATGGCATGCTTTTCAACCTCTAGCACTACAATACAATATTTACAACCTGTCCGATTTAAAGCAAGCTCAAATTCTATTAACTAGAGTAAGTCTAAACGAGTAAATAATACTCTATACACTACAGTCCTACAAATATTTTTTGCTCTCCCCAAACAAACTCAATCTGGCAACCATGTCTGGGAACGACAACAACCTTGGTTAGTGCTTTGTATGGCTTTATGAATCCCAGCCTCCCCTTTAAATTTAATGTAAATGTGGTGATGACATATGTCTATATTAAATGTAGAAATGTACCTATTATTTACTTTTTATTGCAAAGCAAATGACTAAAAACACATTTTTCTGAAGAAATCTCCATAGAAGGCTGTAGAAGCCCTGCAATGTCTCTCCATTGGTGCAGAATTGCAATCTTTTAATAAGTCAGTTTATGATAACATGGAGAAAATATGTGCAGACGGGTTATCTATAGGAAAAAACATATTTCAGAATTTGTTAGACAGCAACCCTCCCATTTTATCCAGGCTTGGGACCGGCACTGCATTCATGGCTGGGTGGTTTGGGCACAGGCTGGGAATCGAACCCGGGCCTAATTTTCTATTTAAAAAAAATAGTTTTTTATTTATATTTCTAGCAAGCTGTCACACCAGCATAATCTCTATATAATGTATATAATTTGTGTGGGGAAGGATTTATTTTTGTTGACCAACATAAGTGTTTTAAATAGTTGTAGCTACAGAAAGCTATTGGAGAGGTCATATCAATGGGGTGGTGTTTGAGACTTTAGGAAGGTTGAAAACTAATCATTCAGCTGCTTTCTGGGTCGGATCTTCTTGAGAAGCAGACCTACTATAGGAGCAAGTTGTAGTCGTCCAGACAATGTAGTAGTCCAGACAACTAAAATGCACCTGAGCAGCCTATGTGGATAAAAATGGACAATACCTTGTTCATTGACTGTCTATAGTTACTCCAAAGACCTCAATGTCTTCCAATGTATTTACAATGTTGCACACCTCTGGGAGTTTGCACATTGTTTGGCTTGTGATTGAACATTGCTAATTTTTTACACAAATGAGGACTAACTGCACTCAGTTATAACTTATTCTGCATAACCTATACACTTAAAATCTGATACACTTATATTTCAATTCTATCTTTTTACTTGTACATCTTGTAAATTTTACAGCTCATTCTTGCTATATTTGTATAATTTCATCTGCTTTCATATTTTATTTCTTTATTTAAATACTCTTATTTTCTTTTTTTTATTTTAGGTCACGGGCATTAAGCATTTCACTGTATATCATACTGTGTATGGCTGTGTATGTGACAAATTAAAATTCGATTTAGATGTCCTTTATGTATGTATGAAGCCTTGTACCAATGAGCCAAAGCAACAGTAATAGGTACCAGTAATTTGTCTATTTTAAGAATCACCAGGTGGAATAAAGGGGTGTCAAGTTCAGCACATTAACAAAAAAGCTAATTGTTTTTGGAGCTCACCAATCACATTATCCAGATGCATAAACTTTGGATTTCTTATATATCATTTATAACAGGGATCATTAACCTTATGCGTAAAGGGGAGAAAGGACTGTGTTTTTTTCCCCTTTGGTAGACTCAACAAAAATTTAGAAAAAAAATCAGAAACTTTGATGAAATAATTGGTGGTATGGAAGTTCGAATTGGTAGGAATTACTTTGGTAGGAATGTACATTTTCATACTGATGAGTGTGTTTTAATAAATCCACACTTTGCTAATGTATTGAATTTCTAAAGACAACTTATTTTTAAGGAACAACTTTGAAAATTACTATATACCATCTCTACAAATGAAGTCCATTAACAGAGCATAAAGAAAATAGAAGAGAAAGAACCACCACCTAATTCCAAATGATTATGGATCAGTTATTTTACTTAAGGAATTTCTCATTTTGTGAAATGCAGATCATGTACACATCTATTGGAATGAGGTGAGGCTTGCATATTCAGGGAAGATTCTGTTGAAAGTATTGCTCTTCAAAAACAGTGATACTCCACAGCAGTGCTACTGCCATTTTCATGCTGCCCCTAGGGAGAGCAGTGTGTACAGAATATACTATATTGTATAGAATCTCTATATAATGTCCATACCATAGCATAATGTTGTAATAAATGATGGCCTCAAACCCATCAATAAAACATTAAATAGCTAATGAGCGGTTTAGTTGTTTTACATTTGGCTTTTTATAGTGCTTTATAGTACACTGTGATAACAAATAATTCAATATAATTCATTTTTAAAAACAGGTTTCAAGTTTTATTGCATAAAAATACTGTATTTTGCAAAATAAACAACAATATCCCCCTTACACTTTTACTATTTACAAAAGGCAAAGAGACCAGACCAGCAGCATCTATTTTTTTTTTTTTTTTTTTAACAATTAATGACCACCATCTCTTG
>JAOVVB010000018.1:19739428-19750882 GCA_028570985.1 Heterobranchus longifilis | reverse complement strand
ACACACACCACACACAGATCGGCCGAGCTTATAGCTACTGAACCCTACGATTCAGTCTACAGCGATGTTGCATAGGGCAGGCAGAAGTAAGGGGTGCTGGCAGCCGGTGTAGCGCTCGTCACTCACCATGTAACAGACAGGCAGTTTTATCGAAAGTAACAGCAGACACCCTTATCATCACCTTTTGTGCCACACTAGGAGGTAATAATGTATCTCCTAGGGAATGGGAATTATCAAGTACCTCCTGATACCTAGGTGCTGCTGTGGTTTGTGTTGCGAAGTGTCACAATTTTATAAATATCCTAATTTGATTCCTTTCCCCCCCCCAATTTCATACAAATTCAAACAAACTCGGCAAATTATTTCCTCGGGAGATGTTGTACTGATGATTATACAGGAAAAGCAATAGTTCACTCACTCTGTGATTGATTATTTCGAACAATGCAGGTTGATGATTGGTTGTTGGTAATAGGCGTAATCAGTGATTGGTACAGGCAACTACACTGTTTGCTGATTAGTTGGTTGGGACCAATGGTGGTCAATTATTAGTTGTCATCTAATGGAGGATGATGATTGATGGGAACAATAGTTAATCAGTGATTGTTGTTGGGAATTGCTGTGGTTGGTATTTAGTTGTCGGGAACAATGGCGGACGGTGATTGGTTACTTGGAACCGTGCCGGAGAGCTATATTGGGTGGACTGTCTGCAAATGCGCCACTATTCGAAACAAAATTAAATGATGCCAAGATAATAATGGTGATAATGATACAAAAGGGAAACTGATTGGCTTTAAAACAATATTAGAGAGAACTTGATGGTCCACTTCAGTTCCAACACCAGCTAATTACAATTTAATAAACACACCATGACACAACATAGCTACACCATAATAAGTGAAATTCTTGTACATAACAAGTAGTATGTAGTTAAACAGAATAATATACAGCAGGCAATCATATGAGCATTAGAAATGTAATAAAATATGTACTTATATATATATATTTTTTTATAACTGCAGCACTCTTCCTCTTCTATCAGAAGATAAATATTCCTGTTTCTTATTTACAAGATGTACAAGAGAGGTATTCAAACTGTAGGCGGACCTCCTTTGGGGCATAGAGGATTTGCTGGTGGGGAGATGGGAGGTGGGGAGGGATATGCATAATGGATTTTACCCATGTAGGAAACAACAGGAAAATTACACCGTGTACACAAGCTGCTGGGCTGTGAACAGAGGAGCGTGTGCACGACAGCGCTGCAGAAATTTGTCTCATCAGCTGTGAAAGATGGAGAGTCAGATTTGACTGAAAAACAATTTGTGCTAAATGTACTCCCGCAAGGTGCTTTTTTTTTTTAGGAACATATACTTATTAATGCAATCACCTAATCATGTGGTATTAGCATAATGCATAACGTCTTGCAGATTGAGAACAAAACCTTTAGGTAATGTTCACATCAAACATCAGAACGAGGAAAATGTGATCTTGGTGAATTTATTCATAGCACGGTTGGTGTTAGAGAAACTGCTGCTGATCTGGGGGTTTCACTCTGGATTTTAAACGGAATGGTGCGCAAAAAACAGCAAATGTCAAGCAACCAGTAGTTGGAGTGGTCGAGTGGAAACCGCTTGTAGATGAGAAGCAACTCTGGTATGCAGAAAAACATCTCATAAAGCATGACACAATAGCAGAACCACTGGAACCCAAGGCTAAAGTGGGCAGAAGCTCATTTGAAACTGGTCAGTTAAGGATGAGGAAAACATTGCCTTGTACAGTAGGTGATGATATCCTGGATGTGTGTTTTATGTTCTTCTAGCCGTATCTGACCAAACGGTTTGAGTTCCACAGATGAATAAAATTTAGATTTTAAATATTTTACCGTTCTGCTAGACTCAGCAGAGGATGACTACATAAAAATGAAAATCAGAATGAACGATGAGTATTATGTAATCAACATGCATCAATAATAAATCAGATTTCAGCTGGTTTTGGGAATGTGAATCTAATTGAAATGGGACTGCTTCAGATTTCAAACAGCAATTTCTTTTCACAAGAACTTGTGAAAGACCACCTTTCAGAAAGCGATGCTTAACATGGACGATAACCGGCTAGTTTTTTGTGTAACATGACCAAGTCAGGTTTGATTAAGGCTTAAGCATGGCATCAGCAATCCTCTTGTTTGTTCCTGATCGGATTCCTGGTCAAGACAGTTTGCAATGATCGAATATGTAGCGGTAGTTTGCAGGGCAAAGTGGTGCATTCACTGGAATCAAAGCCCAGCATTAGTGACCTACATCTAAGCAAATAAAATTCATGGATAAATGACCATGAACATGTACAGTGAGATGTTTAGAGCAGTACTGCATCAAGCTCTTCAAACATGGTCCAGATCTCTCCAGCACTTGGGGCATTTTCATGTTAGGGCTCGGTGATCGTTTCTGAGAACACTTGACCTCAAAGTCTGGTTCATTTTGATCAGTGAGAACACAGTGTTTCCATGCTTGGGAAACATATCGAGCATAGAACGAATCAGATATGAAAGCCGTATTGTACCTGAGAAAAGAAGTAGATTGCTGTTCAGACGCGACATCATCAGGGCTGTCCGTCTTCTCTAAAATCCCCATTTTTCTTTTCAAATGAGTCTTCAATATAAATATCAGCCTTTCAGGCGTAATCCTACTTCATAACACTAGCACTATGCTTTCAGGCTCAACCAGCTGTCTGTGCTTGTGTCAAAGAGGACAGGAGACATTTCTTGATTGCGTTGATGGTTTGCTGATTACAAAGCCCAGGACTTTGTACAGAGACGGTTTCTATCTCCGAGCACCCATTTCAGTAATAGCCATCAGAATAGAAAAATGGTTCACAGACCCAAGGACACGGTGTCGTTTATGTGAAGCGTCACTCTGACGAAGGTTAATAATACTTTTATTTTGACTTTTGCCTGACGTATGCATGTCAGGAAGCACGTTCTTGTTTAAATATGGAAGTTCTGCTTTTATCATTAATGTCGTAATGAGAATAAACCGCTTTTGCTACCTTTTAGTCTCTCAAATTATGGAGAAAGAAAGAAGCTTGGCAAATCTTTTACAGTTATTAATCATAATCCTGGAAGGCCACATGATTTCCCAGTCAAAGAGTCCCAATTCGTAATTTCCAAGCTTATTCGATGGAAGTTGCCAAACAGTCTTTAGTCTCAGTCTCAGAAGCTCTGCCACACACACTCGCTGATGTCCACTGTACATTTAGTACGCATCAACCTACAGGAAAGGTTTTAGATTCTTATTTCTGTAAATGTAAGACCACTGAGTGGGTTTTTTTTTTTTTTGTGTCTCGCGAAATACTGACTGTTTTTTGTTGCATCACGCCTCCATGGTGTAAGGGTGTAGTCAAGTGGCGGCTTCTCGTGAATAAATGCAGTTTATCTCCTCACACAAGACACTCAAGACTTAACCATCCTGGAGTCCAGCTCTTCAAGACCCCTGACCTGATCTTATTTCTTGCTTACTAGTCCGATGATGGTCCGATCTTAGAACAGAAATGGTTTTATTCACGCATAAAACAAAGCATGAGCCGTAGTGGACGAAGTGTAGGCTGTATGCCAAGAGATTCCACTTTTGTGCTTATTGCATTATAATTCACTTAGGTTTACTCGCTCAGCCGATGCTTTAGCAGGACGAGTAAACCTTTTCACGTCAGTGGTTTATACGTAGTTGCGTGGACCGTTACCCTGGAGACATTAGATGGAATTGAATATACAACCTCTTCCTATGTGAGATATACAGTACTGTGCAAAAGTCTTGCGCCAGCCCTCGTTTCTTCAGATTAAATTAAACAATGTAGAATTAGGAACAAATGTTTTATTGCGACCGGCTACAAAATGCAAAGCAACAACCTCAGCAGTAGCCTCATTTCCCCTCTCGTCTGTTCCAGCCACTCAACTCTCAGCATCACCAGTATATTAATCACCAGCCTGATCATCTGCACCCGTTTCTTACTGGTTAACGCCTTAAACTAGATATTTTTTAATGCTTGATTGATGCTTGGGTCACTGTGGAGCTTAATAAGCAGAGAACATTCCTCTAAAACTGATCAGGTACAAAGAGGGGAAAATGTTTCAGGAAAGCTGGAGAACTGCTCAAGCATACCTTAAAAAATGCAAGAAAGTTTTGCTTTTTGGATGCAAAATCTGAAGAAAAGAACGATGCCTCACGACGTCTTTTTTTTTGCACGGTACTGTAAATATAAGCAAGGATTTTTTTTTTGTTGTTGTCATTTTTGATCAGGGTCTCATACAGTAATTCCTGAGTATGACCAGAACAACTACGTACAGTACACATTTGTGGTTTAAACACTCGGCGCAAGTCACTTTAACGCCCACTTCCTGATCAGTGGGAGAGGAGAAGAAGAAGAACAGTGCTGCAGCTGTGTGGGATACGCTCAGTAAGCTCAGACAGCGAAAGGAAGAGAGCAAAGAAAGAGAGAAAAACGAACGCTCGTCCATAAAGAGCCGCCTGCCTTTACTTCCTCCTGCGGATTTTCCATCCTCTGCGATCGGATCGCGGATATCATCCGTGCTGTTACGTGATCAGGATTTAACAATGATATATCTGGTATGTATTGAAATCTGAGCTGACGATGATGTTCGGTTATGGACAGTGACACCGTAAGAAAGAAAGTGGAGGAGTCGAGTGATCCATTATGACAAGTGCTTTTGAAAAATCTAGGGTACGTCATGGTTTTAACATTGGTAGATTTTTGTGAAATGAATGGATAATGTTTGGAGGTGAACCCGACCGGATGTAGATCAGATATTTGTACACTTCTTCTCTGTGTATATACTGTAGCTGATCAGTGTTTCATCGGAAGCTTTCACTCAGGAAAGGAAAATCATTAAGCTAAGGCAGACCAGCACCTAGTCGTAGTAGTTTAGTCAGGCTTTTACAGTATGTGTATTACAGTGATCATAATGATGTGGGATTTTCCGTCGGATTTCAATAGTAGAAACGGACCCCCCGAAAAAAGGAAACGTTATTCTGCTCAAGGTTTCATCAGATCCACTGCCTCTGGATGTAAGGTGGGAATACACCCTCGATGGGATGCCGGTCCATCACAAAGCATTTAAATACAAATTTTCAGTAGATTTCGTTCACAGCCAGTGGTGCTTCATCTATGTTGGAGGACATTGGCGTCCCCAGAGGAAACCCAAACAGGCATTGAAGAAACACGAAGACGCAACGCTATGCATTTTCTCGTCGCCTTAATGAGCTCGAACAGATGCCCTGAGGTAATTCCAGATTAAGAGCAATGTGGGAGAGGCATGTGGAAACAGTGAGTTAATAGAGGAAACAACATAGGTAATTATTTAAAGACTTCACTAGGGAAAATGAAGACTCGGATTAATTTGGAGAGAGAACCAAGAGCTCATTGGGTACATTCGGCGAGGCCGATGCTTCATTATTAGAGACATTAAAGATGATGGCTGTGTAAAGTTACACCTCCCAGGGACTCGAGAACTCTCATCTTCCATTGTGGGTATTAATGGACACAATTAGCTTGTGGGGGTTTTTTTTTTTTTAAAGGAAATGGAGCTGTGTGTGTCTTTTCAGAATAAATTGGATTTCTGGGCAAGCATGACATAAGACTGGGCGAGGATATTAGAGCTTTAAAAAGTGACGTGTAAGTTTCAGGCTTTTCGGTTATCTGTAATTGCTTCGAGGCTCATTCCACACTCCGTACTTACCACCTGCTCTTTCGGATGCCCTCCCTTTGTTTTTCCTGCGTATCCCTGTCTCGCATGCAGCAGTTTCACGACAGCCAGACAAACCGTGTGGACAGACAGGCCACCTGCTTCCTGTTAAGCACCTCGCATGAGCTGAAACGCACGTAGATGAAGTCCTAACATGCCAGACATTTTATTTGTCGAAGTCCAGAGAGTTTCAAATAATTTTGTGGAAAGCCTCCATCTTTGTTCAAGTCAAACAGGGACTTTTGATTGTGCAGAACAAAAGAACACCATAAAAAAAACAAAAAACAATGTTCATTTCTCAATGCAAGCGATATAACCCCCTGCTCCAGGCGCGCACTTAACCCCACTTAATTTCAAATGTTAACCTGCGGCTAGGAGTCTCATTTCATGAGAAGTCTCCTTTAAATGTCAATCGGTTTTACGCCTTTATTCAAGAGAAAGGTCATCACGGGTCCCGGTTTGACTTGAATGCCTCTCGTATATAGCTTTGGTAAATGGTGTGTTAAGCCTGTTTACGCTGCAGCAGTCTGCATGTCATAAAAACAGCTTTAGAATACAGGAGGAGATTTGTAGAATTAAAGAAACACACTTACCTCGGCAAGTGAGCTGGGCTTTGGAAAATTGTTCTAAGGACATAAATTTGTCTTGGTGACAAATTGCAGTGACAAATACCATGCATCATGATGTTTCATGAGCTGTTTCTGGAGAATTGTCCCTTTTTCCTGAATGATATTTTTACAGCTCATTACTCAGAGTGAACGGGGAGGGTGCGGAGGGTTTTCTTCTTCCTTTCAAACGGTTTCAAGAAACTTTACTTTAAAAAATAATATGGAACGTATTCAAATTATTTAAGTTCCACGTATTATTATGAGAGACATTCAAGTCAAACTGGCGTAAAACCGTTTAACAGAAGATTTCAAGCACAGTAGGCTGATGAGACTCTTAAAGTATTTGACTCGTCCAAACATTGTCTGTGAATGACGGCCGAGGAGGCTCAGAGCCCACTGCGGTAGTTCCCACGAACATTCACCTAATCATTGAAAATTTACCAATAACTTGTCACCAACTTGCAGTAGAGATGCATCTGTCTGTGCAAAATGTACACGCAATCATTGATCAACACCACTTGCACGTTACAGGAGCTTAGCTTGGAGTGTTCCTGCCATTTCCACATGTTTGGGCCATCAAAGGAGTTCCTGGGAGGCCAGCGTTTCAGACATAAATAAAGGAACAAATAAATAAAGGACGTTTTCACTCTCCTAACAGTGTCAAAAGTCCTGGTTTGACTTGAACACCCCTCATGTTATTAAGAATCTGTGCTATGTGGCACTTTTTTATGGAAACAGATTGGATTCACTGAGACAAATGTGTCCGGTCAGTGAGTACTCGGCTCGCTCCAGAACATAAACGTCACAGTAATAGGAGAGGTCGGATTATGTATTTCGAGTTGGATAGTAAAGCGTTCCTCTGTTCGTGACCTGCTGTCCCATAAGGAGATCCATGACGTTCAGCCCAGATTTCCACCTTCTCATTTCTTTCCTCATCAGTTAGCAGCTGGTTGAGGCGACTCCCCTCTCAAACTGATTAGCTTTCAGCTCTAAATCACTGCATCGATAATTCTAAACATCACATTGACCTCAAATTGACCAGCAGTCTGAAACACCCCTTTGTGGTTTTTACGATGCAAGTCCAACAAGCTTTTTTTTTTTTTTTTAATTGAATGCAGCAGTTCTGAGAGAAATTCACCTCCTAATGTGTTCCTAATGGCCTTCTCAATAAATTTGTTGCTGTTTTCAGATGAACCGGATGGACTACGTCTTTTCTTTTTCCCCGAACATCTCGAGACTGTGCTGCACCTAATAATTGTATCCACACTGATTCATGAAAGCCTGGAATAATCGTTAATAAAACGTAAAGCGTCGCAGGTGAAGCACACTAAGCGTTTTTCGAACGGCCCGTGCTCTCTGTAGCATCCTCATTATTATTTAATATTTGATCTAATAGTTAAAGGTCTAACAGGCTCCGCTTTCCTGTGTGAACTATGAGCTTGTGCATTAGTAAAAGGCCGGCTGTCACAGGCCTTGATCTCTTGCTTTTTAAATTGTTGACGCTTTGTTGTATGACGTAGCACCCCTGTCCTGCTGTGTCAATGGCCTTATGAGCTAAAAGGCTAATCTATGCATCGTCTTGGGGACCGTGACCAAAATAATTTAGAGGTTTTGATCTGTATCAACTCCCATGTCTAAAGGGTTCTTTCAAGGAGGGGGGTCGGAATAAGTCTTCGTTGATACCAGTACCAGTATTACATTCTACATTTGTCTTAAAAATATCCTAGGATCTTGGAAAATTTATTTAGCACTTTTTTAATTTATTTACTATATGAAAAGCATATAAGTGCATGTCACATACTGTATGTTGCTAGATTCCTTGTTTTAACATCAGCTGATGGGGGGGGGGGGTCGATAATGTATCGCCTGGCAGTTCATGTATCGCCAAACTGATGCTGGCAAAATCGATTTTTAAAAATGATTATTTCTCTATGTTTTCTTTTGAGGTTAAAAAGTTGCAGTTCCTTTATGATCCTACAGGTGGTGCACTCTAAACTATTCAAGCATTGGCAGGCAGCATAGCGTCCCATGCATTAAGAGCGAATCTTTTGGTAAGTTTGTTTAGAGCTAAAATTAGTTTTTTTTAAAAATCGTGATATTTAGAAATCGCAATACAAATAATCGAATTGGCATCTACAGTAGGTATCGTGATATCGTATCGGGGATCCTGGTGATTCCCATCCTTATTAGCTAAATTCAAAATGAAGTGCATTAGCTAACATTCGCTGCCTGGTATCGGGTAGGGCTGCGATCTCGAACACAGCGTTTTTGTTACATTTACAAATACAATATTTCCTCACTACGATTAATATCATTTTTGATTAGAGATTCCAGGTTAACTGTTTACATGGATGTTCTCACAGAATGTGTGTTTACAAGAATGTGTGATTGCTTACAAGAAAGAATATGATTGGTTAGATGCTTTATTTCGTATACAGTACGTCCTCTGGCAGAGACCCGAGTGCGTTAAAGTTAAGACAGGTGGAAGACAGTTGTTCTCATAGAGATTACTGATCAGGAACAGAAGCAAAATTTTCTTTTTGGAAACCCAACACATGACCTAATATTACCCCGACGTAGGGAAATCGAATCTATTCCATCAGAAAGAATCTGTTTCCTCCAGCAAGGGAGAAACACTTGGGTCAAGTGTTTACATGGCTACTATTTACTTATTGAACAAATTCTCAAAGGTTCACATACCAGCTCTTTCATATCAGGGTGGCTGAAGTCAAACTTTTCAAACTGTGGTGTTTACATGATGCATTTATTATACCTATTGGGCTGTTATTCCTATTATTAATGGAACATTAGGGTCCGTGTAAAGGCACCTAGTGTGAGTCAGTCCCTTGTCGTCCAGAATTGCCAGCCTGCCAGGGCTGATATTTTGTTATATTTTGAATGATTGTTTGTAAATGTACATTAGTTCTCTTTGAGCTTGCATTTAATACAAACAATGCTGTGAAAAAGTATTTGCCCCTTCCTAAATTTTATTTATTTTTTTGAAGACAGGTTTTTAATGATGATTTTATTTAATAAGGATAAAAAAAACCTGTCCAAACCTATGTGAAAAAGTAATCCCCCTCCCACCTTTTTAAATCATGAATGAACTGTGATTAAACACATTTTTTGGGAGCGAAGTTAAATTTCACTTGCCACTTCCAGACGTGAATACTGCCAGACCTGTTGAATCGAGAAAAAGCAACACACCATGCCGCGATCTAAAAGAAAAATCAAGAACAGGTGAGAAACAAAGTAATGGACATGTATCAGACTGGAAAGGGTTACAGAGCAAGTTTTGAAGGCACGGTGAGAGCCATTATCAACAAATGGAGAAAGCTTGGAACAGTGGTGAACATTCCCAAGAGTAGCTGGGCCAACCACAATTATTCCAAAAGCACAATGGCGACTCATCCAGAAGCTCATAAAAGCACAACCGAACAGCATCGAAAGAACTACATGGCTTACTTGCCTCAGTTAAGATGGGTGTTCATGATTCAACAATAAGAAAGAGACACAGCAAAATGGCAACAATGGGGGCGTTCCAAACCACTGCTGACCAAAAAGAACACACAGGCTCATCTTATATTTACCAAAAAAAAAAAACCCATTTTGATTTATCCCGAAGACGTTTGGACAAATAGTTTGATGAAACTTTTTGGAAGGTCTGCGTCCCATTACATCTGGCACAAAACTAATACAGCGTTTCATAAAAAGATCATCATACTCAGTCAAACATGGCGGTGGTAGTGTGATGGTCCGGGGCTGGATGACTTGCCATAATCCATGGAACCTTGAAATCTGCGCTCTACCAGAAAACCCTGAAGGAGAATGTCGGCCATCAGTTCATGACCTCAAGCCACACCTGGATTATGCAGCAGAACAGTGATCTGAAACGCACCATTAAGTCCATCTCAGAATGTCCCACTCCAATTAAATCCAGTTGAGATCCTTAAACAGGTCGTTTATTTTTGAAAACACTTCAATTTAGCTGAATGGAAACAATTTTGCAAAGAAGAGTGGGCCAAAATTCCTCCACAATGATGTAAAATGCTCATTGCTAGTTACCGCAAACACTTGATTGCAATTGTTGGTGTCGAGGTTGGCACAAGCAGTTATTAGGTTTAGGTTTGGACAGGTTTTTTTCTCTTAATAAATGAAATCATCATTTAAAAACTGTATTTTGTATTTATTCTGGTTATCTTTGTGATGGGCACTGGTGGCTCAGTGGTATGTTTCTCACCTGCCTTTGCGAAATCTTGAGTTCAGTCCCCAGCCACTGGATGTAGTGCTGGTCCCAAGCCCGGATAAAATGGGAGGATTACACCAGGAAGGGCATCTGGCGTAAAACCTGTGCTTAGTTGTGTGCAGATCAGATGAATGGTTCACTGTGGCGTCCCCTCAAACTCTACACAGATCAGACATAGAAGATTTTGAGCTTGCCTTTTTTTCGGCTACTTGCTGCTCCTTGAACATCGAGTGAGGCTTTTATAAAGCAGTGCTTCAGAATCACGCCTGGCCATCTGGAGAGGTTCGTCAAAAAGAGACGAAGGGGCCACAAGTGTGAAACGGGCGTGCTTTATTTGCGTCTCAAAAGGATCGCCAGTGCTGAACGACAGCGCTAAGCTGTCCAAAGGAGCGCATGCAGACTAGCATTCTTAAAGAGCCAGCTGTTGGGAGAGCCGTAAGTGATCCTCAAGGGCCGTGACACTAAAGAGGATTCTGCCTGAGCTTGTGCATTTATATTCCATCCATCAGACCTCTGGCCTTTTTACTTGATTAGATGCAGCTCTCCAATATCCAATATCAAGTCTTTGTTGATGAACCACTACGTGGAAACCTTATTAAGCTCTCTCATTTACCTCTTTTATATATATATATATATATATATATACAGTGAGGTCAATAAGTATTTGATCACTTGCTTTTAAGCCAGATTTCTGACCCTTAAAGACCGTTATTTTGCTTTTAAATAGTCCATATGCTTCTTACAGAGCCATCCCTTGGTTTTCCTGGCTGTGTGCCCATCTTTAATGCTCTGACTGAGGGAAGGAGGTTTTTGCCCAATATGTCACAATACATGGCCCCGTTCATCCTCTC